>CM060340.1:35324209-35361709 GCA_030674155.1 Stramonita haemastoma
CCCCCCCAAAAAAAAAAAACAACAACAACTAAAAACAAAAAAAAACCCACCAAAACAAGAAAAGTAGAAAACCAAAAACAACAACAACAAAAACAACCAACCAACCAACCAAACAGCTACAACAACACAAAATGCACACAACCCCTCCCCCCCAAAAAAAAAACAACAACAACAAAAAACAACCCAACCCAACCCCCCCCCCCCCCCCCCCCCGCAATACATAACAAACACAGCAGTAATCACAGCAGCAGCATCAACAAATCCCACACAAAATCCCCCCCATGGACTGGTAGGTGGTGCTGATGGGTGATGATGGTGAAGGTGTGTATACAGGCAACACCCTGTGTGTTTTTCAGCGGAGAGAGCAGCTCGCCAGAGAGAGGGGAGAAGCGACAGAAACACAAGAAGCATAGACATAGTCGGTAAGTGTTTGTTGTCTGCTGCCCTCTCTCTCTCGTCCTCCCTCTCCCTCTCTCTCTCTGAGTTTCTGTCTCTCTCTCTCTCTCTGTTGATGCTACCAGGTTCTGTTCATGTCATGCTTGTTTGGGGTTTCTGTTGATGTTTTTACATAGAAGTTGTTGTTTTTTTTATATATATATCTGTTTAAAAAAAAGATATTCAGACCTTCCTGTATTAGCTTTGGAATATTGATGGGTCGTTCTGTTATGGATATGTAAATCTCGGCTTCGATCTGTGTTTGAAGAAACAAGACTTATGATTTTGGAAAGTCTGTTTTTGGGGGGGGGGGTTCTCTATGAGAAGGTCCACAGACAGTTTATTGATTTTTTCTTAAACTTTTGAATAGATTTCTTTCATGAGTTTGTTAATTGCTCTTTTCTTTAAGCATGACCAAATAAGTGGATTTTAAAAAAAAAAAAAGTAAAGAAAACTCAGGATTGAGAAATTTAGGATTACAAGATTTTGTTTTTTAAAAAAAAGGTTTAAGAAATTAAGTTTTGAAACATCTTAAGCTTGTGGTAGATCAGAGGTATTTTCAGCCTTGTCTGCAATCCATTCATTTCCCCGGAGGAGTGCTGCTTCCCTCTGTGTCACAGTTCAAGGACAAAGCATCAGGATAGAGACTGCCATCAAGTTTAGTTCAGATCTCGTGGTTTTATAATCAGCTACAGCCCAATCTTCAGTAAGTGTGTTTCAAGAACTTTGCACGGGAAATTCCATGTTTTCGGGTACAAAATCAAAGTGGATATAAAAGGAAGAAGAATTTTGCTTTTTCAGAAGTGGTTTCTTTCCTAAGTTACAAAAAAAAAAAAAAAAAGGATTAAAAAAAAAAAGCTTCAGTGTTTAAACAGATTTGTTACCATGATGTGTAGGTGTTTGCTGTATTTCTGTTGTCATTTAACAGAATGGTCACCATGAAGTGGAGCTTTTTGCTGTATTTGTATCGTCAGTTGCCAGTATTTTGGCCCAAGGAAAGTTGGGAGTAAATGGATCATTTGTTCTGCCAAACACTCTGATGTTCTCATTTTTAAAAACTAAAATGGAAGATTTTACCCCAGTCTAGGACAGCTCGAAGAATAGGATGAAATATCACGAAGAGAAAGAGACAGAAATATTCTATTTTACCAGCCCTGTTGTATGAAGTGATGTCAATAGACGATTGTTCAGTAGGAAGGTAAGACTTTTTGCTTGTGGAACCCTGAAGTCTCTAAGAATGCCAAGGAACCCTGAAGTCTCTAAGAATGCCAGAGGAACCTGAAGTCTCTAAGAATGCCAGCAGAATCTGAAGTATCTAAGAATGCCAGAAGAATCCTGAAGTCTCTAAGAATGCCAGCAGAATCCTGAAGTATCTAAGAATGCCAGCAGAATCTGAAGTATCTAAGAATACCAACCTTTTTGAAAGTAAGCTTTCAACAAGTTATATGCAAGTGAAATCAGTTTTCATCAACCAGTGGACTCTGTTGACTTTGGCCATGCATATCGAATTTGAAAGGAACGTTGTGGGTTTTGGTTAAAATTTTTTTTTTTTTTTTTTTAATAGAACCCATACACAAAAAGTTCCACGCTGGCTGTTCTTGTATATAGTGTACCACTCAAGATCTCAGGTAGAGTTGGAATGAAGAACAGAGCATGCATCAAGTAGAACACATCACTGACTAAGAATAATTTACCTTGGATCACACAGTGTGACGCCATTAGAAATGCCAGGCTGTGTGGAAATATAACACCTGTAGGCTGTACAAAAGTCCTCTGTATCATCTGCATATTGTGCAGTAAGAAATTCAGAAGTAATTCACCCAATACAGGTGGAGATTTTTTTTTTTTTTGATTATTGGTACTTTGAAGAATCATAGAGTGTATACATTGGCCCAGTCTGCTTGGCGTGTGGTTGAAGACATAAAACATTGTCTTGAGTTTGGCATTCTTTGTATTGTTTTTTTTCCTTCTTCCAAAGACAGCTAGTACTTTTTGAAGATGGGAAAAGAAAGGTGAATTGTTGTGAGTCACTTTGTGAAGGAAGTATCAGTTTGGTGTGTTTGGTTCACTCTGTGATGGTAACGCAGTTTATGGTAAATGAAAGTACATAGCTTTCTAAGGACACAGGAAGACAGCAGGTATACAGTTAGTGAATATTCATGGTTGTCTAAAAACAAGACACGCAAACTGTCTCAAACCAGAAGACATACACACAAACTGTCTCATACCCCAACTCTGTTCATGAAGAAGTGTGGAGAGAGGAAGGTACCAGTATTTGTAAGCTCCTGTATTCTCCGTCCCTCTGTGTGTGTGTGTGTGTGTGTGTCCCATATTGATCGTGTTCTTGTTCTGTCAGTGATGTCTTGCACCTCTCACAAGTCCTGTCTGTGGTATGTCATGTGCCAGTGGTGTCTGGTGTTTCTGTCTTGTGCCCCGTCCTGGTCATGTCTTAGTCTTGTCTGTAGGACTTGTTTCATCATTGTCAAGGTTGGTAATCTGGTGTGAACCGTGTGGCGAAGCGGCAAGATGACAGGGAGAGTGAACGATGGTGTGCCAGTGGTAGGAGGTGTGGAAAGACTGGAGAGAAGGGGAGAATGGCGATGTGGTCATGTGTGGTGCTTTGACCAGGAGAGAGTGCTGTGTACGTTGTGGAATAAGGAGGGATTAGGGTGACGATGTGATATGCTAGCTAAGACAGGAGTGCTATGCTAGATAAGGGAGTGCTATGCTAGATAAGGGAGGATAGGGACGATGTGTGAGTTGTTGGTTAGACTGACATGTCCAATGATTGCATGCCCCATGGATTCTCTCTCTCTCTTTCTCTTTCTGTCTCTCCGGCCAAGAGAGAGGCCTCGTGTAGGTATGACATGGACGTTATCAGGGATCACCCAGTAGCCCTTGGGGGCTTCTCCACTCCTGCCATGACTTTTTTCCCCCTTCATTTTTCCCCCCTTTCTTTCATTTGTTTCTCTCTCTTCTTGTGTACATTTGTGGGCTGAAGTGTTCCTTTTGGAATGGATGGAAGTGGGAAGATTTGGGGGGGGGGGGTTGGTGGGGTAGTAGGGGTTTTCTGTTTGTGTGTGTGTTTTGTGTGTGTGTGTGCGCGCGTGCTCTGTCTTCATGTGGCAAGTGACAGTTTGGAAGAAAGACAGATTTCTTTGGACAAAGGTACCCTTTCTGTTTGTGCAAGCAAATGTGTGTGTATGTATGTATATATATATATATATATATATATATATATATATTTTTATATATATATATATATATATATATATATATATATATAATATATATAAATATATATATATATATACACACACACACATATAAACATTTTTCAAGTATCTGTGATTGTAAGTATTTGTGGATGCACAGATCAGTGATACAAAAAAATGTGAAGAAAGAAGAGAAACAAATCTGGATTTTGGTTAAGAAGAATGAAAGTTATTTGAAACTACTTGAGGAGGGAGGAGAAGAATGGCTGTCTTTCTCCCAAAAGGTCACACACAGATGTTGTGCTGTTATCGCTCTTGGTGGTCTGGATGTTTTATGCCTGTGTCACTTCAAACTCTGTGTTATTAGCCTTCTCTTCAAAGGTGCACACACTTGTTGGTTGTTGGTTGTTGTTGTTTTACGTTGCCAGGTAGGCAGTGTTTGATTGAAGAATAGCCGCTTTGGTTTTTATTAATTTACAGTTGGTCTGTTTGTTTTGATTCCTTTTCAGCTCTCAGTAATGCGGAGACCACTTGTATGTCACTTCCCTGATTGTGGCTTTCTGTCACTCCACCTCTCTCAATCCTCCTTCTCCTCCTCCTCCTCCTCCTCCTTCTTCTTCCTCTGTCTGTGTGTCTGGCTTCTCCTTTCCCTGTCTGTCCCTCTGTCCGTCTGTCAGATTAGATTTCTTTTTGTGATTCGACGCATGTGAACATTACAAGACCAAAGAGTGATCAGCCTAGGACTGTTTTTTTTGTTTTTTTTAAAGAACTGATCTCTTTTTAGAAACAGATTAAAATATTTGAAGTATAGATTATGCCATTACTTTTTTTCGTTTTAATTAAATCATTTTATTGAAATACTTAGTTTCTTGTATTTTCTTTTTTTTTTGGACATCTGATAGTAACATACTTTTTGTTTTGTTTTTAACTTTAGATTTTTTAGGATTTATTGATGGTTGTGAATCTTTCTTTGTGTTATTCACACTATTTTGCTCCCTGTTTTTGGTTGTTTTTCGCTCTCCATGACTTTTTTTTAAAGCCGTATTGCATGGTTTGGTTTTGGGTTTATTTTGTACTCTTTTTTTTTTTTTTTTTTCATTGTAGAACTGTTTTTTGGCGCTATAGATTAGGCTGGGTTGTGTAGTTGACTTTGCCTTGGATATTGGGGCTGGTGAAACCTATTTGACCAGTCTCACCTGAGATGTTGTGACCTGTCTAACAAAGAGTTGAAAAGTGTTCTCCCCCCTTCTTCACCCCAGACAAAAAAGTTGAAGCTAGGTGACTGTATACAACAGTTCCTGACACTGTATACAACAGTTCCTGAATTTCTTACAGTTGACATGGGTGATATAGAAAGGCAGAAATATTTCTCTCTACTGTTTAGGATGGGATTGAAATTCAAACAGTTAACAGATTTTTTGGTATATCATCATTGATTATGGACAGCACCTTGCAAATGGCAGTGATAACTGTGATGAAGAAAAAAGCGTGTGGGGCAGTCTTTAAATTCTTTATTTTATGTTCAGCCATACTTTGGCTTCAGAGCGGGTGGGTTCTGGCATTATCAGTGTTAATGACTGGATGTGGCTGGCTGGTTTCTGGATGTCAGTGTGACGATTTCACCAGCCCTGATTCCATGACAGTAGTCCCTCAGTGGTTGTGTGTTAATTAAGACATCGATGTTGCAAAAACACAAATAGCCAGCTTCTGACCCCTTGCCCTTTCCTCCTTCATCCATCCTGTCTTTGAGTTTGCTCATAAATACCTCACCTGATGTTAGCTCTGTTTGGAAAATAGAGCATGTCTCCATTCCATGTTCAGGTTTTTTTCGTAATTTTTTTATTTTTTTATTTTTTAAAGGAAATCTGTTTATGGAGATATGTTGTTGTGCAAAGCAGGAAGAGTGTTGAACAGAGGCAAAGAACAAAGATTGTGTGTTCAGTGGTAGACTGAACAACACATGAAGTTTTCATCAGTTTTCAGACAGGAGCTTCAGTACTGAATTGCAGCTGTCAGTTAAAGGGATAGACTCTTCAACATGCTTTGCCATTTTTTTTTTTTGGAAAGCAGGTAGATTCACAAAGAATGAACTCACCTGTTCCTGTTGGCTTAGCCTTCACTGACCGGTGACATTCAAGCTGTAGTAGAATCTACTGTATTTATTACTCTAAAACAATGAAACCACCCAAAAGCTAGGTTTATTTCATTGCTTTGCACTCAGGGAAAAATACGATTGCTGTTGTTTATAAAAAAAAAATAAATAAATTAAAAAAACCCATCCCCTCTCCAGCCCTCTAAAAATTAGACCTGACTATGGAGTCAGGTTAACTCTCAGCATTCATCATGCAATGTGGACACTTTTCAGGAAAGCTCTGCTCCACACATTTGTCAGTTGATCAGACAGAGATCACTTTGCCTAAACATCAACTGATTTCTTGTTCTCAGCCTCCCTTTTCTGTAGACTGTCATCCGAGAATTATTTCAAAGTGACTTTGGCAAAAACTGATACATATTTTCAGAAGTTTTATATGAACCATGATATGACTGTGATATTTACTGTTTCATACGGAGATTTGTTCTAGCGAATTGTTTTAACCCATTCCCAGAATTGTCGTCAAAGATCGAGAGTATAAACTTTGCAGAAAGAAAAACTCAGTTCTGAAAGAAACAGAAATGAAATCTACAGAAAAAAGAAGGAAGATGAAGGTGTGTAGTTCTGCTCATTTTTGTATTGATAACTCCTCTGTAGCTTGAAAACGTTCCTCTCAGAAGTAGTCATGCACTTCTGGGATTAGATTATGTATTGGGTCAAGTCAAATATAAAAAAATATTTAAAAAACGAAAAGTATTATAGCCATGAATAAACTTTTTGGTTACATTTTGGCATTATATGTGCATGTACACACACGCACGCATGCACGCACGCACACACACACACAACCCACACACACACACACACACACACACACACACACACACACACACACACAACACATCATTATTATTATTAACAGGGTAACAGTACTAGACTAACTGGATAATGCGGTGCCATGATGGATATGAATGTTACTGGAACAGGTGTACCAAAAATTGTGTATGTTGAATCGTATGTTGAATTTCACCTCCCCCATAAAGTAACACACATTTTAGAAATATTTTTTGTCTTTCATTTTTCTCTTTTTCCAGCAGTGTTGTGATTTTGCTTGTTTCAATTCATGGATTATTTTGTCTGTACCTTGTAGTCAAGCTGTGCACATGACAGTGTATGAACTAACAGAGAATGTTTTGTATGCTGCCGCTCTCAAATGAGGAGTACCATTTTCCTGCACTGTAACTGTTCAAAGCTGTTACCAACTGTTTCCACACACAGTATTGCTATGGATGTGTGTGTGTACCGTTGCTTTTTGTGATATTGAGTTTTATGCTTTTTTCGTTGATTTTTTTCCTCAGTTTGTAACTTCATTGCTTTGTTTAATGTAGTGTGTGTTAGTGAAGTTTTGGGATGAATGTATTGTTGATAGTGAGTTGGTGTGTGTGTGTGTGTGTGTGTGTGTGTGTGTGTGTGTGTGTGTGTGTGTGTGTGTGTGTGTGTGTGTGTGTGTGTGTGTGTGTGTGTGTGTTGGATGAGTGTATTGTTGATAGTTAATTTAGTGTGTGTGTATCATGTGCGTGCAATGCGTGTGTGTGTGTGTGTGTGTGTGTGTGTGTGTGTGTGTGTGTGTGTGTGTGTGTGTGTGTGTGTTGGATGAGTGTATTGTTGATAGTTAATTTAGTGTGTGTGTATCATGTGCGTGCGTGCGTGCGTGTTGTGCGTGTGTGTGTGTGTGTGTGTTTTGTACCTGCATGCATGACTTTTGCGAGGTTTTTGTTTTTGTTTTTTTTGCATGCTTGTGTGCGTTTTCATACTCAGCAACTTCCTGCTGCATGAGAAAAAAATAACGAACATATTATCCGTTTCCTTGTTTTGAGTTCTGAGATTTTTTTCTTGGACAGAATTTTCCCTCTTTCTCTTTGTATGGTGGAGTATGTGTGCATGGTGCTTTGGGTTGGAATGATGGCGGAAAAGCAAGCCAGAAGTAACCCTTTTCATGCAGACCTGCCGCTTCCAATTTTTTGTTTAAAAAAAAAAAAGAAGAGAAGAGAAAAATATTTCTGATTCCATACCTATTTGACAAGTCTCTACTGATTCCTAGAGGAGCCAGTAAGATCTCTTGTTTATATTGCTGTGCTGCTTGTTCTTCTAGTCATGAAATCCAACCTTGTTGCATGCACACCATCCATGAATTAATTTACCTGGTCCTCTCAGCATTGTCTGTGGGTTTTTGTTGTTTTTTTGTTTGTTTTTTGTCTGTGTGAGGAGAGTGTTGACTGTGTTACCTGGAGCTGTAGTGATTGCACCATCAGGACAGGGTTTTCTCCCTTTGTGATAGTTGTTTTCCCCCTTGTGATACAGATATAGTATTCTCTCTTATACACTCGGTTGTTGTGTGATTATCCAGTGTTTTAAATTTGTTTTGGATTTGTGGAAAACTTGCAACAAGCCGTGCAGAGGATTATGTAAGATGGTTGACACCGTTATTAAGTTTGTGGTACGATCTGGATTCATTAATGTGACAGTTTTGCAGAGGTGGGTTTTTGTTGTTGTTTGTCTGTTTGTTTGTGGGGTTTTTTTGCTTTTGTCGTTTTTTTTTTCTTTTTTGTTTGTGGGGGGGGGGGGGGAGAGTGGGGGGGGGGGGATATTAAAAGATGTGAAGGAAAAAAAGGTAAAATGATACAGGTTATGTCACAACTCTATGACACCCACAGAACTTGATTTTGAAATGTTATAAGGATCATTTTCTTTTGAAGAATTTTTTTTTTTTAAAGATTTTGTTTGTTAGAGGATGTTTTTTTCTCTCTAGCAGATAGGTGTGGTCTCTTTGCTAAATTGTAGACGTTGTGTTGTATTGTATTGTGTTGCATTGCACTGTATTGATATTTCATTTTTTTGTCTGTTTTGAAAACAACCAAACTATGGAAGAAGAGAGAAAACTTGTCTGGGTGGAATTTGAACCACTGGTCTTGGTCAGTGTCTTACTTGATGATAGGAGTGTTTGGAGTGCAAAGAAAAATCATCAGACTATCATGACATATGACACTTGTTTACATCGTCATAAAACACACTTGCTGATTTTATTTATTCATGCATTTATTCATTCCATGTATGATTTATAGATAGATTGATAACAAAAGAAAAACACACCACTACATTTGATTTTGATTTATTTGATTTATTCTTTTATATTGAGGGTAATGGAATAAGCACTCTTGTGCTTTTTTAACGTCCAGTCCCCGTGTGTATGCAGTTTTGTAAATGTCATCTGTTCCACTACAGGTAGAAACTGAGAGTTGTATAAAAACACAATCGTGTAATGGTCTTCACAGTATTTTACTCTCGCTAAAAGAAGTTTGCATTCATGCTGATTAGGACCCCTCGATTCAGTGTTGCTGGTGAATTTGTTTGTCTTGTGTCCTGTTTCAGTCATTTGACATCAAGCTGATAGATTTTTTATTAGTTTTTATATTTTTATATAATATTATATACTTTTGTGTACTTAGAGCTGTAGATCTGAGGGGTTTTTTTTTGTTCTGTTCTTTCTTTCCAGATGTTCAGTTTAGCTCTTTCAGAGAACACTGTTGATTGTAGATTTTATGGTCATTTGATTTCTATGGTATGAAGCAGATATCAGATTTAGAAATAAAAGTCTTTAGGGCAGATTTAGAAATTAAACAAAGTCTTAATGTCAGATTTAATGTCTTCAGGTCAGATTTAGAAATAAAACAAAAGTCTTCAGGTCAGATTTGAAATAAAACAAGTCTTCAGGTCAGATTTAGAAAGAAAAGTCTTCAGGTCAGATTTAGAAATAAAACAAAAGTCTTCAGGTCAGATATAGAAATAAAACAAAGTCTTCAGGTCAGATATAGAAATAAAACAAAGTCTTCAGGTCAGATATAGAAATAAAACAAAGTCTTCAGGGAAATGTTCTGTGGTCGTTGTCAGTGCCGCCCACTGATGACTCCATTCCAGGGAGTAGAGAGAGGGTGTGGAGGAAAGGGGAGGGTGGGTGTGAGGTGGGATGGGGTTCAATTTGTCATTTTGTGGGGGAGTGGTGAAGGTCTTTGTCATCTCTGTCCATTGGTGAGCTATCTCCTCTAGCTCCCTCCCCTCCCTTAACCTTCCTTTCCCTACCCCCCCCCCCCCCCCCCTCCTCCCTGGAAACATATACCCTCCCACCCACTTTCCCTCCTTCCCCTGAAAAAAGGAAACGTGTGCGGGCGCACACAGACACACACACGCACGCACACAGCATAATAAGAAATCCTTCAATCAGCCAAAGTGTGAATTACTTCATTTTTGATATGTGACAAATCTCGGTGATATTCATTTTGACAGCCTTGGTAGTGCTTTCCCTTTTTTTTTTTTTTTTTTCTTTCTGGGGCTTGTTGTGTGGGTGGTTATGGTTGTTGTTGTTGTGATTGTTGGTATACAGATGGCAGTGACAAATCATGTTGCATGAGAAAGGTAAATGTGGTCATTGGCTAAACCCTTTTTTTTTTTTTTGGTGGTGTTTCTGGTTTTTGTTTCAGTTTAATCCACTCCTCTCTTCCCTGTGGTATAATTGTTGGCCATTAGAGCACTTGTATTTTCTGACTAATCTATGTTTGGGGGATGTTACCATATAATCTTGCTTCATTTCATTTACTGGTTTATTCCTTTTTTTTGTGAGTAGTTTGCCAGCTGCACCCTCTCTGCAAATTTGGTTAGCATTGTGAAAACTGTTATCGCTGATTTCGGGGGGGAAAAAAGGGGGGTTTCATTTGCGTGTGTGCGTGTGCTTCTTGATGAAAGCATGTTGGTTGGTTAGATTGTCTGAAAGAAATGTTTTTCATGATGTTGGATAATTTATTGATTTTTACCTTTTTTTTTTTTTTTTGCTTCCGCAACTAGTCACATTGTATAGTTCTGCAAAATTGAAGATTATATATATATATATTTCATAAATATATATGTTGCTGTTTATTTTGTCGAGTTTGGATTTTTTGTAAATATTTTTGATAACAATAAAAATGGATGATTTGTTATAGTTGGGTTTATTTTGTCTTCTGTTGCTGATGTCCTGGAGTCTGTTGAAAGATGGCATGACTGGGAGGTTTGAGTTTTGCCTCTGAGGTGTGGAGTGAAGGTTATGTTCCACATTTCTTGATTATCTTGGGTCCAGTTAGAATCTCTGATTTATAACATTATTATTTAGCGGCATGCATTTCATAGTTAGTTTGTAGATCACAGTTTCATGAGTGAAGCTTCTTTTTTTTTTTCCTTTCTTATTTAGACCAATCTGTTTTAGTTTTCTTTTTTCTTTTTTTCTTTTTTGGGGGGGTGGTATGCAACTGAATATGAAATCTGATATTAGCAGTTTTGTTCAAGATTGTATTTAATATTGTAGAGTTATTGAGTTTGTGCTTGCTTAAGTTATGAGTGATTTGAACTGAGACATTGGTTGGCCATCATTTATTAGCCTTAGTGTACATTCAGGAACAAAGATTGAAACAAAGACCAATACAACCAGCATTCATTTTTGTGTGTTGGTGTACAATGTTTTATACATCCAGCCAAAAAGGATAAGTATGCTTCTCCATGGATGTATGGCTTTTTTTTGTTTTCATAGTCTCAGAAATTGCAGCTTATAGTTCTTGATTTTTAAAAAAATTTTGTTTAGGAAGTTTGACCTTTACTTTAGAATATATATGGATTCTAAAAGTCACACATGAGTCACAATATTTCGTCTGATTGTCTTTATTGCTCAGAGTATGGAACTTGCAAGGATATGCACATGCAGAATAAGTCCTGAATATTCTCATTCATAACACATTTCCATTCAGTGATTAAACTTAACAGCGTTCTGTGTTCAAGTCATCCATCTGAACTTTAATCTCATATTTTGTTTTCTGATCCCTCTCTTCTTAGTTCTAGAAACCTTTTGGAATGACACTCGGGATAAGTCAGACCTTAAACTTTTACATGTGGCACAAAATGTTTGTCAGTTACTGAGTTAGTGGAGTTCAGACTCCCAGTTGTTAATCAATGCCAGGGTTTTTTGTTGTTGTTTTTTCCTAAATTCCTGACCCGTTGTGCTTTTTTCCCATCTCCAGCTCTGATCCTCTACCCCCCCCCCCCCCTCCCCCTCTCCTCCTTTTCTTTTTTTTCCCCCTTTTTCTTTCTTCTCTCCATGTGCATATGTCATTCATTCGTATGATGGCAGATGTCTCACACACATTGACATACATATACGTTTGTTTTGCTGACAAGCTACATGTGCATACATTCACACTTATACGTTGTTTCTGTCACTGGAAACAGTCTTTGAAACATGCATAAGTATTGTGACACAAAAATGTAATGCCTCTTCAGTCAATGCATGTGTGCATGGACATGCATATTTATCAAAATCCGCCCAGTTACCATACATGCATAAAGGTAAACAGAAAGAGAGAGGGAGAAAGTACACATGCTTTTGTTCATTTAAATGTTCTGTTTCTCTTTGTCTCCTTCTCCATCTCTTTCCATCTCTGTTCACTCTCTTTCTTAGTCACACTGACTCACACAGACACCAAAGCATGCACCTGTATGAACATTCAAAGACATGCATACATGCATGCATGCATGCATGCACACACACACACACACACACACACACACACACACACACACACACACACACACACACACACACACACACACACACACACACACACACTCTCTCTCTCTCTCTCTCTCTCTCTATCTCTCTCACACACACACTCACACCAGTGTGTGATCAGATCTTCTACAGCTCTCAGATCCTTACCTTATATATAAACATCGACACATGTTTTTTTTCGCTAAAATATAACCTTGCTGCCTGGACCTCAAGTTTGACCTGACCTGGACAGGACAGGAGGGAACATGGCACAGTGATGGTGTTAGCTAGCCTGCTTGGCCCTGCTAGAGTTGTGAACAGGATCAGAGCAGATTGGCTAGACTTCTGCATAGTGTACATGATATTACATTATGTATGTGTGTACTCTTGGGATCTGTGCACTGGCCTGGATTATGCGCTGTACACAGTTAGCCACCATCGCTTGCTTGGGTTGAAGGACTTCAGAGAAATGTATGGTTTCATTTTTTTTTTTTTCTTAGTTTTGTTTAAGTTTGTGTGTGTGTGTGTGTGTGTGTGTGTGTGTGTGTGTGTTGTGTGTGTTTTTGTGTGTGCGTGTGTGTGTTGTGTGTCTGTGTGTGTGTGTGTGTGTGTGTCTTTGTGTGTGTGTGTGTGTGTGTGTGGGTGTTTGGGTTATAACGGCATGTGTGCACACGCACAATGGTGCAGGCATATGCTTGGACCTGTGAGAATAATTTTGTACACCATACCTGTGCAGTGTGTGTGTGTGAGTGTGTGTGTGTGTGTGCGCGCGCGCGCGTGCGTGCGTGCGTGTGTGTGTTTGCAAGCGCAGTGTGCGTGCTCTTGCGTGTGTGTATGTGCATGTATATGAATGCAAGTGTGCATGCGTATGATGCGCCCTTAGAGTAATAAGAATGTGTGAAACAAAAAGGTAAAATAAGGGATGTGATAAGAATTGAAGGAAAAGGAAAGCACTGACTGAAAGTTTTGCATTGGCTTGATATCAGACCTGTCATATAGTTAATATCTCTAGATACTAACATCTGTTGGGGTCTGCTGCTACACTTTTTCTTCTTGGGACAGACGTACACAGCCTTCTTAGTTCCCTTCCTGATTATGGAAAGGGCTGGGTAATTGCCTAGATAAAAATTAATAGCCATAAAAGCACAAGAGAAGTGTATCGGCAAAAGGGACACAAGTTATTGTGCAAATTGTATGATTACTGAGCACAAGGGCAGACTCTCAAGTTGACGTATTGGCTAGGTATCTTGCTGATAATCAAATCATTCTAAAGTATAACAGCTTGGGGGGGGGGGGGGGTGGATGTGTTGATAAGTGTTTAGAGTAGATAGAATCTATACCCGTTGGCAGGCAATAATATAAAATAAAAAATAAAAAAAAAATTTAAAGCACAAAAGAATGGTAACAGAGAGAAGGACTGACGCAACATTGACCAAAACATAACAGACAGCTGGCTGAAATTTTGCCTGTGACAGGTAGGTTATGCAGTCATGCACAGAAGAAATAAGATTCCTGATCGCAACGATACCCCACTCTGCAGTCAAAGGCTAAACACTTTCTGTATTTGGTCTCTGTTGTAGACTGAACATGATCAGAAAAAAGGGAAGCTCAATTCATAACCTGACTTTAAAACAGGAAAATGTAAAAGACCCCCCCAAAAAACAAAAAAAGACAACAAAAAAAAGCAAGAAACAAAAGCAACAAAAAAAAAACAAACAAAAAAAGAAGGCCCCAGAAGAAGGAATGGACGTCAGCAGCAGACCCCAGCACAATCCACACAGACATGTACGTGCGTACATACACAGACCTCTTACAGCATGAGAGCCACTGGCTCACACCCCCCCCCCCCCCCCTTACCCCAGTCTGTGTGCACCATCACCACGCCCCCAGTAGAGCCATGTGTGCTGTGTGTGCCTCTGAACTGTCCGTCTGTGTGTCTGTCCGTCCGTCTGTCTGTCACCAATGGTTTCAAACTACTGACTGATTCCACTGTTGTCCTTTCTCACAACTGCCTCCCACTCAAAGTTGATTGACCCCACGGCCCAGGTAAGCACCCAGTAGCAGGCCAAGCACTTTGCTGATTCCTAGAACTCTCTTTCTCTCTTCCTTTATTTTTCCTTCCTTTTTTACCCTTTCCTCCCTCTCCTCTCCTCTCCTCTCTCTCTCTCTCTCTCTTCCTTACTGGGTGACTGTCTTTGTCCTGTGTACGATTGGCTTATAGCGTTGTATCTGCAATATCGGTCTCTCCGCTTTTCTTTCTGTATTAACTTTGTTTTTTCTGTGTGGAAGATGGCATTAATGCTCCTCACGGCCTAACCCACAAAGCTGATGAATGCTGCCTGTTGATTGGTTTAATAGCCCAGGGCTTGTTTTAGGCAGGTGTTAATCTCATTTTGTGATACGGGGGGGGGGTGTCAAAAAGGGAATCGCCATTTTGCAGCGTTAGTTGTGTCAGTATCATGTGTTAGTGTGTTTGGAAGGAATTGGAAAGCTAGTTTGTCGCAGAATTTGTTACTGTTTATAAAAAAAACTGAAACCAACAGATTCATCATTTTATTTTCCTCTTTTTTTTTTTTCTCTTTCTCTCTCGACAGATTTTAGGCTGGAGTACATGTATGTAAGTGGTTGGAAATGGAAAAAAACAAAAAACCTTTTGCAAGAAAAAAACCAAGTTCTGTTTTTGTTTTTTTTCTCTAAACTAATATCACACTTTTTTTGTGGCATGAATACCCAAAGTAACCTTTACTGAATTTTTAAGTGTGTGTGGCGTGTGTTTGTATGTGGTGTGTGTATGTGTGTGTGGTGTGTGTCTGTGTCTGTATGTGTGTGTGTGTGTGTGTGTGTGTGTGTGTGTCTGCGTGTGTCTGTGTGTACAAAAAACAAGGCATGGGTGAGGGAGAGAAAGGTACGGTCAGACCAAATGGTGATTGTACAGGATTTCCAAACGTGCCCCCATCATTCACCTCTGGATATACTCTGGTTTATTTACTGAAACATCTTTCAGAATCAATGTTCGGGTATTCTAAACTGTGTTTATCATTTATTTGATATGGGGAAAAGTCATTAAAACTATTTGTGACGTTCCAGGGGGAATAGTATATGTAAAAAACAAATCTGTGCATATTTTTCCCGTTTGTTTAAATCCAGATATCATGCTCTTTTCGCTGGTAGGGTGATTTTTGGCTGATTTGCATGATTCAAATGAAACTTGAGAGAGAGAGGGGGGTTTTCTCCTAAATAAAAAGAAAAGAATAGGGTAAACCTGTTTGGTTTTTATTCTGAAATCACCAATCATTGTCAACAGCCCAGGTTTGGATTTCATAGGCTGTTGGACTTCACTGTAGGGAGATGTCAGTCTGTTGCACAAATTGAAGAAAAAGTACATCAGTCAGTCATGCGGACATGAACAGTACTGAAAAGTCGCCATTATGTGTTGGCCTTGTAGTAGGAACATTCATCGTTTTGTCTGACCTCCTTTCTCAGGACTGCTGCTTTTGACAACTCAGAGTGTGTGTGTGTGTGTGTGTGTGTGTGTGTGTGTGTGTGTGTGTGTGTGTGTGTGTGTGTGTGTGTGTGTGTGTGTGTGTTTTGTGTGTGTGTGCCTTTGTGTGCCTGCGGGTATGTGTGCAGACTCCTGTGAGCATGCAGGAGTGTGAATGTGTGTGAATGCATGCATTGCACAAAAGAGAGTGTGGGTTTTGCAAAAGTGGGCAATCTGAGAGTGTTAGAATTTTGTTCCATTCTGCATGTTTTGTGTATGTTTTGTATTGTGCATTGGTAGCGAACGAGGCAGCCTGCCTTGTAAACAGTGTAAAATGCTCAAAATTTCTTCATGAAAACAATTACGTAGAAGTATAGAATAATGTAATGTGGTGTTGCAGATGTACAGGGTAGCAGCATTAGAAGTTAATATTTAATACACTAAAGTAGCGTAAAGATTATGTTTATTGGTTGTAGAACTTGTTTATATTTTCTAATATTATTTTGTATATATTTTTTATGTTATTTTGTATCGGGTTTTTTGTATTCTTTTTTTTTCCCTGTGTTGTTGTTTTAGATATAAAAAATGCTACTTCTATTGGTCATTATACAGATCTGTACATCTGTATGTGGACTGATTACATATAAACTAACAGACCTTGTAACGAAAACCTGCTATTATTTTTTTTAAAAATCACAACCCCGTCAAAAAAACTGGAACTCGATTTCCAAAAAAAGTACAAGATGGAAATTAGTGTAGTGTAGGAAAATTGCCTGGGATCTCTTCAGAAGCTGTGTGGGTTAAGTAAGTGTGGGCAGTCTCATATGGACTGCTCCTGGAGTAAACAGGAGTGGGGGTGAACAGAACAGAACAGAACAGAGTCCCCTCCCGTTATTGGGCCGGCCCACGTTTGACATTGTGATGACTTTGGGCAGGTCTGAGTCACGGAAACACAAGAAGAGCAAGAAGAAGCATCATAGGAGGTGAGTCATTTTATGGTCATGCAAGATGAGAGAGAGAGAGAGAGAGAGAGAGAGAGAGTGTCTGTGTTTGTGTGTCTGTATGTATATGTGTGTGTATGTGCATGTGTGTGTGTGTGTGTGTGTGTGTGTGTGTGTGTGTGTGTGTGTGTGTGTGTGTGTGTGTGTGTGTGTGTGTGTGTGTGTGAAGAATGAGAGAGAGAGAAAAAAACAGTGGCTTTTTTTTGCGGAAGACGGGGTAGCTTTGAGCAGTGCCTCCATTTATCTTCTCATCAACGCTGTGTTGTGTTGTGTTGTCAGGAAAGGGGAGAAATCACCATGTTTATGTAATGTATGAAAGCTGCGGTTAGCAATGAGCACTGTGTTGTGTTGTCAGGAGTGGGAAGAAATCACACTGTTTATGTAATACATGAAGTATGTAGGGTATCCATGAGCACTGTGCTGTGCTGTGTTGTCAGCAGGATGGTAGTGATGATCACTTTGCTGTGCTCTGTTGTCAGGAGTGGGGAGAAATCCAAGAAACATGGCCGTGAGGAGTCAGCAGGGTCAGGCTGGGAATCCAACAGCAAGTCCGACACTGACAGGTCCACACTTTTCTTTTGTTTGGTTTGGTTTGGTTCAACTCTTGATGGTGTTATTGAAATTGCCTCTCCTTTTTTTGATGTTCTTTCTTGTTCTTTTCTATAACTCTTTCCTTTTTTTTTTCTTTTTTTTATTTCCTTCTATTTTTGGGGTCAAAGTTGACTGTTACTAGGTGTTGAGAATGAGTGCCACAGGCTATGTTGGGACAGGGGTTTTTAATTTTTAAGTATTTTAATTTGCATAACTTTGTGAGGGGGGAGGGGGGGGGGTTGTTATGATTAAAAAAAAAAACAACTTTTATTTGCACAAAAGGCAAAAACTAAAAATCAGTAAAGGAAAGATTCAGTGGTTGCAGTCAAAAGAAATGGTTACCTGTTACTGTCACATAGTCTGTTATGAAGGAGACTGTCAGATTTTGCCTGGACCACTTTGAGTTTATGAGTTGATGGCCCTGGCGTAGATAGCCTGGGTAGTCAGTTAGGCCCTAGGCAATGGTGAAGTTAAAAGCTTTAGATAGTTTAGCAAGTGAGATATCATAATTTCTCTATGGCTGTACAGTGAATCGGAGAAACCGGGGTTGGAAGGGAAGAAAACAGCAACTCCTGCTGTTGTGACCAACAGTCGGAAACCTCCATCGTCTACCCAAAAGTCACCTCCCTTGATTACACCAACGCCATCTTCCGATGCAGACAGTGTCAGGTTGGTGCATTGTGGGATACCTGAAGTGTTTGGTTGTGCCAATGAATCAGCATTGTGGGATAGTTTGGTGTGTTTAGTGGCCAGGAGTCTTCTTCTTCTCCTCTTTCTTCTTCTCTTCTTCTTCTTCTTCTTCGTCTTGTCCTCCTTTTTCTTTTTCTTCTTCTTTTTCTTCTTCTTCTTCTTCTTCTTCTTCTTCTTCTTCTTCTTCTTCTTCTTCTTCTTCTTCTTCTTCTTCTTCTTCCTCTTCTTCTTCTTCTTCTTCTTCTTCTTCCTCTTCTTCTTCTTCTTCTTCTTCTTCTTTGTCTTTTTCATTTCCTTCATCCTCTCCTTCTTCTCCTCCTCCTCCTCTTCCTCTTCATCTTTTCTTTTACCTACGTAGAAAATGGTTATAGTGTTCTGGTTTGTGTGATTGACAGTGTTATATATCATTCTGGGTTGTGTAAAGTGCCTTTCGTCTCTTTGTAGGCTGTATAGAATTAGGATTGGTTTTGTCAGTACCATATGTACAGCCACATTTATTCTGCAGTGTTGCTGTTGAACTCCAGACATCTAGGCAAATTATGTGTGTGGCTGTTGTCTTTTTGCAGAAGTTTTTGTCATCAAGTTACCAACAGTTTCATGGTCAAAGTGTAAAGTAGTCGTCTTCACAGTACAACAGTCTCTTTGTTAAAGCATTGTCTTGTCCTCAGTGCCCCTTAGCCAAACAATCCTTTCACCATGACGGTCATACCATTCATGTGATTTACCATGGCGTGGGGCTTGAAAGAAGCTACAGCTTGTTGTCTGTCCTCTGCTGTAGTTTTGTTGATAATGCTGCCATGACTAGATTGAACAAAATGGCCTGACTTAGCCAAAACTAAAGCCATACCTCAACAACTATGTGACACATCTCCCAGACTCTGGTCTTCTTACCACAACTAGTCATACCTCAACAACACTGTTACATGTCTCCCCATGGCAGAACACCTTGCGCACATGTTAAATCCTGTTCCGCTTTTCATAAGAGTAGGCCATTGTGTGTCAGTGGGAACAGATGACAAGATTTATAAAACTACATACACAAGGGGACTGGGTGTAAAAAAAAGAACATGAGTGCTTATTCTATTATCCTCGATATAAAAGAATTTTTTTTTTTAATATATAAAAATAAATAAAATGGTCAGAAGGGCATATATACAATATGGCAATGTATGATACACGTCTCCCTGACTGCGGTCCTCTCGCAGGCTGAAGAAAACAAACGGCCTGACCTCCCCCGCCGACCGACCTAACACGCATCCCAGCCACAGCGGCAGTGTGTCTCCACCCCACAAAGTGTCGCCCTCCACCCAAAACCACCACCACCACCACCACCACCACCATCTCCACCCCCACAGTCAGACCAACGGCCGACCCAAGGCCCAGGACAAGAAACTGCCGGCCAAGGCCAAGTCTCCGTCTCCGGCCAAGGCCAGCTTGCCCCCAGCTAAAAACCACCACATCTCCTCCGAAGACCGTGGCCAGAGGTCAAGGTCGCCCAAGCGGTCACGCACCAAGTCTCCATCCCGGTCCAGGAAATCCCGGAGCGTGGACAGAAGGTAGGAAGTTCATGTTGTTGTTGTTGTTGTTGTCGTTGTCGTCGTCGTCGTCGTCGTCGTCGTCGTCGTTGTTGCTGTTGCTGCTGCTGCTGCTGCTGCTGTGGTGTGGCTTGTGTGTTTGTCAGCAGTTTGGCCAAGAGTCTCTCTCTCTCACCTGTCAGCATCACCCTGTTCAAGTTTGGCAGAAGACAAAATGAAAAAGTCTTCTTTTTTTTTTTTTTAGAAAAATACCTTCACAAACATAGACGGCCTTCCCCCACCCCAAACCCACACAAAAAAAGCCGGCCCCAAACACTAACCAACATCACCACCTCCACCCCCAACCCACACTAAAAAAGCCGGCCCCAAACACTAACCAACATCACCACCACCACCACCACCACCCCCAACCCACACCAAAAAACCCAGCTCCAAACACTAACCAACATCACCACCTCCACCATCACACTCACCCCCACCCCTCCCCTCCATGTATCCCAAAATGTTGATAACATGATGGATGAAAGATGACAGAAAAGTGTTCTGTTGATGAACAGTATATATATAGATCTACATTCTGTACTTCTCCCTGCAAAATGGGGGGAAAATGCACCAAGCTTTTTTCTTTTCTTTTGATTTTCTTAAGAAAATTGTGTGCAGGTGGGAACAGTTGACAAGATTTACAAAAACTGCACACACACACACACACACACACACACACACACACACAGGGACTGGATGTAAAAAAGCACATGAGTGCTTATTCCATTATCCTCAATATAAAAGAATAAATAAATAAATAGATGAATAAATGAGATAAATAAATAAAGGTGCTGATTCGTATAATCTTTCCAGACGTCCACACTCTCGCTCCAAGACTGCAAGCCGCAGTCGCAGTCGCAGCTACAGTCGCAGTCGCAGCAGAACGTCCCGCAGTCCGTCTATTCGTCGTCGGCGGGGGTCGCCCAGTCACCTGGATAAACGACGCATCACCAGGTGAAGATGGATGGGGCCTGGTAGTAGTTAGTATCTGTGTCGCTGTGTCTGTCTGTCTGAGTGTTGTGGATATTCAGGATCTGTGAAGATTTTTTGTGTGTATGTGTGTGTGGTGTGTGGGGGGGGGGGTTTAGAATGTGATTGATTTGGGTGTGTTTATGTTGTTGCTTTTTTTTCTGTTGTATTTTTGTTGTTGCTTTTTTTTGGTGTTGTTAGCTTTTAAAAAAAGAATTTTTTGTTGTTGTTTTTAGAGAAAATTGGTGGGGGAGAGGGGAGGGGGGGGAGAGAGGAGAGGAGGAGGGAGAGAGAGAGAGAGAGAGGAGAGAGAGAGAGAGAGAGAGAGAGAGAGAGAGAGAGAGAGAGAGAGAGAGAGAGAGAGAGAGAGAGAGTGAGGAGGAGGAGATGAGGAGTGAGTGAGTGAGTGAGTGAGTGAGTGAGTGAGTGAGTGAGTGAGTGAGTGAGTGAGTGAGTGAGTGAGTGAGTGAGTGAGTGAGTGAGTGAGTGTGTGGGGTGTGTGTGTGTGTTGTGTGTGTGTGTGTGTGTGTGTGTGTGTGTGTGTGTGTGTGTGAACATGCTGCTTATTGTCGTTAGTGCTCACTCTTGTGTACTTGTTACTGAGAAAAATAGTGTCTATTTGGTATCTGACAGTAGGTATATGGTATCTGTGGTATGTATGTATATATATCAAGTAGATAGCCTTTCAACCTCAGTGTTGTTTTTAGGGGCTTGGGAGGGGAGGGGGGGGGGGGGGATCTGAAAACAGACCTATATCAGTTGTATAGGTTGATATGCCTAAGGAATCCTTTTCTTTTCTTTTCTTTTTTTTTTTTTAAATGTTAAAGAATGTTGAGCTCTGTGTGTGTGTGTGTGTGTGTGTCTGTGTGTGTGTGTGTAAGAATTGATAAAGATGAAAAGATTTGTTTGAATGTCAGTGGGTCAATTTGTGTGTGCACGCACACAGACCGGTGTATGTATGTGTGAAAAGTAAAGGACGCATGCTGGGGTGGGACTCTCTACTTCTGATTTATGTTTTGGGTGCAGAACTGCTTTTGATTTCATTTTGGTTACAGTGTAAACTGGTTTACAGGCTGTTGTAAGCTGTTGAGTTCAAGTGGGTTTTTTTTTTTTCCTACATGAATTGTATAGAGAGAGGTTTTCCTCTTGTAAATGTTGCTGATGTTTCCAGTTCATGGCACAAGTCACTGATGCACAGTTACTTTAAGCTAGCCAGTGTGGGAGAAAGCATTGCTGTGATAGAGGGAAATGACAGAGTAGTGAACAAACATTTTTATCTGATTAGAAAGGAGAGTGAAGAACTCAGTATATTGTTGCTTTCCTTTTTGGGCTGTGTGCGTGTGTGTGTGTGTGTGTGTGTGTGTGTGTGTGTGTGTGTGTGTGTGTGTGTGTGTGTGTGTGTCGCGTGTGAGTGAGTGAGTGGGTGAGTGAGTGAATGAATGAATGAATGAATGAATGAATGAATGAATGAATGAATGAATGAATGAATGAATTGGTGAAACTTCAGCTTTGATAGGGGATTGTGATTTGTGGAGGTTGGAGTCACAGGTTATCTGGCGTCAACTGTCATTACAAATTATACTAAGATAGCATGTGGTTTATTCTGGATTTTGTTTTTGTAATGTATTATCAATCAGTTTTCAGACAACTTTCTGATTTGTGAAAATTGGATTGGGGAAAAAATACCAGATTGTAAGTTAAATTAAAATCGAAAACTAGGAGGCAAGAACTTTTTCATGGGAGGTGATGAGATTTGAAATCATCCTGGAAAAAATCTATGGAAAGGATGGTTTGAACATGACTTAAGAAAAGCCTGATTTACACACAACAGCAAGACCCAAACAAAGAAGAATGACTGACTGAAAGGAAAGGCTGCTAGATAATGGGAGTAGTTAAGCCATATCGGTTTTTTTTTAACATGTTTTGGAGGGGGTGGGCTGCTGTCTAAAGTGACTTGTGCCTTTGCCCAAAGTGTGCTTTGTATCCTGACTGTCCTGTGCTGTCAATGGGGTGTTACTGTTGTTTTCATTTTGCTTCCCTTTGTTTCCATGTTGTTTTGTTTCCCCCCTTCCCCCCCCCTTTTTTTAAAATTTCTTTTCATTGTCGTGGACACTTTCTGTTGTTGTTATCTTTTGGTTGTGATCTGTGCAGCAGTATCCACTTTTGTTTTGATTTTGTTTGAGTTGCTTTTATTTTGGTTTTGTGTGTTTTGTTTTTGTTTTGTGGCTGTGCCGTTAGATCCAGATCCAGGTCTTGGTCCCGAAGCAGATCCAGAACTCGCTCCAGATCCAGATCCCGATCTCGACACCGATCCTCCCTACACCGGGGCCGCCGGTCCCGCTCGTATTCTCGTAGAAGATCTCGATCTCGCTCCCGTTCCCGTTCACCGTCACGCTATTATTCTTCACGTCGACGCAGGAGCTATTACTAGGCTCTTCAGGATCTCATGGTAGTATTATTGTTATTGCCCCTTGCAGTTATTGCCCCTTGCAGTTGCCTGATCTTTTTTTTAACCCTTTCAAGACGTTGACGATGCCTTTGAGACTGATGATGCGATGCATGGTAGTTCTTGAGGACATTGGATGAAGGACAACTAACTCTCTGAAACCTGTGGTGTTTGAGCACTTAAATTGGCTTGAACATAACTCGTCTGATTCTCTGCTTGAACTAACAAGAAAAAAGAAGAAGAATGTTTAACTGGGTAACAAATTTGGAAGCAGAGGAGGGGGAACTAACTTGATATACTCAGCCATTGAAGCCTTTGCCATTGAGGCTTGCTGTATTCATATGCTGTGCAGTTTTCTTAACAGAACTACTTGACATACTCAGCCATTGAAGCCTTTGCCATTGACGGCCTGCTGTATGCATATGCTGTGCAGTTTTCTTAACAGAACTAACTTGACATACTCAGCCATTGAAGCCTTTGCCATTGACGGCCTGCTGTATGCATATGCTGTGCAGTTATCTTAACATCACCCAACTCCTCATTTCATTAACCAACATTGCCTGTGTTTGGAATTGACTGCTGTATGATTTGAGAAACACAAATAGCGCAAGTCAGGAAGATTTCTCCTGGATTTTTGTAAGTGAAACCCCTACTGCATCTACCCCCCCCCCCTCCCCTTCCTCCCTTTGAGGAAAAAAAGGTTGCATTAGTCTCTCTGCAAGCAATTGTGAATGTAAAGTACTAGACTGAATAAGAGAAACACTCTGCCACTGCTGTATTTCAAATTTGCGTTACAAACAGCGAAAAATAGCATGCAAACATTCAGTTACAAAGCTGACCAAAGGTTGTATTTGTATCTAGATAAAAGATACTTTCAGAACAGATATGGAAAACGACAGCCTGAATTGCCCATAGCCAAGGCCGTGTCACGCAGATGAATGCTGAAGTTGTCTGAATATTTGATCAGTTCATAGTACTCTGAATATTTCATTTCAAATCATCAGTGTAACACACCTTCACTGCGGAAGCTTGACAAAATCTACACTCTGCTTTACAAACAAAACAAAAATGGACAAACCAATTTGTATCTCTTTTTTATATTTGTCCAACTATTTCATGGAAAAGATTTTTTAGATGTTTGAAGAACAAATGAACTCAATCACTATTCATAAACTTTTCTTAAGCTCAACAAATTCTGATGATGGAAACTCTGCAATCTGCCATCCTGACTTTGCTTACTATTGTAGATGTTCCTGTACATGTAGGTTGGGGAGTGACGTGTTCGCTGATATTGGACCCTTTTTACAGAGCATAACTCAGCCACATGTTGCCTAAACAAAGTCCTTTGATGTATCTTTCCCTTTTTTTAATTATTATTATTTGTTCACAGTTTCCAGGTATTGCATGCTTTTTGGCTATTGAATTTTGGTTGGTTAATTATGGGAGGGTTGTTTTGTTTTTTGGGTTGATATTTATTTTTTGGTTTTTGTTCTGTATGTCAGTTGGTGTATGATGAATGCATGCATGATGGCTTATTTGCTTGTGTCTGGGGGTCAGCTATGTCATTGTGGTTGCATTGTGTGTGTGTGTGTGTATGTGCGTGTGTGTGTGTGCGTGTGTGTGTGTGTGTGTGTGTGTGTGTGCGCGCGCACCCATGAAGAACAGACAATGTGATGATGGCATGAAAATAATCCTGCCTTCTGTTTTGTATTGATCATCAAACTTTGTTTTCTGTGTATTCTTTGTTATCTTGCTATATAGAGTGAAAGAGTTTGATGCAGGTTGATGAGTTTGTTGAAAAAAATCATGGTGGGGAAAAACACATGTATACATGCCCATGCATGCAAATACACACGCATGCACGCACACACACACAAACATACATACACACACATACATACACATACACACTCAACACACAACACACAACACACACACAACACACACACACACACACACACACACACACACACACACACACACACTTCCTCTTCTCTCTCTCTCTCTCTCTCTCTCTCTCTCTCTCTCTCTCTCTCTCTCTCTCTCTCTCTCTCTCTTTCTCATGCACACATTTTGGGTGGGATGTTGCCAGTTGTAGATAAAAGAGGCATGTAAGGTGGTATGGTTTGAGTGGAAGTTGCTGTGGAACAGCCTCCTCTAACACAGCTGTGTCTAATGATTGTAGCTGTAGAGCTGCCATTCTCTCTGCATTCTCTCTCTGAGAGCAGAAGGTGAGCTGCTCTTGGCTTGCTCTGTCTACCCTTGGTCATGTTGAGATCTTTTTATTCTCTGCACAAATATTAACAATGATATCGGTTGTGTTTGGATTTTTTTTTAGTTCATTTGCCCATGTTTGAAAAGAAAATATCGCTTTAATGAGAAAATTGTAGTAGAGGAAAATGAATGCGGGTAACCAAGAGAATGTCGCTTGTGTTCTAGAAGAACATGAATATAAGAGAAGAATATGAATGTAATGCTTATTATTCAAGACAGTGTGTGGGTTGTGTTGAAAAGGAAAAAAAGAAAGCCCAACTTGATAATATGTTGTGGTTTTTTTCAGGAAGGGTTTTGTTTGTATTAAAGATGAACACTTATGAAATGGGCTCAGTATTTTGTAGAGGATGTAGTTGAAATATTGCTTCTTTTTTTGTTGTTATTTTCAAGAGGACAGTTTGTTTGAGTGAAAGTTGAAATATTAGATATTGTATATTCTGATCAGCATGGGCTTTTAGGTTACAGTTATGAAATGTGCATGTTTAGGCTGCTAAGTCTAATAGGGCGTGTGGTTTGTGATACAAGTGAACATGTAGATCATGTTCAGTTGTGTTTTTCTCTCAATATTCAATTTTGAAGCAATAGGTATAAAGTGAACTCATTTGAACTTTTATGGTTTATGATCATATTTTTGCAATCTGTAGTTTGATACTACATGAAGCCAGAATTTTTAACATTGACATTACCAAAAAAATTTTTGTATATAAAAACTTAAAAAAGATTCCAGTGAGATGGATGAAAGTAAGCATGTCTTGGTCATCTGAACCACCCAAAGCAAGCTGATTCACAGACGTGTGCAATGTAATGCAAAATGTTAAGCAGAAATAACAAAAGTTTGTTCAAATCTAGAGTATGAAAAAACAGACTGCTGAACAAATGCCTACCACAGCGCAGGAAAAAAGCATGACCCGTGTGTTGTCTCGCAGTGCGCGGAAACGCCCGGTGCCCTACTACCGCCCCACTCCCCCCTCCTCCTCCAGCAGCGAGTATTCCTCCAGGTCAAGGTCGGGGTCAAGGTCACGCTTCAGGAGCCTCAGCCGCAGCCCCAGCCTCAGCTTCCGTCGCCGTCGACGCCCCTCCCCCCCATTTTACCTGCTGCAGCCTCCCAGTAGAGAGAGAGAGAGACAGAGAGAGAGAGAGAGGAGAGAGAGAGAAGTGTGTGTGTGAGAGTGAGTGTATGTGTGAGTGTGTGTGTGTGTGTTGTGTGTGTGTGTGTGTGTGTGTGTGTGTGTGAGTAAGTGGGTGTGTATGTGTATTTGCTTGCAAATATAATGCATACATTTGTGTGTTCTGACTTTAGTGTGTGACTACTTGCATATTTTCATGAATGGGATACATGTGATTTTTCTGCCCACAATGTGATTATATTCCTAACATTTTGTGAATCATGCAGAACCGTGTGACTTTGGCATAATATCACTGTACATGCATAATACTAGAAAGATGTGAAACGGAAAGTCGAAGAAAAAAAAAAGGTTTTTGTACGTGATGACTTATTCTTTGTTCAGAAATCGCCCCGTGTGTGACTTGGTTTGCTTCTGTCGATATTTTCTTGTCAGGGTTTGTTTTGGGATGTTTTGGGGGTGGGGAGGGGGGGGGGGTACATTTTGTTTCTTGTGATTGATGTTGCCATGAGATCTGATGTGAATCCTTTCGCACTACCTCTTGCTTGTCTTTCTTCCTCTCTCTGTTTTTTTTTTCTCTCCTTTAATTCTTTCTGTCGCTGTCAGTGTTTTGCTTGAGATCAGGGCCCAGCAGAGAGAGAGAAGAGAAGAAAATACGATACTGTGTACAACAGGGCTTAGATTCTGTTTAGTGTTATTATTAGGATTATCATCTGTATTGTTTCTGGACGATTTTATCAGTTGGGCTTGCTTTCTTTTATGTACGGATTTTAGACTTTCTTTTATGTACGGATTTTAGACTTTCTTTTATGTACGGATTTTTAGACTTTCTTTTATGTACGGATTTTAGACTCCGGTCACTAGTTTCTCCCAAACTTTCTGTTCATTGTATCTGAGTCTTTCTGCCTCTTCTTTTTCTTTTTTGGTCGAACAAATTGTATGGAGACTTTGTGAGGGCTGTCTGCTGTGTCATGTTTGAAGGTCAAGAATATGTCAGTTGCTTTCTTGCAGGGGGAAAAAAAAATGATACGTCCCTTACTTTTGACTTGGAGGAAGATAGACAGTGAAAATGCAAGGATGGATGGAGAACGATAGTTGTCTTGGAGCATAGCCTGTAGCCTTTGAAGAAAGCAAGTGAAAAGCTGGAGAATGACTGCTGTGTATGCATGCTCACTTGTAGCTTTGAAGAAAGACGATCAGCATGAATCAGTGAGAATGAAGAAATGGGGAACGATCGCTTGGTACAAACTTGGAGGAATACAAACTGTACGAGTGAGTGAAAAGGCCAAGAAATAAAAAACGTCTACATGCGTTAACATGTAACTTTGAAGACAGAGGCAAAACATGAGGGTGAAATAAGAACAAGGAATATTATTGTTGGTGGGCGTTCCCCAGCTTAACACCTTGGGGGTCACTCAGACTATGCACTCTGACTCGCTCATCCCACCTGGGAATCACTGTGAAATTGAAAGTACACACTGTATGAGAAGTTTTGTGTGTATGACTTTTTTCAAGAATCTAGCCACTCCGGCAGCAAGACTCCTAACTTCCAAGGATTTTTGTTCTCTTGTAAAGGAGAGTGTAAGTTGATATGGTAAGAGCTTGTTATGGCTGAAGACAATCTCAACATATTTCAAAGCATAACAACGTTTTAGTGTAGGCTTTGGCACTTAGCTGACATCAATAACTGACACAACTTTTAGCCTGAGCCAGAACTGGGAAATGGTAGCTTTATACAGATCAGAACGATTCGGAAAAAAAATGTTGAAAGAATTGCATCCAAGAGAGTGTAGGACTGTGTATGCAACAATGTGTGAGTATGGGCATGAGAAAGCAAGAGAGAAAGAGAATGTGTGTGTGTGTGCATGCATGCCTGTGTGTCTCTGTGTGAGAATATGACTTACCAGCAAGGCTGAGATGACCTTCTATAGGATTGAAAGCAAAATGTCTAACTTGATAATGCATCATCTACAGGACCTTTGCACTTGTTACCATTGCACTGTTGTGTGTGTGTGTGTGTGTGTGTGTTTGTACGCTTGTGTGTTTGCACACGTGTGTGTGTGTTTGCAAATGTGTGCACACATGCTTGCATGCATATCTACTACTTTGTTGGATCACGATTAATTAAACTAAAGACCAGGCCAGCATTAGGTGTACATACCATTCCACCCACTTCCTTGTGTGCACCTGTTGGCAAACCTTTCTCTGTACATATTACCTCCTCTTTTTTTTTTCTCCTTAACCTAGTAAAGGTGATCGCACAGTAGCCGACTTCTGTACTTGATGTGTGTGATATTTATCATTGTCCTTCCTTGATCATCAGTGTACAGAACCGATGCCATATGTCGTTCTTATTGTTTGTAATATGAAGTGATGCTGTGTGTCGCGTGTTCTTATCGTGATGAAAGGAGTAGTGACAGACAGAAATGCTGCCTTCTCTTTCTTCGGTGGGTTTTTTTATCGTGATGTTTGTCGACTGGTCCAAGGTCCCTGGTTCTTCCCCCCCCCCCCTCCTCTCCATCACCACCACAACTCTTCCTAAAGATAGTCCTGATATGCTGTGTTCTTCCTGAAAGATTTGTTTTATACCACCTTGCCCCAGTACACTTGTAGGAATGTCTCGTCTTGTCTGTCTCACATCTATCTCTTGGTTGAATTTTTTTTTTTTTTTATAATGTTAAAGAAGATGTGAAACCACTCCTAAATTGTGAATTCTCAGCATTATTAGCCGCGCTGTGGCCTAGTGTTAGGCGTTGTACTCGTAATCTAAGTTGCGGGTTCGATCCACTATTCCGCTATGGCGTTGTGCCTGGAAAAGGCACTTACGGCTATTTTCTCACCCACCAGGTGTAAAAGGGGTACCAACCTTGTGTTGGGGTTAACCTGCGATAGACTGGCGTCCTATCCAGGGGGAGTCTATGACTCTCAGTCGCTTAACCACAGAAACCGGGATAAGCACCGGCCTGATGAGCCTTATGGCTCGGGACAGACTTTAACTTTAACTAATCAGCATTATTAAGGATTTTTTTTAAGTTCAGTTAAGTGGTGGTTGCCTCAAGTGGGATGTATCTGGTTCACTATGACTAGTTCTTTCTGGAACACGTAGTGCTGAGGGCTTTTTGCTGGATTTTGTTTGGGGGGGGAAGGGGGGTTGGGTTGGGTTGGGGTAGGTGAATGAATACAATCTTGTATACAGATCTTTTGGTGGAAGAAATGAAATTGTCACACAAAGAATAAAAATAAGCAGACAGAATAATGCGAAATAAAAATGGTAAACATTTTTTTAATGAATTTAATTTTACCAAAGAAAACAAAAAAAGAAACTCAAACCATTTTGAGCTCTTCATTTGACCTTCTTCTTTTATCTTATTTTATTTCCCCTTTTTTTTAGAGAGAGAGAGAGAGAGAGACTACTGGTGTGATTTTAGTGATCCTGTTTCCTCTTTTCTGTAAAGTTCCACCTGCCATGCTGTGTGTGTATGTGTGTGCAGTACAAAGATTGCCATAGACGCATGTTCTCTCTTTTTTTTAATGGCCGAATCTTTGACCACAGAACCGCCCATTCTGTCTCCTCGTGTGATGGTCCTCATCATTGTCTCATTACATGATATCCTGACTACAATATCCTTATTCTCATTCATTTTTTCTCTCACAATATTGTGGCATGAAGCCACTGTATCATGGTCTGAAGTTTGAACATTATGCACATCCCATGTCTGCTGGATTGACAGTGGCTGTTCCATATCCATCGCAGTGGTAATAGTAGACATACCTCAATCAGTTGTAGTCCTCGCCTCATGCTGCAATGTAGACTGTACTCAAATGACGGTGGACACCGTTGCCCATTACATGGCGACAGTGACACGACAGTTAGAAGCTATACCAGTGTAGGTAGTGACAGTGGATGTATGTATGTATGTGTTGGCTATGTTTGTATGGCAGCATTTCAGGACAAAGTGTGTAGGCTGTTGTGTAGCTCTGTAGAAGAAGAATAGGCTGTGCTGTAACACTGTGGGCTGTGTGTTAGCAGTGTAAAAGAATAGGCTGTGCTGTATCACTGTACACCAAGACCTGTAGGCTTTGGGATAGGGAACAAAACCTGTGGAAAGAGTGCTAAAGATGTGTGATCCTGATGTGATGTACGCCATGTAGCCTACTTCTGTCTTAACCATGACTCTTTAGTGACTGAGATGTCCCCCCAACACAGGCACACACACACACACACACACACACACACACACACACACACACACACACACACACACACACAGAACAAGCTGCCAACTCAAGTCTACATATCGCTACAGAGGGATCAGTCCGCCTCCTGGTTTTTAAAAATGCTTTTACCTGTGTAAGAAAATCCAGCTTTTAAAAAACACCTAACATGAAAGAGTGACTACCCCAATGCCTCAGATGGGCAGGTCTCTTCACAGAGAAGGTGTAACAAGACGGATCAAGGAGTATAACAGAAATTCTCACAGACCAGATTTGTAATGTAAGGAATGTGCTGTTGCAGGTTTTGAGATGCATGAATGATAAAGGCAATGGGTTTTCTGATAAACGGGTTGTGGTAGGATAGACTGGGAACTGTGTCATCCTGAAAGTGGAGAGAAAAAAAACTAAGAGTCAAAAAAGGAAAGTAATTGGGGAGGAGGGACAAAACAAAACACAAAAACAGAGAAACAAGCAAAAAGAAAGTGGAGAAAAGCACAGAAAAAAAAAACCCCAAAACCCAACAATGATAGAAAGAGGGAAAGTAGGAAAGTAAGTGTGGCTATGGTCGTGGCATCAATGAAGTAAAGTGACAGAAAAAAAGGTGGTTTTGAGCTATGATTTGTCCCTCTGCGTGTGTGTGTGTGTGAGAGAGAGAGGGAGAGAGAGAGAGAGAGAGAGAGAGCAAATTGAAAGTTATTTAAGTTTTAGAAAAAAGAGTGGTAGGCCTCTAACATTAGTAATGTTTATGTAATATTGTTTTGGTATGTCCCTAACATAGTAATGTGTATGTAATGTGGTTCTGGTATGTCTATAACACAGTGATTTGTATGTAATGTTGTCCTGTAACTTGATAATACTCTGGTAGTGATGCAATGAATGAACTATGGGTATGGTTTATGTAAACTTATCGTCATGCCACCAGTACAGTAACAGTGTATGCATGCAGTGATTCTGATACAGCATGGGGTTTTCTGCACCAAATGAGATTGTTTCTGACCAGAGCAAAGAATGAGTGTTTCAAAACAGAAGAATTAAAAGGTAGTGTGTGCTGTGGGGATGCGTGTGTGTGTGTAGTTTTATTTATGTGCCACACAATAAAAAAAAAAATAAAAATTTTTTTTTTTTAAAGTTTCTGCAAGAAGTTGTATTCAATTTCAGAGGACCTTGTTAGTGACAAATGCAGGAAACAAGTTCAAGAGCTGTTTAGTTGTTTGTGTTCTGTGTGATAAGTTGTTGAAGAATAGGGAAGAAATCTGGTGTTAGATTCAGAATTTTGCATGATGTAAAGTGTGTGTGTGTGTGTGTGTGTGTGTGTGTGTGTGTGTGTGTGTGTGTGTGTGTGTGTTGTGTTGTGTAGAGACTGTGTACTCTTCCAGCTTGTAACACAAGTTATAAAAAAAAAAGACACTATGCGTGTATGCTGTTATTCTTTTTAAAGCATTAAAAAAAATGTCTTGATGGTCTGTAGCTTTGCGATAGCATCGAAGTTAGCTAGCTCACTGTCTATAGCACATGGTGTGATAGTATTGGGTCAGTTAGACAGACACAGTCTGATTTGAGCCAACCACATGTTGTCAGTGAGAATGTTCACAAGTCTGTCTTGTCCTGGCCTGAATGACATTTGTGGCGTACATTTTTGAAGAAGTTAGAGCGAATGTGCCATACCCCTGTGTGTAAGTGGTAAAGGGTTTTTAGCCTGGCGTTAAAACCAATTGACATTAAATCCCTGGGTGTGGTTATGGGGTCGCACAGTCGCATACTTAACCTTTTCCCTACGAGTAACTCGCTTTCGGGTAACCAACCATCTTCTAACCCTTCCCTTCATATCACCCACTACTGGGTTACGGTAGCATTCAAATGTGCACAGTGCATGTCTACCGGGAAAGAGGGGTTCTTACCCTTATTAATGTAGCGATAGTGTTAAGGATAATCTGTGAAAATATTTCATGGAATCTGCTCACTGTTCTCTTCCACTTTTCCTAGTAGTGGTTAGTTTGTGGATGGAGAGACCTTCGGTGTTGGATTTTTATTTTGTCAGCAGTATGGGGTTTTTGGTGAGTTTTTGTTTTGGGGGGGGGTTGTTTTTTTCATCAATCCAGGCATGGCTTGTGTGGTTACCTAGGCTGCGAATGTAATGAATCAACTTCTGGGTGAGGGATTTGGTTTGATTCTGTATCTTTTTGTTTGGTTTTGTTTTACATAATTTTTTTTTTTTTTTTTTTTTTTTACATTCCTTCATAGTTTCTTATTGGGCAACCTGTTTTGATAAATGTTTCATTTTATGGCAAAAACGTTTATTGTGTGGCCATATTAAGTAGTTCCCTTGAAAAATAACAGATGAATTTGGGGGGGGGGGGGAGGAAGGAGCTTCATAGTCACACTTCTTTTTTTATTTTTAAGTATTTGTTCCGTATCATTCATGGTGTCTGTGGCATGAGTTCAGTGTGTGTTCGATGTTTGTGATACAAAGAATGACCTGTTTTCATCTTGGAAGTTTGCGTTTGATATTATTACTCTTTATGTCCATGACAGGTGTGAAACACTTTTTGTTCTGATTGTATACGATAACTGCCATGTCCATGACTCGTGCATGTGAAGGATTGGTTTTGATTTGTGATGTGACCTGATGTGTGTGTGGGTGCGATTTTGAAAGACTTGTGTGTCACATGTCATTTGCAGGTTCTAACAATGAAATAAACACCTGTTTCGACACAGAACAAACTTGCTTTCTTTTGCTTTTTTGGGGGAAAAAATTCATTTATAGAGTGTTTTTTTCTCTTTTTTTTCCTTTCTTTTTTTTTTTTTAAAGAGAGCTGTGTTGTGCAGTTATTACTCTTATACTCTTGGTACTGTAAATTTATTTGTAAACTGGTGTACTTCAAAAAAATATTTGTTTGTCAAGTCACAAAGGTTGTCTGTACAAACCCCCAATGGCCATTTGGTTAAGGGGGGACTAGGGGTACAATTTTGATGAAAAATCTCTACAAAATGTGTTTTGGGATTATTGTAAATTTTGCAAGAATAATGTCTCTACAAACACTTCTAGGGCAGATTTTACTTCAAACTTGCCTAAAAATATGTTTAATTATACTTTTTTTGAAGTAGGTGGCCTAAAAAAATTGTAACTGATTCACAAAATTCACTGTTTTCTTCCCCTAGTAACGATCGTTTTGCTTCTACTGACTGTGGAGTGCAACCACGCGTTTTAAAGGTCAAGGACTGCTCTTGTTTGTGAACCTAATTTTGTATTCATATGACATCACTGCAAGAGCTCCGCGAAGCATGAAGTGTGTTACTAGAAAGCAGTTTGCAGACTGCTGATTGGGTCTAACCAGTCACGAGAGTGAATCCTCGATTCTGATTGGCTGAACCTCCACTAGCCGCCATCTTTGTTTACACGGTCTCTATCGATGTCAGCGAACACAGGCATCACAGTTTGCCAGTTTTAGGCAGAGTTTTGGCTTTTTTTCGTTGCTAAGAAAAGTTGGAATGAAGTTTAGAGTTCTCCATAAGTTTGGCATTAAAAGAAGAAATCTGAGAAGAGTCTCAGCCGGTCGTGAGCCCCAGTAATCTGAACTTGAACCAGTCAGTCACTTGAACCAACTGCGTCAACCTCATTTGCTTCATCGAAGAAATAATGTTATTTTCATCAAAAACTAAAGCGTACTTCACTCGAGTAAAGATGAAGGAAAACCAGGGCCCAGCATAAAAAGGAAGATTAAAATAAACACCCAAAACGACTGAAGAAGTGACGATCTCGACATTGCCTTCAGTCTCTTGTCACTGCACTGACACAGTGACAGGGGCCAGTGTCCAGAATACAAAAACAGTAAACTATTATTTTATTTCTTTATTTTACTTTTTTTTTTTTGCTAGGATTTTTACTGACCTTACTTTTCCCTCTCTGAATGTCTCCACTTTGCATGTCAGTACATGTGTTTACTGTTTATGTTAGTGGGTGTATGACACACAGTGTGTGTGTGTGTGTGTGTGTGTGTGTGTGCAAGGTCAACTGATTTTTCTAAAGTTTGATGATAAAAGATTAATCTTAATAGCCTACATATTTTATGCAGCCTGCCCTCACAAGGAAAGAAAATGCAATAGCAAAAATGCCTCATGAAGTGTATATTGTAGCACTCAGAAGTAAACAATAAAGAAGAAAAACAGTACCAATAACAATTGTAGGAAAAGAAAAATGAGCAAACTGTCTGAAAATAAGATATAGAAAAAGAAGCAAAGCAACTATCAAATAAAAGAATCATTATAAATAAAACATACAAGTACATTCACCAGACAAACAGAAAATAAAAAAAGATATAAATAATTAACGGGATAATAGTAAACAAAATTATTTTGCAACACATAACATAATAGCTGATAAATTCAAGTAGAGGTTTATTTCTAGAACCATAAAGATCAGCTCACACTTTCTATCCTGTGTGTGGTTGTTTCAGATTATGTGTCTGTTCAGTGTGTGTACATGTGTGTGGTGCAGCGGTTGGTACATATATGTATACTGTTATTACTATCTGTGTTTTGTACCCATAAAACTCTTTAATATCTATGTCAGTATAGTACAAAGCTGTAGCTGAAGAAACTACAATGTAAGGGTCATGTGTTTTTACAGCCTGAGGTTGGAAAAAGGAAGAAAATATGGGTTTTGTGTGTGTTTACAGCATGTTAAAACTTTGAAGTCAATTTTCTCAAAACGCACTTTTTTCGCATACGTACAATCCGGCCCCCTTTACTGTGCAAGTTCTATAGCAGCTACTGCCATGAAACTTTGCACATAGATGTAAAAATGGCTTCTGAGTGCAATAAGACTATTAGAAAATGTCTCATCTCTCTAGGTTTTGGTCTAGGCAAGATTAAACTTGATTTTTTACATTTCCTAATTTTAAGCTAAATTCCAACGGGTGTTGTCAGCAGTGATGTGAATTTATACAAAGAAATATATGCTTATTGCACCCTTCTGTTCCTGCCCTTTGCATTTATAATGATTTTGACTTCATTACTTCATACTTTTTCAAACAGTAGAGGGGGCCGAGACATACCCGTTTTTCACTGCATTTTTTTGGGAAAAAAATCATAAAAATTTTTCTACATCATATTAAGCTTTGAAACTTTGTATCATAGCTTAAAATGATGCTTTCCATCACTGTGCAAAATTTCATGGCAATACCTTAAGTAGAACTTGAGATATAAAAATTGGTCAAAACGGACGCCTAGTCCCCCCTTAAAAAAAAAAATTTCATATTTATCTGTTTTTCTAAAATCTCACCCTATTTTTTTTTCAGGAGTCTGGTCTTGTATATGGTAAGGAAATTCTCCATCAATAACTAAAATCAGTCGTTAAGCATTTTAGGGAAATAAGATGAGAGGAAGGGGTGACAACGAGTTCATCTAGTGTCGCTGTGGCTATTTCTGCTGCTTTACTAGTTCATCTACATGGCATCTGCACCTCTAGGAGGTTGTGTGCCTGAAGTCTTGCATTTTTTTCTGTCATGTCATTGAAAACTCCCCTCAAGCCAGCAAAACAGCAGGTCTTAGGCAAGCCCAGTCACAGTTGTGTGAAGATTTGCATTTGGTTTTTCCACTTCATCACAGTGTGTTAGATATTTTGCTTTTTAAATTCATGTGAAAATCAAGGTTTTCAATTTCTGTCGTAAGGTATTGTTTGAAGGCTGATGATTCGCTTTCGTCCTTTTTAGTGAGAGAATGATTGTTGATAAAAATGGAATATAGGGGGTCTAAGAGTTTATGCATGCTCTCTCTCTCTCTCTCTCTCTCTCTCTCTCTCTCTCTCTGTCTCTCACACACACACACACACACTTTTCAAAATGGTCAATACCAGTTAAATCCAAGTATGAATAATATATTTTGGTATTCAACGCACAAACAAATATAGGTTTACTTACATTATTGCTGCAATTGAATTTCAACAAGTGGACACTTTATAATTTGTGCCAAAGGAAAACATGCAGTAAACAAAAACAAAAAATATCTATACATTTTGAGCCATTATAAAAATCAATGATTGTAAACGTCCAAGCATTTCCAAAACAATGTAACCATCAAAAATAAATAACTGATATCACCAAGAATGAAGAAATATCAAAAGAAAGACTGGGAAAAAATGAATAATAAAAATAGTAATAATGAGAACAAATCTAAATAGAATTTTTTTTTTTCATCTTAACTGAGCCAAGTAATATTTACCTTGAAGAATGCTTTTTCATCCAACCTTGGGTACAAAAATACCCCAAAGTCAAAATATTTGGACCCTAAGGTAGGCACTCCAGCAAGAAGACACGATAAAAGCATTCATTATAGTATTCTTACCTCTCCAGTATTCTTGTAAATATGTAAGAATTCCACTTTGATTCATTCTTACCGTGTATATGTACGTTTGTCGTGTAAAGTGAAATTCTAGGCTTTATCACCATATATATATATATATATATATATATATAAGCCGCCACTGTAGTCTAGTGGTTAGGACGTTGGACTCGTAATCTAAAGGTTGCGGGTTCGATCCCAGCTTTCGGCTATGGCGTTGTGCCTTTGGGAAAGGCACTTTACAGCTATTTTCTCACCCCACCCAGGTGTAAAAGGGGTACCAACCTTGTGTTGGGGGTTAACCCTGGGATAGACTGGCGTCCTATCCAGGGGGAGTCTATAACTCTCAGTCGCTTAACGCCACAGAAACCGGGATAAGCACCGGCTGATGAGCCTTAGGCTCGGGACAGATTTTAACTAACTTTA
>CM060340.1:35366709-35396709 GCA_030674155.1 Stramonita haemastoma
CAGAATGACATCACTACCTTGTGGCCTCCCTACATCGTGGTTGCTAGGACACCTGTCCTTGTACTGAGAATTTTTGATCGCTGCTAAGCTGTGGTGGTAGGCCCTACATGATAGTACTTTTGAGAGTTTGAGGCAAATTGTGTGTGTGTGTGTGTGTGTGCACGCACGTGCATGCGTGTGCGAGCAAATTGTGTGTGTGTGTGCGCGCGCGTGCGCATGCTTGCGCGTGCGTGGGTGCGCGAACGTGGGCACATGTATGTCTGACTGCATGCGTGCCTGTGTGCATGCATGCATGCATGCGTGCATACATGTGTCCAAGTCAAAGTCGGTCAAAGTCTATTTTTTATTTCTGGATGATTCATTGAATAAGCTTTGATTTTCTTTTTTGAAGTGGATGGCATGTGTGTGTGCATGTGCGTGTGTGTGTGCACATATCTTTGAATGTGTGTATGTATGCGTGTGCATCTGTGCACATAATTACGATATTTTATTTTTTTAATTTCTTTTTTATAATGAGGATAATGGAATAAGCACTTTTGGGTTTTTTATGTCCAGTCCCCGTGCGTACACAGTTTTGTAAATCTTGTCATCTGTTCCCACAGCACATGATTGCCTACTCTTATGAAAAGCGGAACAGGATTGTACATGTGTGCAAGATGTTCTGATGCAATTATTATTATTATTATTATTATTATTATTATTATTATCATAACAATTACTATTATTATTATCATTATTATTACTATTATTGACTATCAACTCAGTGGTAAACCAACGGCCATAAGACTGCAAATCTATACAGGTGCACAGTAAAGTAACAAGCCCTTTTTTTTCTTTATGGATAGCTCCAGTGCATACGGGCATATTTTGAGTGCATACCTTTTATGCACCTCAAGTACTAGATCTTTTGTAGGAAGAGCACTCTCCCATCTTACACATAAAGGCAGACTCCCCTGTATGCAGATTAGGTTACTCAACATCCAGGATGTACAGTGGGCTCTTCAAGTCATAGGGTTGCTATGCAACCAGGATATAGGGAAAGAGCTTAGTGATTCATGCAAGGCAAGGCAGAGGTTTAGTTCCTTTTCAGACAGCCTGGGTGTGTGTACACCCAGGAGATATGGGAGCGGGTTATGCCTTCACTAACGGTATGGGTGTATGTACACCCAGGAGATATGGGAGCGGGTTATGCCTTCACTAACGGTATGGGTGTCTGCACACCCAGGAGATATGGGAGCGGGTTATGCCTTCAATAATTGTATGGGTGTATGTACACCCAGGAGGTACAGCGCGTCGAGGCCGAGGCGACGTACGGGGAAGGTTAAAGGCTCCTAGCACAAAATTAGGTAATGTGCTAAGCGACTCATTTCGTGGTGGAGCGCCACATATATATATGTCGGAGTATTGATCTATGTACATGTATAGTTAGCTAACATAATCAAAGCTCACCCAAACGATACATATGCGAAGACATTTCGCCAGTTGATTCGACCTTTAGCAGATGGGTCAGACACAATCAGTTGAGAGACTGTCGTGCTGATGCCCATGACACAGGCACTGAAACAAAAATCACAAAATGCATTGCTTTTTTTCTCTTTTTTTTTTCCATCCTCAGTTAATGCTCAGAGGTTCACCAATGGTGAGATTATAGTGTACGCGACCATCTTTCATTGTTATTTAGAAATGATCCCTTCTGACCCTAAAAATGAACAACAACAAAACCGAAGTAATTTCTGGGTTGCTGAATAATTAAGTGTGCTGATGCAAAAAAAAATTATACGCTCTTGCTGACTCTTATGGTTAATCTCACCAGCCATCCACTCTTAACCAATACTTTCTAGTAGCATAGCTAAAAGAAAAACATTGTATAAAAAAAAGGTTTCAACAGGGATTTAACTGGATGTTTGTAGAGTTGTTTCTCAACAAAGTCTAAATTGAGTTACCTCCTCCCAACCACTCTATGAAAGAAATCAACTCACTGGAGTTCACTTGTACTGTATCAGTGTATGGCAGTCTTGACTTCATAAAATGACCATTGATGTGTCGTGTGTTTGGCTATGACACTTTTTTTTTTTTAACTGTACAATTTGGTGTCCATTCAAAGGGAAACTACTCCTGCTGTTACATCAGACATTTCCCATGGCATGGAGTTGATCAAAAGTGCTGTGTTTTGAAAATTTATTCACTTTCTGACAATGTTTGTGTTTTCAAAAAGGATGCTGCACAATAGTTCATTGATTTTTTAGTAATTAATATCAACACCTTTGACTTCATTGCTGATTATTGAAGTTGAGAAAACTTAACAGTGTGTAAAATCAGTCTTTTTTTTTGTTTTTGTTTTGGTTTGCTTGCTTACTGTGAGATACTCATACCTTGTGAAGGCAAGGAGGTGAGATTCAAAATTTTGTTTTTCAGCAGCCGCTGACTTGATTTAAAACAAAACACAAACACGAGCATAATCATAATATGTTACTGTATACTCATATTGAAAAAAAATTCTTTGTAAATTTATCTAAAAGTTGTATAACTTTTTAACTGAATCACAACATATCTAGTTTCATCAATTGTATCATGTTTGCTGAATTTGTAAACAATGTCCAAAAACTGTGTCAGAGAAGAGCAATCATGCAAACTTCTGAGTGACCCCAACGAGTTAGTGACACTAGCCTTCTTCAAGAAAGACATTGATGATACTATCAACTTCCCTCGAGAAAGATGTTGATAATACTATCAACCTCCCTCGTAAAGATATTGATAAAACTATCAGCCTCCTTCAAGAAGAATATTGATGACACTGCCTCAGTATAAGTGATTATATAATATTATATCCCAGCAGAGATTTCTGATCCTTAAATATATTGGGGGGACATCACATGACAGTTGACACTATTCTGCTGGGGTGCCAATACAAACACAACACATAGTACTCTTTCAGATGAGACTGTAAACTGAGGCCCTGTGTGCGAACCCAGCAGAGCATCCTGCTCACATGTTAAATCCTGTTCCGCTTTTCGTAAGAGTAGGCCATTGTGTGCCGCTTGCCGGTGGGAACAGATGAAAAGATTTACAAAACTGCATACACACGGGGATTGGATGTAAAAAAGCACATGAATGCTTATTCCATTATCCTCATACAAAAGAATAAATGCCAGGAAGAATCACGGTCTCACCCTACACATAAAGCACAGAAAAAGGCTGGAACATACACTAATTAAACTCTGTGCAAGACAACTCATCTGTGCGGCAAGGGGATGCCTATGCTGCTTTTCATGTTGGCTACAAAAGCTGGCAATATAGGCTAGAACGTAACATTAACTACGGATGACCTTTGACCCAAATGCTCTCTCCGTGTGCAGTCTTTTAACTTTTCTGTTTGTTTCAGTTTTTTTACACAACAAAACACCACATTTCTTTGCTGTATTAAAAAGAATTTATTTGAGCCTTTGTAGTGAAACAGTATGCGTCTGATTTTTCTGTCACAAACCCCCTAACATTGAGGAGGATTAGTACCGAAACTTGGACGCCCCTTGAAACTTGTGTCGTCTGCTTACCTCGTCACAGATTTTGTCAACACTGGCCGCTGCTGAAGAAGACGGCCATATTCAGCTAGTGCCCTTTCAAATATGCTTCCCTTCTTAGATTCTTTGCTAACACTCATTTTGCTTTTTTACTCTAACTGTTATCCCTGGTTTAGGTAAGTAAGTACACCGTAAACAAAGTTACTCCACTCTACAGCACTCTAGCCTACTGCGCCACCATTTTGAATCTCGCATTATCTCGTCGGAATGGTCTTGGATTCGGTAGCCTAATGTCGGGTTGAACCAGAGAGACTGCCTGTAATCTAAGATAATTTGTGATGCAAGTGATGGAGGAATTCCAGAAAGTATGACTCAGGGTTGACTAAAACTGCGCAGCGTAACTATGAAACCAAAGAAGCAGAAGAGGGTCGTCCTGTTCCTTATTGTTTTTATCACTCCGTTTTACGCTCAAGGTAAGAAAGTGATGGATATATTCACGATGATAATGATGCACTCTGCACATCTGTCTGACAAAACTAAGAGTTTTTACAGCTGAAAGAAGCACCATTTGTGGCGGTGTTTTGTTGCATAGAAGGGCATGTTAGTTTTGTGTATTGCATGGTTTGTATAACTGATAAATCAGCAGTTTAAAAAACGTTTCTTGTCCAGTTCAAGCAGCTACTTCTGTGAAAACTAAGAAGTGGCAGAATAATATTACTAAGTACTCCTTGGGCCTGGGCCTAGTGCTGCATTGCTAGTCTGGAATTTTAAGAGGTCCGAGAGAATTTTAATTTTGTAAAATATTAAAGATGCAGGTAGCCATTGAAAGTTAGTCGATGCACAATATATTATTTATCATTGAAAATGGTTAAGATGAAAAGCAGTGTAGTTGTACTAGCACTGTACTAAGTACTAGGCCTAGCCTAGTAAGTAACATACTAGAAGTGCAAAACAAACTAGACTTAGGCCTAATGACAAATTCAGGATAGATTGAGCTTGGCCTCTGAAAGATTGAAGAAGATTGACTTATTGTTTTGTATCCTAGTGCCATAGGGTAAGGAGTAGGAGTCGAGCTACAGGCACCAACTGACCAAGTCAATTTAGTATTGATAAAATAAATCCAAATGATTTTAGAATACAGTTATTAAAAAATATAAATCAGTCTGTGAATACATGTGTGATGGAGTGCTCCATCTCATGTGTTGTTGGGCTGCTGTAACAAATCAACTTTGGGCTCAGCAATTGCTTCCTCGTTCCTGGTGTGTTTCACTGTTTGTGTACTTTTCTGAGGTTTTCATCACATTTTTTTGTCCTTCTAGATTTCATATTGAATATTATTGTATGTTTTTCATCTTTTTTGTGTAGTTGTAGAATTGTCATTTTGTAAATGTTACTTTATATTTTGATTTTTATACTTTAAGTCACTTTGCATTAGCAGCAATGTAAATTTACAAAGGGGTGGGGCTTAGATTAGGCACAGAATGACAGGTACTTTGATTCCTTTCCCTGAGCTGCTGTATTGTTGTCTATTTATTGGGTGGAGCTTAAAATATATGCTATGGCTTGAAATTGATGCCTTTCCTCTGCTGTTATTGTTTGCTTCATAAGTTCATTAGAATGGATCTAATGATGTGAAAATCTAGCACCAGCAGTACACATCCAGATCAACATTTTTTTTTTTTTATTGAGATCCATAATGGATTTGAACTGTTTGCCTTTTTGTTAAAGATTCTGAACCTCTGCTGTACTTTTTAACTTGGTGGCTAGTGTGAATTCATGTTTTTTGTGTTAATTTATTATCACAATATTATATTGAGCATACTCAGGAATATAGAATGGTTTTTACTCTTTTAGTTTGTGTTAAATATAAAACTCTTTCTATCCCATATCAGTGTGAAATGAGGTTTTCCCCAGCCAGCTGTGCAGCCAGGTGTGCATGAAATTGAAAACACTGGCTTGCTGAGAAAGCAAGTGCTAAATTCCGAACTATTACAGTATTAGATGGATGGCTTTCAAATTTCACAATGTTAATCTTAATGTCATGTTGTAAATAAAATACCAGTGGTCCACTTTCCATAGGTATTCATCCTGTTGACTAGAGTTCAAAATAAATCTGTGTTTGTTTGAAGCAAATAAAATTGGTAAAATTGAAAATGGAACATTTGATTTTGTCATTTTACTATTGAAGAAATATGAAACAAAACTTTTTTTTTTTTAAACGAATGCTAAAAAAAAAAAAAGTAATAAAATGTTTTCTGTACAGTTTTAGATATCAGATGAAACTTTCTTACCACTGCAGAAAACAAAACAAATGAAAAAATAATCAAAACATAAACAAAGACCATGCTATTCAGTATATATTTGCTATGCACAGCATTTCAAAGCACATGTGGCGTTGTGCGTGTGTAGCTTTCATTCTGAAAACACTGATTCAGTGAACTTGTACATGTGTGCCAGTGCGTCATCTGACATTGTGTTCCCCAGGTGATGCGGGCACTGACAAGAAGTTCTGCACAGACAGTGACGGAAAACAGATCCCCCATGGCACAGCCTTCACCCCAAACTTCGAGGAGCCGTGCCAGAGGTGTATATGCGACAATGGCTACACCACCCTGTGCAGCACAGCAGCCTGCTCCCCGCCCCCCGACTGTATAGACCGCAAGGCCATTCCCCGGGAGTGCTGTCAGTTTGAGTGTGGGGCCAACAACTCTCGCCCTCCCTCAATCCTCCACAACACCACCCTCAATGATGTTGCTACTGCAGGTAAACCATGCTGAATAGTTTGTTAACATAGTTTGTTGACATATAGTGGTATAAAAGAAAATAAAAGTAAAATAACTGTCACCTAGGATGCAGTATTAGAAGCTAGAGTGAAATATAATACTTATTCTAATTTTTTGCCTGTGTGACCAATTACCCACCATTTAGCCATTTAAGGTAAATATATTCCAAATCATGCCACCGACTAGTAGTCTACGGTTAGGGCATGGATGTAATCTAAAACGTTGGGGTTTTGAACCAAATTTCTGCTATGGCTTGTGTTTGGGAAACAAGGCCACTTTTCGGGCTATTTTCTCATCACCCTAGGTGTAAAGATGTAAGATGGTACCAACCTGTGTTGGGTTAACCCTGCAATAGACTGGCGTCCTATCCAGGGGGGGAGTCTATGACTCTCAGTCGCTTAACGCCACAGAAACCGGGGTTAAGCACCGGCCTGATGAGCCTTAGGCTCGGGACAGACTTTAACTTTAACTTATATTCCAAATCTATGCTCTAACCACTAGGCTATCCTACCCCCAGGTGAGGCGAAGAATGAGATGTGGAATAAAAACCAAATCTGGGGATACTTTGAAACCAAAATTCATACTGTCATAGAAATGTTTGAAACCAAGGCTCAAAGTAAGAACTTAGTTGGGGGTCTTTTTTCCATTGTGTTTTAATAAGTAAAGATTGTAAAGATGAAGATGACCATACCATAGGATAGTCCTGAATAAGCCAGATCACTCTGAGAAACATTTCACTTCTGTCAAAGCTGGAACCCACATTCTTCTGAGTCCATCCATCACTTGTTTCAATTGCATGCTTGGCATGTTCATATAACCTGTATCACCAGCTACGGCTGTCAACTCTTCTACAAAGGATGGGTTTGGGGTATACATGTATGTATGCATGCTATAACCTTGATTAAACTATAATTTGATGTTACTGCTTTGGTACATCAAAATTCAAGTCTCCAATTGAACGGTAAGTTCAAACTCTAAGAAAGTTAGTTTGAACTAAGTTTTTGGTAACTCAAACAACTGACATTCAATCATGAGATAATCTTATGTATCCCCACTTGTAACTCCTAAGCTCAGTAAGCACTGTATAAAGTTCTCTATTTTTGTGAACTGCGATGCTAGGTTTAAGCTCAGTAGAGGTGTTGTGATGCGGGCTGTGACTGTGGACGGTGTGTGGTGGTGTGTGGTTTCAGAGGAGGACAACATCACCAATCTGTCCTGCGTCTGGTGGCCAGCACAGTCACCTCCTTCCTCGTCTTGGCCCTCCTCCTCTTCATGGTCCATCGACTGCGACAGCGTCGTCTCATGATGGCCATGAGACGTAAGTGTCCTTGCTTCTCTTTGTCAACTCTACTTAAGACATTTTATAGCTTGGATTTTTTTTCTTTGCTAGCCCTTGTCTGCTAAAGAATATGCTGTGCAAAGTTGTCTTTTGTGAAAAAAAAAGAAAAAGAAAATGTACAGGTTGAGAAATATTTTTTGTAAAGGAAATCAATGTTTTATGTTTTTGTAGTTTTTGTCTCTGTGACCATGGTGAATTATAGAAATGTGTAGCTCTGCTTTCTCTTTCATAAAATGGAAATGTGGAAACCTTATAAATAATATAAGATAACATGTTTGTATATATACCCCATCATTGGTGTTCTACATCTGTCAGTTCTTTGGAACAGGAGAGTGAAATTCTGCACTGCAACTTGTGTTAGTGTTGTCTTTTGATGTAGGACATGTGAGTCTTTATTTCTCTTTTTCTCTTCTGGATATGAGGACAGATTGAATTGTATTGCATAAAGTTGTACAAGGTGTTTTTTTTTTCCCCTGTGTTGAATTCAGGCTATTGTCCCAGGGAGAGCATATCCACTTAGAACAGTGCCACTCTTTTGCTTTAGTGTATGTTTTTGCTGAACTCTGTATTTAAATCGCTACATGATATAGAGGTTTGATTCTAAAGGCCACATAGTGGTGGTGATTGTATGCCTTAAAAAAAAAGAGAGAGATAGGTGGGGAGGGGTTTGTGTTAAATGAATACACTCTTTGTGATTGATAACTTTGAACAGTGAAATTGTACAATAATAACTGAATGGTAGATCAAGAAATGACCATTGCTGTGTCAATACCTGATGTCTGTAAAACTTTTTTTTTTACAGACTTTATTCATTCGTTTTCAGAGTTAAATCATACAAAGAACTGGAACAGAACATTGTGCAGAGTGTGTATATATATGCATGCATTATGTATACATGTGCATTATGTGTCAGGCTTTGATTCGTACAGAGTGTATATATATATATATGCATGCATTGTGTATGTGTCAGGCTTTGATTCGTGCAGATGTATATATATATATATATGCATGCATTGTGTATGTGTCAGGCTTTGATTCGTGCAGAGTGTATATATAATATATATATGCATGCATTGTGTATGTGTCAGGCTTGATTCGTGCAGAGTGTATATTAATATATATATGCATTGTGTATGTGTCAGGCTTTGATTCGTGCAGAGTGTATATATATAATGCATGCATTGTGTATGTGTCAGGCTTTGAGCCCAGGCGCGGCAGCAGCGAGGGGATGAGGACGACGGGGATCACTACATCCCCGCTGCCTTCCTGCACATCGAGTGCCCACCCTACGAGGACCCCCACCCCCCTACTCCCCACCCAAGCCTCCCCACATCCTGCCCGCCGACTCCCCCCCTCCCTACGAGGAGTTGGAGAACGACCTGGCATCCGACTTGGACGCCAACGCCAACGTGTCCAACAACAACAACAACAACGACCGGTCCTGTCAGCAGCACGCTCCCCTGCCTCGCTCCCCCCAGGGAGGGGACGGGCAGCGACCCTCGTCCAATCAGAACTCTGCCAACCTGCAGGAGGCCGCGGAGGCTCTGAACACCAGCTCTGAGGGCAGTTCCCTGGACTCCTGCAGCCAGGGCACGTCGGGCGGCAAGTCCTCGTCCTCCTCCTCCTCGCAGGGCAGAGAGGAGGAGACGGAGATGAAGCTGATATCCCGCCGACAGTCCCACCCCTACGAGAGAAACATCCTCCCCTCTCCCCAGGACTACTCTCTCTTCTCCGCTGCAGCCTGCAGGAGTGGGAGGAGTGGTGTTGGGGAGCACGCAGGACCGAAAGAGCCGGGTAACGCAGAATTGCTGGCAGAGGCCGCTGGCCGACACAGAAACGGCGACGGCCATGTGAGAGCGGCAGGAGCGAAGCGGGGAGGAGGAGGGGGGCGGGGGGCTCGGAAGACGGGACGCAGCTGCAGCTTTTCCTTGACCCGCACCGCGGACGAGGACGACACCATGAGCGGCATGCTCTGGGCCCCATGTCCCACAGCTACCACGCTGCCACTGCCGCCACCACCATCGACAGCGGTGTGCAGACGCACGGGAGCTACACCGCCTCGCTGTTGCGACACAAAGGGCGTGGCGTTGGCGTTGGCGCCGATAGGAGACGATCTGGGGACGACGGGGACGGGGAGAGGGGGGGAGAGCAGCGCATGGTGACCAAGCCCATGGTGAAGTGTGACGCAGCAGTGCAGCACAGTCACCGCCTGCTGCAAGAGGAACTCCGGCGCAGCCTGCCTCCCCGCGCTGCAAACAGCGCGTCGGACAGCTGCTCCCCTCCTTCCCTCCAGCCCTCCTCTTTCGGTGCTCAGCCAGGTCACGATCTTCCACCCCCTCCAAAGGCGTCCATCTTCAGCTCTCTTCAAGCCTCGGGTCATGCTCAGGCCGACTCCTCCTTGACCCGGGAGAGGGGAGGGGAAAGGCATAAGAGAACTCACAGTGGTGAAGGGAAGCCCAGAGACCGTGCCTCGCTTCCATCCGGTAGTGGTGGTGGTGGTGGCGTGGTGATGTCCGTTCAGAATCGTGTGTGGCTGGGCCGTTGTCAGGTGGGCAGGCGGGGCCCAAAGTGTCCCTCCCTCGTTCCCAGTCGGTCACCTCCACCTTTTCCGTGTGCTCTGAGACTGGAGAGGTGCATGTGAAGAAAGGCTCCACCCCAGGCGAGGCCTCTGTGCTGAAGAGCGACAGCCAGTATCCGGATCAGGTGCTGATGTCCTCCTCCTCCTCTCCCTCGCACCCCTCTGCGGACCATCCAACGTCCTTACCCAACTACACCTTCCCCTCACATGCCTCGGTTCTCCCCTCTTCTGCCGCCACCGCCGTCTCCTCGCAGTGTGGGGGTGGTCTGGGCATGCAGCAGGGGTCCAAGAGCAAAGCATCGACCACCCCCACCTCCTCTTCGCGCCGTCCTGTCCCCAGCCCCCCAGCCAGGAGCTGCGGCCGGCAGCCGTGCCCTCAGTCCACCGGTCCCAGTCGGCCAAACCCAAGCACAAGAAAATCCACGTGGTGCCCCTGGAGAAGAGCAAGGCCTTCAAGAGCAAGAAGGAGAAGAAGGGGGGGAGCAAGAAGGGAGGGGGGGAGGCGGCGGGGGACCCCAGCCCCCCGCGTCGTCAGGAAAACAGAACTAGTGGGGGTGTGCCCGCCCAGGGGGGGGTGACCCTGGCAGAACAGCAGGTGGTGGCTCCCCCTCCCCCCCCCACAGTGAGAAGCCACCAGCCCAGGTTGGGCGTGGGGGACGTGATGCGAGCCAGGCTGCAGGCCAGCGCCCCCTCGGTGAAGCAGTATGGGTTTCTGGACCACGGCCCTGTGGCCGGCATTGTGCCCGAGGCCTACATCGAGGGCGGCAGACCGCTGGAGGGAGGGAAAGAGTGGTACGGGGACAGCGGTGGTGACGGTGTTCACCCCCACCCCGTCACCCACCACTCCTTGCCCCACAAGAGCCACGCCCATGGTTTCCTCGCCCCGCATCACCCCCCTGCAGGTCACCGGGGTCATGGGCCTCACGGCACTGACAAACCCCACCCGGCCACCCGCCCCAAAAGCAAAAGCCGTCCCCTGTCCAGCGGGCTGGTGGTGGAGCCGGGTCACGACCCCTCGGACACTGCCCCGCCCCACAGCAGCCTGGCTCGGCGACGGACCAAAACCTTGCACTTGAAAAAGAGCCGCCAGTCCTACCCCAACCCTGACGGGGCCTCGGGCGGAGAGAGGAAAGCCTTGTGTGTGGACCTGGGTTTTGTGGAGCCCACCCCGGAGAGTGGTGGTCGAACAGTGTGCCCTGCTGTGGACATGGCTCCGTTCCCTGTGCCCCCCAAGCGCAGAGCAGTGGAAAAAGTCTCTGACAAACTGCCCTTGGGGGCAGAACCATGCGGCGTGCTCGAGGGCCGCATGAGTAGCTATGTATAGTGCCAGGCGTGCGTTGGGTAGTTTTTGCATTTTCTTGCTGAGAATGTCCTCTGTCCGATCCATGACAATCGTTAAAAGGTGGGAGTGGTCTGCCGTGCGCGCGCCCCTGTTGATGCACACAGCTTGTGAGGGGAAGAGCAAGGATCGACGAATCAACTGCCTTGCCCCTCAGGTCTCCTGTGGGATAAAAGAAAGAACTGAAGATAACGGCCAGACCAATTCCTACACTTATTCAACTGCTGTCTGTTGTAGTTACTGAAGCACATTGGTGTCTGTGCTTACCCTCTTGTTTGCCTGCACTTGAAAAAGTGCATTGATGTGTGTGTACTGTGTGGGCGTGGGTGTTGTGTGTGTGTGTATTTTGTGTGTGTGTGTGTGTGAGTAGAGTGGTGAGAGAGAGAGAGAGAGGAGAGAGAGAGAGAGAGAGAGGAGGCAATCAGTATTTGCCTGACATGTCATTTACTATTTAGCTGAATAACAATTTTTTGTGTGGTTTCTTTTTCCTGTGAAACAGAGTGGTTTTCTGATAAACCTTGTGTTTGGGTTTTCACAGCATTGTCTTAGCTTGATTTTAAGACTAAGGATATTTTATGTAGTACTAGCTGTCATTGGCATAACTTATTGCTGACCATGAGTACAAAAATAAGCATACAAAGACTTGTTTGTGCCAAAACACACAGACATATGCTATATGTGCATGCATACATACTAACACTGTGCTTTATAGATTGAGAAAACAATGATCTAGGATTAAAAGTCTGCAAGTTTCAATTAAGATTCATCAGTGAAGTATAATATAAAACAAACATTTGAAATGGCCACTCCAGCATGACAGTAAAAAAAGTAACATTGCACAAGAATTAAGTACCAAATAGATAATTGTAATTGCCATTTTTGTGTGATGGTAAGAGAATAACAACAACGCTGTATGTGATTGTGTATTTTTATCCTGCTGGCTGAAATGAGAATTGTAAGTTACATATTATAATTCATACAGTATCTTACTGGAGAATATTGACTGGATTAGAAAATGTTAAATTGTTTTAACCACAGTTTAGGATATAAGAGAGAATGATAAGATAACTGTAGCTGGCTTTTCTGTACCACTGTGTGTGGAGAATATGAACAACTAAAAAAAAAAAAAAAATCCTACCTGTTGGCCTTGAGGTGAAAATAGGTCATTGTTTCAGTTCCATAGTTCGTCAACAGGAATCCTGATCAATCAAAATTGTGTAATAGTATACTAATTACTATGGCTGAGAGTGAGACTGAAAATAGAGCACAGTATTTTGTTAAGTATCCTTCAATATTTACCATGTCTTCAGTTCTGGTACGGTCATGTAAATCCTGAAATAGTCTATTAGGGTGGATCGTGGTATCAGTACTGTGTAAATTGTTCATCAAGAGGAGGGTCTTACACCTAGCTAAAGGACATATGGCAATATCATTTAATGATTTGTCAAGATAGACAGTGGTATCTGCAGTCTTGGAATGGCAGTATTGATAATTTAAACATTTGAAGACTTCAAGATACTGTTCAGACAGTTGAATATGGGTAGATGATTTATTAGGATCTATCAAGTACATACTGATCAAGTTTCAAAAGCAAAACTATATTTTGAAATTCTTGACTTATATAGTGTAGATGGTCTACCTAGAAGAGCTACATCTTCAGGATGATTTATTAGATAGATCTGTCAAACCACATACTGATCAAGTTTGTTTTTTCAAATTTGTGTTTTGGATATTTGCATTATGGTGTAAATACGATCTACTTCAAAGAATTGCAACTTGCATTGATGTTTGGTTTAACAACAATAAGAATGTTTTGTCTTAGAGATGCTTTATCCAGTTTGATAGCAGTAGCATTGATTATCAGCATTAAAAAGAACCATAAGGAATGACATATATGATATAAAGTTTACAATGTTAATGAATCTGTATTCTTAGAGGGACCACAAGTTCTGTCTGATAATATGTAGAACTGACATTTGATACAAAAATGGACCATAGCTTCACTTTTATCTTGCAATATGTAGATGATTTATCAAGGTGGGGTCGTAGGCTTTGTCTTTTACATTATCTATGATTTCCCTTGATAAATTCCCAGTCATTTATCAATGATCCTGTTTTCATGTAAACCATGTCTTGCCTTAAATCCAATGATTGTGCAGATTACAATGGTGTGTAGCCCGCAGATAAATGCTTTTAAGTTTTACCATCAAGACAAAACAGTGTTTACAAGTGCGTTTCAGGAACTGGTCTGTATCATTACTATTGATCAAGTAATGTGTTGTGAGAGACTGAAGATTAAAGGTGAAATAGGAATAATACAGACTGGAGCCAAACCACCTTACCTTCCAGGTTGTGACTGCAGAAGATATAAGAAACTTCTCTCCTTGCTTCATCTCACTTATCTGGTGATTAGGAAGTTTTTGTTTAAAACAGTCAAGTTATAAAAAAAAAAAGCATAAATCAGTAGCAGGGGATTGTTTGGTTTTGTTTTATTTTCTCTTTCACATTACTGATCTTTGTATTTTCTGGCAAAAAGGGGAGACAATCAGCATGGTCGAAAGAAACAAGAAAATAAAAGAGAAAGAAGAAAAAGGAGTCTTCAAATCTTTAAATAATTGTTCACAATGTTAAAGATTATGCCAATTGAATTTTCATGTATGGACTAACATCACAGCATCCCCCTAACCCCCACCACACTTTAAAAAAAATTCCTTTGTTCTATAAGAGCAGTTTCAAAACTAGAAAATTAGAAATGTCTATGGTTGGGAGCTGTAAATTTGGTGAACAATGTTTTTTTTAGTCTAAATTTTTTTTCTCTTTTTGCATAATGTTAGAAAAGAAAACAGAACTTGGGCTAAGGAAAGGTTGGGGTTGAAATAAAATCTGGCTTGGATTTATGCGCTTGTCTGACAATGAGACAATCAAGTCTATTTTAAAAGGAATTCCTGACTTGTAATCAGTTTTGAATACCTCAGCTGTGGGTGTTTTCATTGAGTGCTTGACTGCATAAAGCATGCTGTTTTGAATTGAAAATAGGTGACTGAGACTGAGTCAGCTAAATTTGTGGACAGTATAGTAATGCACACCTTTTTCAATCAGGCAGTATGTGTATCTAAGCGTGTATGGTTTTGGTGTGTGTGTGTGTGTGTGTGTGTGTGTGTGTGTGTGTGTGTGTGTGTGTGTGTGTGTGTGTGGTGTGCACCACGTTGCTAGGATATTAACAAAGTGTTAATTCATATCCTAGCTGTGTTGCTTCATGTAAATATTTGTATTGAAGTTAACATGATTATTCCCAGCATTTTTTTAAGAGATTAATGCTTTTAAAGGGAATATAAAATCATGGAGATGGAAGGGTATTTGTGCTTTTTTTTTTTTTTTTTAATTTTTTAATAAATGCATTGTGAAGATAGTTTGGATTTTTTTTTTATTGGTAAGAAACCCCTTCTCATATCATGCATGTATGCTGTTGATGTTTGGTCATCATTTTTTTTCTTTAGTTTTGATCGTACAAAATTAGTCAAAATTCTGTTCTGATACCAGAACGTGGTAAAGTGTAGGATGTGTACAAACCAAAGGTTTTGGAAGATATTAGTCTTACTGATGTACTGAAAAGCTGGCTTTTGTAACACTTCACTTGGGTTCAGTCATATTTTGCAAAGCATTTCATTTCTGTGAGCATTTTATATTGATTACAAAGTGGGTGTCTGCATGTCTTAGTTTTTGTGAATTAGTTGGGGGGTTTTCTCCAGTGACTAGATGTTGCAAAACGATGGTTGTAATTAGTACCGAATTGAGCATTTTAATACAACGTTTAATTGTAAAGTAAGATTTACTGTTCAGCAGGCATCAAAAGTTGGATGTTGTGGCTGATCTGTGTCGCTTTCCTCCTGAGAAAGGTGGGGAAGTCGGCCTACTTTTGATGTTTTGTACAGGGTATGCGTTTGTTTTGGATGCTGCCTTTGTTTGGGACACAGGTTTGTCCGGAAGCTTTTTGTGATGAGGAAGTTGGTTTACTTGTTTATAATGCTTTTGGACGAGACGGAGTCTCTCGTGTGGCACTGTCACCCATGTTAATCTTGTGGAGGAAACACATTTTTGAGGAGATGACATTTTTTTTAGCCGATCTGGTGTTGGTTTTGGTGTGTAATTTTTAAAGCTGGATTAAGTTTCATTATCCTTTGGGGTTTTTTTCTTTGGGGGGGGGGGGGGGGGGGGGGGAGTTGTTTTTGTTTGTTTGTTTCTTCTCTATTTTTTGTTTCTTGTTGAAGAGGTTTTCTGCAGGTTTTTTGTCCTGTTTCAGTGTGACAAGATAAACGCTGCATGCAGTGTATTCTAGATGCAAACTGCACCGGTACATATATATGTGCCAAATGTAGTATCAAACAAGTGTCTTTGAAAAATGACTGGAATATTAGAAATTACTGAAAATCTTGTTTAAAAAAAACAAAACAAAAAAAGCCCAACAAGAAAAGGAAGTTTCAGGGTGGCATAATAGCAGAGTGGTTCAGGTATTAGGATGGTGATCTGAAATCATCTGAAGCTGAAGGTTCCAGTCTCACTACTGAGCTGTTTTAGAAGATTTTTTTTCCTGTGGAGTGACATTGTCTATAGTATAGAATAGTGGGGGGGGGGGGGGTTCCCTCTTCCAACGCTTCCTCTCATTTTCAGACTTATCAGCTATTGGTCTTTGCTATAATTTGATTTAATGTCGTTTTTATTTTGATTATTGTATTCTACAGTATAATAGTTTACATTTTTATTTATTTACGTTTTCAGATTTGTCAGTAATGGGTCTTTGGTTTGGGTTTATTATTATTATTAAAATTATTATTATTATCATTTTGATTATTGTATGCATATATTTTGTTACAGTATTAAGTTTATATCTTTTTTTCCTTCCTTTTCTTTCTTCCTTTCCTTTTTTTTTTTTTAAAGATATTTCTTTACATTTTTGAGTTGTCAGTTAATGAGTTATTAGTCCTTGGTTTGTGTTTATAATTGTTATCATACTTATTTTTATTATTTTTATATATTTTTGACATTATCTATTGTATCCATTATTGAGGGATGTTGGTGGTACTGGACTTGGCATTTACTGCAATACTTCTTACATGGTTAGCATAACTACAAGCACCATGAATGGGATGAATTATGTCATGTTGTTCTGCCTCTAAAACCAAATGATGACACACAATCAGTGAAAATGTTGTCGATTGATGGTGTAGAATACTGTAGAATAATGAACTCAGGAATAATTCCAGTATTCGCTTCATGGAAGACCTCAGTGTTGATGGATAATGACAGCATAATTCGTAGAATGACCCATCTCCCCAATCCTGCGTTGAGGTAGAAATGGCTTGTTGTCACCCTCTGAAAACTTACTGTATTGGTGATAGCAATGTTGCTCGCCTTTCGTTTTCTTGCTGTAGAGTAGAACCAATCTATTGGATTGTACTGTTAAGGTTTGCATAAAGGATCTTAGCTTGTGAAAGGATTGCTCTTCTTTTCTCTTCTTTTATCTTTTTAAAGTTAGAGATCAGTGCAAAATTTTGCATAGATATGAAGTTTTGTATTTTGATATCAGGGTATATAATACGAAGGCTTAAATACTTTCAATTTTACACAAGAATCGCATTTATAGCCAAAATTTTGCAAAGTGTTTTGTCCGGTCTTTGTGTTTTCTATGAGATTGCATTTTGAACAAGCCTTTGCAATGAGATGGATAGATGGTCTTGCATTGTAAAGTAGCTGTTGAATATGTTGTGGATACATGACTGGTTGAATATGGTGGTTAGACAAGAGATGGTTTAGCCTTGTTCTTGAATTTGGAATAAAAGAATGGTATTGCTCGTCTTGTGAAGAGATTTAGACTGCCACTGTTAATTTTTTGTTTTGTTTAACCTGGGTTCAGAGTGTTAGCAGCCATTTGGTTCACTCTGTGAGGAAAAAGTCTTACAGTTTGTTTATTTTGTTTTATAAAAAAAAAGTTTGTTCTTTGGAAAGGTTTTAGATTTATTTTGTATTTATAAAGGATTCACACTATTAGACATGCCTTGGGTCATTTTATTAAATGAGTTTGAACAATTAGAAAGCTTTTGGCTCATTTATAAATAGAGAAAGGTTAAAAGTCAAGAAATGTTTTGGTTGAGGTTTTTTTTCTGTAAGTGAAAAAATGCTTCAAACTTCAGAAAGTTTTTCTGTTTTATTTTGAAAGTAAAGATTGAAAAGTTTGTTAACCTTTCATTTGGAGAATTTAAACAAAACAAAAAAAGACTAAAGCTGTGGAATGCATTAGAATTACTACTTATCGTTAGTGTTGTGAGTGTTGTCCATGGCAAACAAACTGAAAGAAATGAGGTTGGAAATTTGTGTCCTCTCCTCTCCTCTTTTTTTTTTTTTTTTTTTTTTTTTTAATTATAAGAAAATATTTTGTTTGGTTCAGAGTAAGGAATATGACAAAAAACCATGCGTCTATCTTACATTGAACAGTTTCATCCATTTGTGAAATCCCTGCATTTAGGAATTGTTGTGATTGCTGTTTTTTTTTTGTTTTTTTTTATAATTTTTTTAATTTTCAAATAATGTACATAACTCAGTATAATGCAAGCATCAATCCACAAATGATTCATATCAAAGTTTGTGAAGAAAAAAAATTAAGAAGGATAAGATTGCAAACTGATACACAACCTACTAGCATATGTTTTAGATAGCGTATGAACTTGAAAGGTCATACATACATATACAATCATGTACATGCATGCATACAAACAAAAGTACCCAAGCATATAGACATATTAAGCATACATATGCCTACATATACCTAACCTCCAAATGCAGAACTGACATAACATTGTTTAAAGACAAAACCAACAACAACAACAACAACAACAAGCAAAAAACAAACAAACAAAACCAACAACAACAAACAACAACAACAACAAAAACAAAACATAAGCAAAAAACAACAAACAAACAAACAAACCACACACACACCACCGCGATTAAATTGCTCAGCTGAATAAGCAGATTTTATCTTTCAGACCGACTCATCCAGCAGTAGTACAGTTTGCTCTAATCTAACAGAGGTAGATATGTACACCATTGTGCAGCGAAACTAAAAAAAGACATTTCCATAGATGCAACACATTTTTCAACCTCATATCTTGATTTTAGTTGTCGCGTAAATATTTCAAACGAAGGCCAATTCTTTTGGCATCTGCATTTATATATGTGAAATTTGGCGAGCAGCAGTATTACATCAAAAATCTTGTCAGATTTAAAGTTGCTACTGCATCCAAAAAGAACAATGCTCTCGTTGAGCAGCAGATTCACAGCGTTACATTTTCTATTAATATTATTTTGGAATTCTTGCCAGAATTCGTTTACAATAGGACAGTTCCAAAAAATATGTTGAATACTTTCTTTTTCCATATGACAAAAGGAACAATTAATTGATTCTTCAATACCCATGCTTTGTAAAATGACATTTGTTGCTATTATTCTGTGTACAATTCTTATCTGAAACCACTTTAGTCTTACATCTTGAATTTGCCTAATTTTTCTAAATACTTGTGACCATACAACATTTTGATGCAATCTTTCATTCCACTTCATACTATAAGCTGGGTCAGTAGTGTTTTTAGTCAGTAACTCATAGTACAGCATCGCTCCCCTTGGCACAGAGCAGATTACAGTCATTAATTTGTTCTTTTCATTTTCATCAGAGCACATAATTTCTAATCCCAGTTCCCTTGAATATTTTTTCAGTGCGCAAACACAGCCAGTATAGGTAACAAAATCTGATATAGTTCCGTACTTTGTGTTGTGATTGCTGTTTGTTTTGTTTTCAGAATGACAGCCAGATATTTTGTTAGCCAGTTTGTTGTGTTGTTGTGTGTGTGTGAGTGTGGAGTGTGTGTGTGTGTGTGTGTGCAATGAACAAAAATCCTTGTGGGACTGTAAAGTATGACAGACTATCATCACATTGTAGTCATGATTTGTGGTTCTGTTTCTCAGTGTGTGTGTGTGTTAGTGTGTGTGTGTGTGTGTGTGTGTGATGTGGTGAGTGATGGGGGGAGGGGATTGTTTAGGTTTTGTGTTTGTATGTGATGATCTATTTTCTTAATTTTCAGTGTTAAAATTGCTGTGATGTTTGTGACACTTCAAATAATCTTGTTATTATGCAAAATCAGTGTTTAGTTCAGAAAGTTTTTAAGTTTTTTTTTTTTTTTTAAAATTTAATTATTGTCTTTGAACATTTTTACCTACTTCCTACACTTTTTTTCATTCATCTGCCATAAATTTTTCATTTTTAACAGTTTTCTTAACTGTGGATGCAGATTGTTTTGCTCTGTAACACCACAATGTATGTGTGTATATCACTAAATGTGTGTGCTGTGTTGTGTCTGTCTGTGTCTGTGAATGAATATGTATAAAATTTGCAGATATTTGTGAACTTCATGAGTGTACAGCTTCATTGTACTGTTGCTGTAATGTTACATATCTGAAAGCTACACTAAGGCATTGTATGGTTAAAAGACAAGTTTGTGTAACATGGACACTATTATCTCCATAATATCAAAATTTAAGCAGTTTATAGCCTTCTGCTATCACATACATCATGGTATCTTTTGATATCTATCTGTTTCAGTAAAGAAATGATGGTGGCTACACATACTGTATACTTTCTGGATGATATTGATAGTAAGTGAACATGATCAGTCATTGTGTGCCTGTAATTAGTATACAGGCTGAATTGTCTACACCATTATTACAGACTTTTAGAACGCATTTGGGAAAAGAATTTTGTGAAGAACTTTCTCTCTGGCTGCTAAGACACTGTGCCCCATTAATCCATTATTTGATATTTGCATTGGTTGTGAATTCCCTTGCTTGGGATGATCAGAGTTGATGACTTACACTACAGAAGAGCAGCCTTGTATTGGTACGACTTTTCTGAAATATTTTCCTGTGTCTTGCACGTGGTGCGTGCGGTGTGTGTGTGTGTGTGTGTGTGTGTGTGTAGGTAGGTAGGTAGGTAGGTAGGTAGGTAGGTAGGTGTGATAACCATATAAAGTATGAAGAAAACAAAGGGTTTGCGTGTCAAAATGGTTTGTAGCTTAAAAAAAAAAAAGAAGAGATGTTTTGTAGCTCCATTGCTGAAAAATAGAGGAAAGCTGCATACATGTTTTGTTTCACTATTAACACATCGCTCCTGTGAAGTCAGAGTATGACTGCCTGTGATACAAGGTACTTGAAAACAGATATAATATAATGCCAACTTCTGGTTCAGTCACTACTTACGGTCTCACAGGGATTCCCAGGTGGGATGAGTGAGACATAGTGTATATTGTGGGTGACCCCCAGGGTGTTAAACTGGAGATTGAGCGCAGAAGAACACCACCACAACCATGTAACATGTACAATGGATGTGAGTCCCTATTCCATTTTAGGGAAGAAGAGACTTAGATTACATGGGTTGAAGGTGGGATGGATGCAAGGGGGGAGGAAAGGGAGTGCTGTATCAGTGGTCCAAAAATGCCCCTTTATATAGTTTGTCTTCAATTTTACGTCTGTTCACATAAAGTGACATTAGACACCCTTTATATAGGATGCAGCAATACAAAACCATGTTTCGTCACTATCAATATCCTGGCCAAATTGGAAACTTATTTATTTATTTATTGACTTTTTATTTGTTTATGTATTCTTTTATACCTTTTACTTTAAAATGGCCAAGAAACGCAGAAAAGTAGCAAGAGATTCTTCATTCCATTCTAGAATCGTGATAGTGTGGAACATGTTGGAAAAGACCTGGAGAGAACAATTTTGGGTAGGTTTCTTACCACAAAGACTGTGTTGAGTCAAGGAACTGTGATCAGAAAAATTTAGGACGGTCAGAAGGTAAAAAAATAAAACCACAAAAATCAGCATGATGTCTGAAATCCATGTGTGGTCTGACTTGAATGGCTTATGTCCTTTAGAAAATAGTGTATGGTATGACATAGTTTCTGTTGATTTTAGCTTCTGACTGCTGCGTCTGTTGTAAATTTGTGCTTGGCTGTAAAGGTGGCTTTTTTTTTTTAACTAGGTGAAAAGAGCTGGTACTACCAAAAGCTTTTAAAAAAAATATTGATGGTCCACCATTTCAGGCTTTGAATATTAAAAAATAGGTTGTGTTTTGTATTGGTTAGGCTGAGAACATTTTGTTTCCAGCTGCCTCAGTAGGTAAAGGGGATAGATAATAACTCATAAAGATAAAAGTAGGGTCTTAAAAATTTGGTTTTGCAGCCATCTCATTGATTGTGAAGTGAATGGGGGTTGTTTTGATTTTCTTTTTTGGTCTTTTCTTAATTAAAGCAAGTTTTGTTTTCTTTATTCCTTGTTGGTGTTGTTTTGTTATTGTTTTTTAAATCTAAAAGCAAGAAGCACATGTATACAAGAAAGTTTTTTGTTTTGTTTTGTTTTTTTAAGCAAGGAGCACATCATCAAGTATGAACACTTGACAGTCTTTTGACGCTACAGGGATTGTAAGCTGTCAGTCATGTGCTGTTCAGTTGTCACTTCTCTCTTGATGATACAGTCAAAGGGGTTCTGATGTGGGTTCTCTTTTGCTGTACAGTCATAGGGGTTGTTCTCTTTGCTGGTAAAGTCAAGGGGTTCTGATGTGGGTTCTCTTGTGATACAGTCACAGGGGTTCTTATATGGGTTCTTCCACAGAAGGATTCGATGTGGTTCTCCCTTATGATAACTGTTAGGGTTCTGATGTGGTTCTCTTTCTGGTACAGTCACAGGGGGTTGATGTGGGTCTCTCTCTGATGATAGCATTGGGGTTCTGATGTGGGTTCTCTTTTGCTGGTCAGTATAGGGTTCTGATGTGGGTTCTTCCTTTCTGTTAGTGTATTCGATGTAAGGGTTCTCCCATTACTGGTAAGTTCTGTTGTGGGTTCTCTTTATTAACTGATGGTAATAGGGGGTTTGAGGGGTTTAGGGGCGATGGCCTCCATCTACTATAGGGGGTTCTGATGTGGGTTCCATACCTTACTGTGCTAACAATAGGTTTCTAATGGGGTGCTTCCTTTACTACTTAGGGTGTTCTATGTGGGTTTTCCATACTACTATAGGGGTTCTGATGTGGGTTCTCCCATGGTGTGTGAGTGGGTTCTCCATACTATGGATGTTTCTCTCATTACTTGTTGTGGGGTTGCTCATGCTGATGGTGGGTTCTGTATAGTTCCTTATTGTTGGGGGTTCTGATGTGGGGTTCCTCCCTTACTGTTAGGTTCTCTCTGAGGAGGCATCATGTTGAAGAAGTCCTCATGAAGAAGAGTCAGGTGCGGTGCTCAGTTCTCTCAGGTAACCAGGTGGTCGTCTGCTGTCTTGGCTGGTCAGAGTTGTGGCTGGTGTTAGTTACCTGTACCAGTTCACCAACACAGTCAACACACCTCACAGTCTGTTGTCTGTCTTGTAACACTGTCTTCGAGGGCTGGTTTGTCTGCTGCTTCATACAGTCTTGTTTCGGGGGCCCATTCTCCTGTTGGTGAAGTCATGTACATAATAAATTACACACACATACACATACACACACACACACACACACACACACACACACACACACACACACACACACACACACACTTACAACGATGATGGGGGATGAACAGTGGTGAGTTGGGATTGTGATGCTCTCAACAAGAGGTGAAGTTGTTGTTTTTTTCTGCTGGAGTCTGGTTAGGGAGGTAGAGGTGATGGCAGTGAGAAGCAATAAGATTGATTATTAAAAAAGGGAAAGTTTTCATTTTGTGTTGATAATGTGAGTGTGAAGGATCTGATGCTGACTTGCCATCCAGGCCACGGGTTTTCCAGAACTTTCCCCCCTAGCAAAATGCTGAATGTGTTTACTGTACAGCTTACCAACAGGGTCGTTAGAATTGATGGTGTGTGGGGGGTGGGGTGGTGGACGTGGGGGGGGGGGGGATGGCATGTGTGTTAGAGGGGGGGGGATGGTTGGGTGTGTGTTTATGTGTGTGTTTATGTGTGTGTGCCTATGAATGTGTGTGTGTCGTGCATGGTCACGTGTGCATACACAGCTATTGTCACGTCACCAGCACAAAAGTTGAAACTGATATTGTATTTAGGGTGTGTGTGTGTGTGTTTTCAAACTTCAGGTGTTTTAGGGTATATTCTTGTGAGCTGAAAAATACATTTTTTGATAATCATACTTTCGCATGATTTTTATGACAAAAGATTTTGAACAGAATAAGAAAAAAAAAATCAGACCAAAAATCATGGTGTATGTGTACGTTTCTAATTCATGGTGTGTATGCAGACTTTCCTGGGTATTGTGCAGACGTGTTTTACAGCATTGTACAGTGTATTACTTTTTGAGAATACATGTTGTGTGTATATGTATGCATATTTATAGCGTATGTAAGAATGGGTCTGACTCCCAATGTGTAGGTGGTTTTGTGCTGAATCTGTTGTCACTAAAGCCAGCCACTATGTGGTAGTGGTAATGCTCTAAAATAATGAAAATAATGAAGTGTACTGTGGTATAGTATACCTAAATATATAGAGAAGAAATCTACTTACTCTACTTTTTTGTGTGATTGTATAAGCCATGCTGATAAGCCATCAGAAATAACTATGCCTCTGTGTGTGTGTGGTGTGTGTGTGTGTGTGTGTGTGTGTGTGTGTGTGTGTGTGTGTGTGTGTGTGTGTGTGTGTGTGTGTCTGCATAGGCAATGCTGAAACTGAATGCGATTTGTTTTGCTCTGGTTGCTGACAAGTCTCTTCCACTCTTGTCTTTGCCCCGTTACCTGTCCTTTAGGGATTTACCGCTGGCAAAAACTTAAGGTTCATTTTCCACATATTCATATTCCATGTAAAAGGGAGATGACAGACAGACAGCCCTGATATTGTCGATGGGAGCTAGGACTAACCAGAAGGGAAATGTGGACTTAAATCCACAGATTAGGTCATGTCAGAAAGCTCTTGTTGTAAGGAAAACTCACTCTGATATTAATCAAATTAGAAGGTCATGTCAGAAAGTCTTGTGAAGGTTTTTGATTCCACAGTTAAGGTCATGTGAAAAAGGAAATGGAAATACAGATTAGAATCATTCAGAAATTTTAAAAATCTGAATCTCACTGCATAGGAAAGTTAAGTGGTCAGCTGTGTGTGTGACAATATTCACAGAAAACAGTACTGTAGAAATGGGTCAGTTTTTTTTTTCATTGTTGTGGAAAAATGAATAAAGTTTGAGATAAATAATCAGAAAATTAGGACATGTAGCAGATAGTACAGGTTTGTGATGTATGTGCAATAGGGGAACTAAACTTAACACCTTAACGTTTGGTCTAAATCTGATTGTATGGCTGTTTGCTCCGTTCACGAAGGAACCGAAATTTAAAGAACCTACAGTTTAGGCCAAACCTTAGCATGTAATGAAGGAGAGTCTTAGCTGTGGATATAAAGACACTGGTCTAGCATCTCAGGTTATTCATTGTTCAGAGGTTTCAAGCCATTGCTAGAGCACACGATGAAGAATGTCCGCCTTGGTATTTTGTATTAGGTAAAAAGAATAAAATAATAATTAAAATTGGGAAGTGGCTCTTATTGTTTTGCCAGCAGAATGTATACAGTATATGTGAAACTTTTGCATTTTCTACATCATTTCATTGCCGTGATCTTTGTACCAAAAGCAAGAAGAGGGTTGGGGTTTTGTTTGTTTTTGTGTGTGTGTGTTTGGGGGGGTTTTGTTTTTTTGTTGTTTGTTTTTTTTTTTTTGGGGGGGGGGGGGGTTGATGAAGAAAAGATTGAGGGTATGGTGCTAGAATTTTGACTGATTGAACAAAACCACAATGTTGTATGACATAATTATAGAAGTTGATGATTGTATGTAATCACAAGCATTGTGTGGATATTGCAGCTGTACTTAAGAAGTTGATTTAAATCAGGACCCATTGGCCATCAAGCACCATTTACAGCATTTGTGTGTGTACGTGTGTGTGTGTGTGTGGGGTGTGTGTGTGTGTGTGTGTGTGTGTGTTGTTGTGTAATCATGTGTACATGTATATGTGTATTCTATGTAGGTATGTGTCAAAGTACTTGTTTTTTTTACCAAAGCATTTTGTATAAATGGTAACCATCTCAAATATTATTGCATTTCTTTTTAATACCTTTTTTAAAGACACTTTACTGGTGTGAATTGTAGCAGTCAGAACTATGATTGCATTGCTGTTTAATTACTTTTTTTTTTTTTAAAAGATGCATCTTGTATAAATTAGAACAAACTGAAAACATTTCTTTTTGAATTACTTTTTGTTTTCTTAAAAGATGCACCTGACATGTAAAAATTGTGAAAAACTGAATGTGTGTTTTGTTTTGGAAAGATGTCTTCCTCATTGAATTGTAGCAATCTGAAAGACCAGTCAGAAACGGGTATATGTGCCAAGATAATCCAATTGAATGAATGAATTGATTGATTAATTAATTAATTACTCCTTCAGTGTCAAACCTAGGGTTTAAAGAGACATTGTGTGTACCACAACTCCATAGTCTTGTCTACCTTCACACAACAGCTGAATTAGGCAGAAAACTTGCTGTGTCTTGTGCCCTCATCTGTCTCCGCTTTGACTTCTGCGTCTCTCTTGGTCTCTGTCTGTCTGTCTCGTCTGTCTCTGTCTTCTCTCTCTCTCTCTCTCTCTCTCCTCTCTCTCTCTCTCTCTCTCTCCTCTCTCTCTCTCTCTCTCTCCTCTCTCTCTCTCTCTCTCTCTCTCTGTGAATGGTCAGGTTGTGTTCTCTCTGTCTCTTCTCTCTCTTTCTGTCACCTGCCCTCTCTTCTGGCTCCCTGTCTCTGTCCTCTCTGTCTCTTCATATCACTGTCTTGTATACTCGATTCCCCCAGGAATAGGGGCTGTGGATTTCTTGAATCTCTGATTCTCCTCCCTCTCTTTTTCTCTCAAACTTTTTGGAGGCTGTTGAAATGATTTTCAGGGGTTTCTGTCGTAACTGGGTAAGATAGTTTCTCTCTGTTCATCTCCTCTCTTGTTGTCTCCTTTCTCTTCTCTTTCTCAAACTTGTTGGAGGTTGGTGAAATGACTTTTAGGGTTTTAAAATGTTTGGAGATAAATTGACAATATTTTTTTCATTAGCTTCTCTTTGTTTGTCTCTCTCATGGACTGTTGAAGATGGGAGAAGTGAATTTTAACAAAGGCTTTTAGAATCATTTTTAACTGTTGAAAATGGGGGATACGACCCAGTCAATGACCTTTAGCCAGTGTATGATCAAAAGCAGTTGTGGTTTGTTTGGGGGGGGGGGGGGGGGGGGGGGGGTTGTACAAGCTGTGGTTTACCCCTGGAGCTTTCTCACTGTTCTTGTTTTCACCTTCCTTTTCTCCTCGACTTTCTGTCACAAGTGGATAGCTGGAATCCCTCGTCTGCATCCATCCATCCAGTTGTTGCGTATGCTCACAGAAAAACTTTTTTTTCTTTTTCCAAATTAGCCTCTCTGTGCTAAAAGCTCCACTGTGTTGCTGTGAAAGTGAAAAAGTGATCCCTGATGTGGCCTCAGTGGGGGCTTTAATTAATTAAACACCCAGGCTGGGTTGGGTTGAATTGTGAGCATGATGTGCACCTTGAGTATCGCTGATCATCTATCTACAAGAAAAAGAGAGCTGTTTTGGATCAAAAGAGGACTGCACTTTGGAAAGAGCAGACGTTTGTGTGCCCACACTCGCTTCTTGGGATGAATGGAGCAGACAAGGGATTACAAGTATTGACCTGTTTTTTGCTGAACCAAAACAGACAACAACAACAAAAATTGAAAGAAGTTTGTACAGTCGTTCTTTGAAATTACTTCTTTTTTTTTGTCTGTGCATCAGTGTTCACTTGTTATCAAGGGCAATCCTTTTTTTTTTTTTTTTTGTTATGTTTTTTTTTCCTTGTTGACTACAATATGCTGATGATGGTTTGCCTTGATGTACACACACACACACTCACACAGTGTGTGTGTAGTCCTCAGGAGACTGTTAGGGGTCTGAAGATAAAGTAGATTGGGATGGGGGGGATTGGAGAGAGGGGGGGGGGTAAAAAGGGGGAGAGGGGGGGGGACAGGCATTTTGTGTGAGCAAGGTACATACATTCCTGGAAACTTTGAGAAAAAAAATGGAAGGGCTTTTGGAAAATTATTGCTGGTCAGGCAACCCTGGAACTCTGATGTCTATGTGGGAACTCTTGTGTAAGGGTCAATAGTGGAGAAGTGTGGAAAGGGATAGAGACGGCTGTTGTTTTAGACCATTTTGTGGTTGGCTTCAAAACAAAAAGAAAATGTGACCTCCACCACGAAATGAGTCTCTTTGCACCTGACCTTTTTTTTTAGTTAGGAGCCACTTTAGGCAGTGGGGGTCAAGTTGTTGATTTTGAATTTTGATTGATTATAAAACCATAGCTATTTTTTCTTCTACTTTTTTACTGAAGTATTAAAGCGTAAAGTTAACTTTTTTTTTCTTCTGCTTTAGAAGTGCGTTTTTAAAAACACCCAAGCCCTCATTCTGACCACCTATTACAATGAAAAACTGGTCAGTTTCTCATTTTGTCGCTTCTCAGTGCCTAGCATTTCAGTTTGTAACAAACTTTTCATAGAATTACCTCATTTTCAGTCTGTTTGGGGAGATTTGAATAGCCTTTTCATCGCAGATCAATGGCATGTTAACGAAAAATGACCTCCAGTGCAAAGCAACTCATTGTGTGGTGGAGTGTCACAAATGTACAAGTGGAGGTGGGTGGGTACTGGGGTGCATTGAATTCCACTGTGGTCCTCCATTAAATCAAAAACTCAACAATATCTCTCCCCCCCCCCCCCCCCTCCCCCCTTTCAAAAAAAAAAAAAAAAGGAGGATAAAATTGACAGCAAGTAAAGAGAGGTGCAGACTGTGATCAGATGGGGGGGGGACGGGGGGGGGGTTGGAACTGAAACCTGTCAACGTTTTCTGTGTCAACTGTGAACTGAATGTTGCTTAATTAACTTGGGAGGTGGGGGGAGGTGTTTTCATATATTCACTTTTTGAAACACTGTTTTTTTTTTCACTCAAGAACTTGAAAAATGATGTACTTTCACACTTTTTTTTTTCTCCCCCCCAGTATTTATTTCCTGGCCCACAGGGTAACATTTCTGATTCAGACTGTCTAAAAGACTTGGATTAGTTAATGCTAGCATGTGAAAATGACTTGTACATTGATTCTGCACAGAATGCTCTTTTCTGTTGATGCCGTGTCTTCTGGACATGACTGTACACACACACAACCCTGTACAGAGCAGTGTCACACTCGGAAAGATTTGCTGCTTTGATCATGAGAGATAACCATGAATCCCAAAAGATGGGTTGATTGGGAAAAGGGGAGGAGGGGGGAATAAAGGGGTGGGGCATAATATTTACAGGCTGAATCACCAGAACAACAAGCATATCAACACAGGTTGCTACAATGCCCGTGTTTTGATATAAATAATGATGATAATAGATGGAATGTATTTTATTTATTTATTTTATTTATTTATTTTATACCACTTTATGTCACAGCAGATTTCTCTGCATGAAATTCGGGCTGCTCTCCTCGGGAGAAACGCGTCGCCACAAGTGCAGCGCCCACCCTTTTTTTTTTTTTTTTTTTTATTTTTATATAGGCTATATCTTGCAAAAAACAAATCAAAACGCTTGAAGACAGGGGGAAGCCTGGAGAAGGCTAGGAGTGTGAGGTGTTTCAGGTTCATCTTTCTGGTGACACACTGACTGCCTGCAAAGTGTCAGTCATGTACCTCAGAAACTCCTCAGGGAGTTAGGGAGAAGTGAGCTCAAACTGGGAAGCAAACCCACAATGGAGAGAATGCAAGTATGGCATCCCACTGGTGTCAAAAGGTGCTCAATGTCCTCAGGGACTGTTGACCTGTTTCAGTACAGTGGGGAAAGGAGGCTTTTTTTTTGGGGGGGGGGGGGGGGGGGGGAGGGGGGGTGTTAGGGTTGGTTTGTTGTTGGGTTGTTTTTTTTGTGTGTTTTTTTTTTTTAGGGGGGGGGATGGAGGAGGGAAGGGATGAGGAAAATCTTGCTGATGTCAAATGAGGAGAAGTGCAGTTGAGAAAAAAAAAAGGACTAAACTGGAACTCTCTGAAATCTGTGTGAGTGGTTTTGGGTTTGGTTTTATTTATTTTTTTTTTGTTTTTGTTTGGTGCCATGCCAAGCGAACACTGCTTTATAGATTTAGTTTTGTTTTGTTACTGCTTTAGATTTAAAAAAAAAAAAAAAAAAGTTTCCATACAAGCTGTAATTTATTTGATTTACAATTTTATTTTGTTGCCACGCACATCCCTGTTGTCGAGGACTGTGTTGGCTTGAGCCAGTTTTTGGGTGTTTTTAGCTGTGTGATGTGTGGGTTGGTGCATGCTAGAA
>CM060340.1:35404209-35449209 GCA_030674155.1 Stramonita haemastoma
ATGTCCCCCCTACGTCCCTTGGGACATGGGACTGAGTGAGTGAGTGAGTGATACACACGGGGACTGGATGTAAAAAAGCACACGAGTGCTTATCCCATTATCCTCAATATAAAAGAATAAAATAAATAAATAATAACATTTTCAACACGTGTTTGATGCAGACTTTGACACCTTGCTATTGGTGGATTGATGGTCTAGAGGTAACACACCTGTCTAGAAAGTGAAAAGTCCAGGTCAAAGTGTGTGGTGGTTCGAATCCAGTTTGGACCCAAAACTTTTCCCCCATCCATTAGACCATAAGTGGTGATCTGGGTGCAAGTCCTTTGGATGAGATGATAAACCTAGGTCCCGTGTGTTACATATCATTATTTAGCACATGTATAAGAACCCACAGCAACAAGAGAGTTGCCCCTGGCATAATTCTGTAGAAAAAAAGCCACCCTGATCGGTAAACAAATACAGTTGCAGACAGGAAAAGAAAAAAATAATGGATAGCGCTGCTCTTGTGGCGATGTGCTCTCCCTGGGGAGAGCAACCCGAATTTCATGCAGAGAAATCTGCCATGACTTAAAGGGGTGTAAAAAATAAAAAATGTATTAAAAACATTGTCAATAAGTGACGATGCTTTTGGCCTGGCAAACAAATGGAACTAAACAACGATGGAAAACTGGTTTGATAATTTTAATGCATCAAAGGTAGACAATCATCACAAGGCAAATAAATTTCATCATTTTCAGGGGACAAAAACATTCAGGGGGGGGGAGAGGGGGGAGAGAGATAACCAGCCACGAAGAAAAAGTATGCAAATCAGCCATTTATGATTTTTTTTAAAAACCCCAAAAGTAGTAATACTTTGAACAGGAATCTCTTGTGCCAGGAATGTATGGTCAGAATTGCTGGGTGCATATATATATAAACAATACATTTGAATTTTTAAAAATCAATATCGAGATTAAAAGTGCAGTATATCACCAAAAAACCCCCAAAATAACACAATAAGCACACAGCACATATAGCTAGAATATGTCCCTCATGTACCACAGTCATTAAGCTTATACCTGTATTGCCATATAACATGAAGAAATGAAAACAGACACTTTCAGAATACTTCCCAACAGTATTGTGATCAGTCTCACCACCTGTCAACTCCCACACACTCTTCTAACCAGTGTTACTGGAAGAAGATCAAAATTTTAAGAGCCCCAGGGAAACACAGTTAAAATTTTGATTGGAGGGGAAGGGTGGGGGGTGGGTGGGGGTTCTTTCGTAATTTTTCAGGCAGTTTTGAGTCATCATTCTGGTCCACAGAGCCAGGACAGATAAGTGGTCGGAGCACTCACTCTCCCCAAGCTAAGGTCTAGCGGCGCTGAGTGTGGTTGCCTCATGGATGGGTGACTGTTCACTGCCCTGGCTTCAGTACAGTCCCCCAGTTCACTCAGCCATGAATGGGGTACCTACTGCCCTGTCATCCGATATCATCTCTGCCATCACCACGTAGCCTAGACACTTATTTATCTCTTGATTGCAATAACTGCAGGAATTAACATTTCAATTTCCAAGATTTGGGGATTCTCCTTTCCACCAAGTGTGGATGAAGGTCAGTGGGTGTGACTGTACTTTGCCCTGCCTACATCCATCACCGGATAGAGAGTTAGATCTGCCAGTCTTCAGCACTCTCTGTATCGCTCTGGTTGCTGATATTAGCATTGTATTCAGACAGTACTGGAACCATTTGTATGGGTCATTGCCTGTCCAATGGATCATTGCAGTGGCGTGGAGAGGGGGGGGGGGGTCTGCTGCATGGGTAACAGCTTGCCCTCCATACTTACTTACCCAGGCTTTGTGCTCTAAAGACTACAGCGCAACTCCATAGTCTTCCGAGACTGATGGGTGCCTACTACTTCTATTCAGCTAAACTCTCAGATTCAATGCTATCGTAGTTCATTATCCACTCATGAACCTACTAAGTGGCTTCTCTAGCTGAGAGATGTTGTGAGCATTAACTCATATTGATTGAAAGACAATATTAGGTCAATGAAAACTTCACATAGAACAGAAGGTGCCAAAGTGGTATGTAAACAAACCATTTGAGAATGAGTTTAAGCTATCCGACTGATTAATTCATGGAAATCACCAAACAAGAACACTCCATTCTAGCTTAGTGCTCTGTTACAAGTATACTCATGAATAGGTTGATAAGGTTGGGTAAGTTTATAAATATACTCGTAAATGGGGTAGAAAGAGTTGAGAGTTTTTCCAGAACCATGACATAATGTCAAGTAAGTGGGTGACACTCATGACTTTGGTTTCACTCTGGATTCTACCTAGCTGAAAAGCTTTTGCAAGAGTTGACAGCTTTTGAAAATGACCACAAAACTGCTGGACACTACTAAAAAAAAAAATCTTTTACACAAGTAGACCTAAGCAACCCCGCATTTTAAGTTCTTACAAAAATAATAATTTGTGATTTGAAAAAAAACAAACAACAGTATCGCAGTAAAAGTTGGAAGCCTGCAGAGTCCGAGTATAAAAATCATAGAGAGTCCTAAGTAACAGTGCCAGTGCTTAATATCATCAGTGCACAAAGTATACAAATAAATATCCAGAGTAAGAGCAAACAGTGAAAACATCCCACACTAAACAATGCAGGCTTCCATCGTTGTCTGAACAAAAAGGCAGTTTTCTGTCAGAAACAGGAATACTTGGAGAGCATGAGAGAAGGAAGGAAGGAAGGAAAAGACAAAATCATATTATATATCACAGGCTGAGTGAGATCAAGAAACAGTACCTCCTGAATAAAGTGTCACTGTCTTCCAGAGAAGACTGAACATTTAGAGTTCACTCGTGCAATCACTTCTGAGAAATTGAAAAAATCTTTGAACACACGCATGCACGCACGCACACACATGCACACACACACATTCACTCACACACACACACACACACACACCACACACACACACACACACACACACACACACACACACACACACACAAATATGATGCATAATTGCTACCTCTTGGATATCGTTTGTTTTTCAAGATGTTAAAATGAAGAATAAACGATATTCCCCACCACCACCCACTTATCCCATAGTCCCGTGGACCATAGGAACACCAATGAAGATTTTGCAACCAGCTTCCTCCACTCCCTGCGGTCCTCTGCTTTCCATAGCAAATCGTTCCACTCAAGATCAGTCCACTCTCGGATGTCGTCTTCCCATCATTTTTTTCTGTCTGCCTCTTTGTCTCCCTCCTTTTACTGTTCCCTGTATTCAACAGCTAGCAATTATGCATCCTTCTGGCAAAACTCCAGAGGAAAATTCCAAATTTCCAACAACACATGTCAAGCTCCATTCAAAGAAAAATTTAAACCCTCCCCCCCAAAAATCATCCACATTCAGTAACACACAAACACCATATAAAGAAAAATCGGATCAGAAATTATGCCATATTCAGCGATAATCAGTGTTGTCCCCTCACAGCTGCCAGTTTACATACAAAGAAGAAGACTGCCAAAAAAACCAAAACAATATCAATATATTATACAAAAAAGTGAAACATCTGTAATGCTCAAGGGTGAAATGAATGCTGATTAACAACAACAACAACAACAACAAAAAAAGGTGCAAAAATGGGTGCATGAAACACAGCCACAAGTCAATATGAAATGGACGGAAATCAACAAAAGTGCAGATTACACAATCATACACAGGCAGAGTGATTTTAAACAATATCCAAAAAATGGTGCCGATCTGTATATCACATGATTATATATAGGACACAGAGACTAACAATACAAAGTGTGTGTCCATATATATGCATACTACATGATCATACACAGGCAGAGTGATTTTAACTAAACAATATCAAAAAATGGTGCTGATCTGTACATCACATGATTATACATAGGGCACAGAGAGACTCTCAAACAATACAAAATGTTTGTCCATATATATATGCATTCTACATGATCATACATAGGTAAAGTGATTCTAAAACCATAACAAATTTATGTCGTGGGTCAGTGAAGACAGGAGCAAATGGAGAAGGAGAGGGAGGATTGTGTCTGTGTTCTTTGGATGAGACTATAAACCCAGGCCCTGTGTGCGAACTCATGAAGAACATCTTTTTTTGCCTTTTATTTTTGCCTTCTGTTTTCATCTCCTATTTGTCCCTGCCTCCAACATTTGAAATTCCATTCACCCTGTCAAAATGTATAACCTCTATAGGTGTGTGTGTGTGTGTGTGTGTGTGTGTGTGTGTGTGTGTGTGTGTGTGTGTGCGCGTGCGCGTGTGTGCTTTCGATTTTGCTAGAATTATTTATTGTCATTGGTTGTTTGTTGTGAGGGTCGAGTGCAAGCGCTTTGATTTGTTTTTACAAGATATAGCGCTATATAAATTCCATGTATTATTATTATTATTATTATCATCTTGCCCACACGTTTAATCCTGTTCCACTTTTCATAAGAGTAGGCCATTGTGTGCCGATGGGAACAGATGACAAGATTTTTTTTTACAAAACTGCAGACACACAGAGACTGGATGTAAAAAAGCACTCAAGTGCTTATTTCATTATCCTTAATATAAAGAATAAACAAATAGATAAATAAGTAAAATAAATGGGTATGGTGGCTAACGCTGAACTTGGTGATATCAACAGGGAGATTTTTTTTTTTTAATCCAATTCATTGGTTATGACACATTATCAGAAATTATCTACTGTCATAAAAGTCACATGGACTTATTTGACACAATGAAATAAACTTTTCATAATTCAATACAACGAATCATTCCATGGTCAGTGTGACTGAAATGACGTGCAGGAAAACACTATGTTGCATTCTATTTCATTACAATACGATTCTGTTCCGTTGGCTCAACCTCAAAATGTTCTCAAATTCTTTTTAGCATCAGATTGATAAACAAAGCACTTGCATTCAACCTATACGCTGAGTATATGTCTGTCTACATCTGAACCAGCCATGACTGCTATAATACGCAGTCCAGCAACAAGCCTGTAAATAAATATGCCTGGATATGATGAAAAATCGAAAATGCATATATTCAAAATAAGCATCCACCACCACAAACTACAAGATTATACCTCTTAAAAATTTGTGCCAAAATATATCACAGTATCAGAATATGAATTTTTTTTAAAAACTTGTTTTGAGGGAAAAATAGTTCATTAGATATGCATATTAAAAAAAAAAAAGAAAAAGATAAAGGGATGGCAAAAAGAGATGAAAACAGGGCAAACCCAAAGAAAATGGTAGGATTAGAACAGTTTAAACTCATCACTTTCAACAGGCGTGTGTGTGTGTGTGTGTGTGTGTGTGTGTGTGTGTGTGTGTGTGTGTGTGTGTGTGTGTGTGTGTGTGTGTGTAAATGGGAGGGGAACACCTTCTCTAAGGGAGACCATAAAAGAGAGACTCCCCCCCCCCCCCCCCCCACTTTTCCCAAAAAGGAAGAAAAAAAAAAAAAAGACGATTTTCCAACATTGTCATATAATGTGTCATATAAATGTGTCGTATAAGAACATTAGGTACATACAAATTAAAACAAACTGACCTGACACGTCATGAAAATAGAAATGATTTGAAAAAAGGCAGAAAGCAGGCATAGTATCCTGCCACTTGAAAAACATCAAAACAAAACAAAGCAACAAAACAAAACTAAGCTAACACCCTAACGATGGCAAGAAAAGACAGGTAACAAGGTGAAACAGTCTTCACAGCACTGAATACCTTTTTTTTTTTTCTCCACACAGAATTTTCAGAATGCACACACACACACACACACACACACACACACACACACACACACACACACACGCACGCACACACACGCACACACGCACACACACACATACACACACACCATCCACACACACACACACATGCACACATGTGTGCGCGCACACACACACACACACACACACACACTTTCTCCTCCTACCTGAATTTCCAGAATGCATGCATGCACATAACTGCATGTACACTTGCACACACACACACACACACACACATACACACAACACACACACACACACACACACACACACACACACAACACACACACACACACACACACACACACACACACACACACACACACACAGAGAACTAAATACACTTCTCACACTTTCAACAGCAACAAAAAAAACCTGGCTAAACCAAGTTCTAAGACAGGCATCATGTCAAAATCTCTGCAGCAGAGAGTGACAAAGTAAACAACAAAAACAACAACTTTAATAACAACACCTTAGACATAAATATTTACAGCTGAAAGATACATCAATGAACTCGGCTCTCGAGTCTGGAGGTCAGAGGTTGAAGGTCAACAAGAAAATCAGGCTTGAAGGTGACCTTCGCAAATTTGGAAGTTAACGTTCGAAGGTCACAACTACAATAATGAGATTAAAGATCATGTACAATGAATGGATGAACGAATGTATGATTTATAAAGCCCATTAAAATCTCCACACCCTAAGTCAGGTGTGATGTGATAGCAGTGCTGGGAGGGAGGGGGGGGGGGAAGAAACTTGGGATGGTGGTGGGATGGGGAGGGTGGGGGGCAGGAAAAATGATTTGAGCAAACAAGCACACAACACACATGTGTGTGTGTGTGTGTGTGTGTGTGTGTGTGTGTGTGTGTGTGTGTGTGTGTGTGTATGTGTGTGTGTGTGTGTGTGTGTGTGTGTGTGTGTGTGTGTGTAGTGTGTATGTGTGTGTATGTGTGTGTATGTGTGTGTGTACACACAAACACACAAAGAAACACAGCACACTCACCATCACACACATACACACACACATACACGGACCATCACACACACACACACACATACACACACCATCACACACACACACACTCAAACACACACACAAGAAACACAGCACACTCGCCATCACACACACACCACACACACACACACACACACACACACACACACACACACACACACACACTACACACACAACACACACACACACACACACAAACAGTATGATGTATGTGGTACGCTAAAAAAGGGAAAAAGAATGGAAGGGGAAGCGACCCCTGCCATCTTCTCCTCTCTTACCTACCCTTTACACAGTGCGAATAGTTGAGGTCAGGAGGTGTCACAGGCACTCACAGAACAGCTTGCACACACGTTAAATCCTGTTCTGCTTTTCGTAAGAGTAGGCCATAGTGTGCCGGTGGGAACAGATGATATTTACAAAACTGCATACACGCGGGGACTGGATGTAAAAAAAGCACAAGAATGCTTATCCCACTATCCTCGATATAAAAGAATAATTTAAAAAATAAAATAATAAATAAATAACAGACCACTGCCCAGTTGAATTTTGTTTAAATGAGTGAAGATACGGATGGGATCAACATGGACAAACTACGATCAACACCGATCAATATCTGATCAATGCACATGAGCGTCTGATCAGCGCATCAGCGTTTCATGATCAATGGTCACTATGTACAGATCAGTTTTGACTTATCAATGTTCAGTAACAGCCGATCCTTGACATTCAATGCTGAAAACAGCAGATCAGGACTGATCAATCCACTTATGATGACTGCAGGTCATCGGTGATCAATGTTGATGATGGCAGACAGATACTGATTGATCAATGGCAATGATTACAGATCATCAATGATCAATGTTGATGATGGCAGACAAATAATAATCAATGCCAATGATTGCAGATCACCAACATCAATGTTGATGATGGCAGACAAATAATAATCAATGCCAATGATTGCAGATCACCAACAATCAATGTTGATGATGGCAGATAGATCTTGATCAACGAATGCCTGTAACAGCAGTTCATCAATACTGATTATTAATCAATACAACAACGGATTCATCAAAGTCTGATACTCAAAAAAAAAAAGAAAAAAAAGTCTGATCCTCATTGATCAAAGCTGGTCGTTTACATCACAGCTGATGACTCCATGTTTGATTACTGCAGGTCACAGATCAATAAACCTCTGATCATTGCAAATCAATCATGATCAACACTGAGAGCTGCATATCACACTATCGATCAGTCAATGTTTATAAACAAAATGAGCAATCAATTATGGCAGCAAAACACCACTTCTGATCAACACAAATCAGTTCTTGTACAGCAGCAGACAAACTTACTCAGTGATATACTGATAATGATGTCAGTGATATACTGATAACGATGTCAGTGATATACTGATAATGATGTCAGTGATATACTGATAACGATGTCAGTGATATACTGATAATGATGTCAGTGATATACTGATAACGATGTCAGTGATATACTGATAATGATGTCAGTGATATACTGATAACGATGTCAGTGATATACTGATAATGATGTCAGTGATATACTGATAACGATGTCAGTGATATACTGATAATGATGTCAGTGATATACTGATAACGATGTCAGTGATATACTGATAACGATGTCAGTGATATAAATGATAACGATGTCAGTGATATACTGATAACGATGTCAGTGATATACTGATAACTATGTCAGTGATATACTGATAACGATGTCAGTGATATACTGATAACGATGTCAGTGATATACTGATAACGATGTCAGTGATATACTGATAACGATGTCAGTGATATACTGATAACGATGTCAGTGATATACTGATAACAATGTCAGTGATATACTGATAACAATGTCAGTGATATACTGATGACGATGCTGATCCATCAAAACTGATCACTGCCAATCAACATTGATCAACATCAGATCACTGGAAATCACTGTTGATGGATCAATGTCATAAAAACGAAGATCAACTTTGAGCAATCAATGTTTGATAATTAATAGCAAATCCCATTAATCTATGTACCAGAACTGTGAGGATCAGTGGTCTAGAGGTAACACAAGAAAGCGAGAAATGCAGGTCCGATCCCTCTTTGAGCCTGAACTTTTATAAATCATGGTCTGGGTGCTTATCTTTCAGTTGAGACAATATTTAACTGAGATCCCATGTGTAACATGCACTTAAGGCACGCAAAAGAACCCACAGCAACAAAGAGAGTTGTCCATGGAAAATTCTGTAGAAAAAAACACTCTCACAGAATAACCAAATACACACAATGTGCAAACAGGACAAGGAAAAAAACAACCCAGAATGACATTGCCCTTGTGGCGATGTTGTCAAGTGGATTACAATGCCATGCAATGCAATAAAATACAATGTAATATAATACAATGTAATGCAATACAATCCAATCAAATACAATCCATCAACAAATTCATTTCTGATCACTTCAATTCACTGCTGATCAGCATTTCATCATTGAAGATCTTTGTTGAAACATCCATGCCCAATAACAGCACATCAACCTCAATCAATTCAATAACTTAAATCCCCACTGATGAATGGCTAAGGCCTGAAAATGGCCATTGATGAAATCAATGGCTGATGAATAACTTAAATCCCCACTGATGAAAGGCTAAGGCCTGAAGATCACTGTTGATGAAATCAATGGCTGATGAATAACTTAAATCTCCACTGATGAATTGCTAAGGCCTGAAGGTCATCGTTGATGAAATCAATGGCTGACCATTCAGAATCAACCTCAACCCATACCCCACAACTGAAGACATCCATCCTCTGAGACCAAAAAATGCCCTGATCACTGTTGATGCATCAATTTCCAGTCACTGAACATCACTCTTGATCAGTCAAACATCAGATCAATGAACATCAACACCAATCAATGTCCCCACAACCGCAAACCACTGTTTGATGAATCCACGCCTGATCAGTGGATCGATGAAAAGTCTCAGAGCAGAAAATCACGGTTGTGTCTCATCCCTGAAGATCAACGCTGATCAATGTCTCAGAAGTGACGATGGCTATTGATCAATCAATGCCAGATGACGGCAAAATGCTGCCAGTAGCTGCAGCAGACTGTCAGCAGTCACACAGGGGCCACAGTCATTGGGAGGTAGGAGGAGGTAGCTGAGAGTCAGGGAGGCAGGGGCCTGCAACACGCGGTACTATGTGTGAATGTCTGGTAAGTGTGATGTCAGTGAGTCTGTGTGACTGTTGGTAGTAATATCTCTCTCTCACACACATGCACATAACACACACACATACACACAAATACAGACAGACAGACACACCACACACAAACACATGCACACACACACACACACACACACACACCATGCACAAATGCATATACACATGCATACACACACACACACACATACGCACAAATGCATATACACATGCATACACACACACACATACCCCCCCCCCCCCCACCAACACACACACACACACACACACACACACACACACACACACACACACACACACACACACACACACACACAAACACACACACACACAAACACACACACACACACACAAACACACACACACACACACAATGGATGAGATTATAAACCAGGTCCCACATGAGAAAATGCAAACAGAACATCTTGCAGACACGTTAAAACACGTTCCACTTTTCAGAAGAGAAGGCCATCATTGTGTGCTGGTGGAAACGGATAACAACATTTACAAAACTGCACACACTGGGTCCGGATGTAAAAAAAAAAAAAAAAAAAAAAAGCACACAAGTGCTTATTCCATTATCCTTGAAATAAAAGAACAAAAGAAAAACAACACACTTGCTCTCTCTAACTGTGACACAATTTTAGAAATCTTCATTATTGTTTCCTTTTTATTCGTCTAAAATCACTTTTGAATGAACAGACATTACATTAAAGAAAGAACACACACACTCCCCTCCTCCCCCCTCCCCCCAAACCTTCTTCTCTTGTCTAAGATCCCTTTTTGTGAAGAGACGTAAAATTGAAGACCACCACCTTCTCCTCTACCCACTCTCCTAGTACCCATCTCCCCCCCACCCCCCCAATCTACACCCACCCCTCCACCTACCCAGTGAGGGAGAAGTGTTTCTCTCCAAAGAACCTCCCACCAAATCTACCCCCCCCCCCAACCCAATCTACCCCCCCACCCAATCTACCCCCCCCCCCCCCCCCCAATCTACCCCCACACCCAATCTCCCCCCTCCACCTACCCAGTAAAGGAAAAGCCTTTCTCGCCAAAGTCCCCCCCCCCCCCCCCCCCCCCCCCCCACCCAATCTCCCCCCTCCACCTACCCAGTGAGGGAAAAGCCTTTCTCGCCAAAGTTCCCCCCCCCCCCACACCCAATCTACCCCCTCCACCCAATCTACCCCCCCTCACCCCAAAATGCCCCCCCACCCAATCTACCCCCCACCCCCACCCACCCAATCCACCCCTCCACCTACCCAGTGAGGGAAAAGCATTTCTCGCCAAAGTCCCCCCCCCCCACCCAACCTAACCCCCCCACCCACCCTATCTACCCCCCACCCTCCCACCTACCCATTCAGGGAGAAGCGTTTTCTCGCCGAAGAACCCCCACCCAATCTACCCCCCCCCCCAAACTATCCCCCAACCCAATCTACCCCCCCCCCCCACCCAAACTATCCCCCAACCCAATCTACCCCCCCCCCCCACCCAAACTATCCCCCAACCCAATCTACCCCCCCCCCCCAAACTATCCCCCAACCCAATCTACCCCCCCCCCCCCCCCAAACTATCCCCCAACCCAATCTACCCCCCCCCCCCCACCCAAACTATCCCCCAACCCAATCTACCCCCCCCCCCCCAAACTATCCCCCAACCCAATCTACCCCCCCACCCAATCTACCTCTCCACCCCCCCCCCCCCCCTCCACCTACCCAGTGAGGGCGAAGCGTTTCTCCCCGAAGACGCGCAGGGTGAAGGAGGCGGGGCAGTCAGGGTGGAAGGTGGAGGGGATGATGACGTACATGCCGGGGTCCAGTTCGAACCTCCCGCTCACCTCCCGGAAGTTGATGTACACCCCGTTTTTGCCCGAGTCCCGCGTGTAGCGGAAATGCCGGGCCGGCAGTTTGGATTCCGGGGTCAAGGTCTAGGGACACAGAGAAGCAGAGAGAGAGAGACAGAGAGAGAGAGAGAACACTGAACGTGATACTGAACACTGAAATCCTTTATTGTACTATGGCCTTTTTTGGGGGGGCCACAAAACAATTCAAAGGGAAGAAAAAAAAAGTGAAGAAAATGAAATATAACTACACGTAACAGTTGATAAGAATTCGGACGGAGAGAGAGAGATAGAGAGAGAGAGGGTAGGGGGTGGTGGGGGGGGGGAGAGAGAGAGAGAGGGGAGAGAGAGAGAGAGAGAGGGGGGGGAGGGGAGGGGGAGAGAGATCAAATCAAATCAAAATTTTATTTCCAGATAGTACATTGAGTAAGCAATAAATTTGCTTTTTTTCATCAAGCCATCTATCTAGCAAAAAACAAAACAAAACAAAACAAAAAAAACAAAACAACAAAAAAACCACCCAACAACAAAACAAAAAAAGACAAAAAAAAGCACTTAAAAAAAAGCTCTTAACCAAAGAACAGACAACTAAACAAAATGAAGCAGCAAGCAAACAATAAAAAGTACAACCAAGAAAACCCCACCCCAATATATTTAGCTACAACATTGTTACATCTCATAACAACAAAATGAACTCAAAAGGAACTAAAAATACAATGACTATAATAATAACAATAAGAATAATAACAACAATAGTGATAATAGTATGATAATAATACACTGTAAGAATCACTCCTTCACGTAGAACACACACACACACACACACACACACACACACACACACACACACACACACACACACATGCAACTCACTCACTCACGCACGCACGCACATGCACATACAAATCAAACATACACACACATGTACACACACCACACCAGACTTACAGACACCGTAGCCAAGTGGCTAAGACTGTTCGACTTCAATCCCATGGGTCTTGGGTTTGAATCTCGGTAGCCAGAAAACGCAAATGTAACATCACTCAGTCAAGAGTGCTAAATTTAGCGCGCCCCTTCCTTTTACCAAGTCCAAGTGTGGTCAGTTCCTGTTATAATTAGCACCAGCTGGGCTGGGCTGGGCTGGGATGAGCTGGGATGAGATGAGATGGGATGGGATGGGATGGGATGGGATGGGATGGGATGGGATGGATAGCAGCTGAAAGTGGGGAAAACTGACAGTTGTGTGGCGTTTGATGAATCAAGGGAGGGGATTTTTACGATCTTCCAGGTCTACTTCAAGCGCAGACCTGCCAGTGCCTTAATTCCCTTCATGTATGTACATACACATTCAGAAGATCAAAACACACACATCAATTTAAAGATCCCGTAATCCATGTCACCATTCAGTGGGTCACAGAAACAAGAACATACTCAGCATACATCCCTGAAGTCGAACCCAGGGCGTCAAATTGCGAGCTGCAGTGTTCTGACCACTAGGCTATCCCTGTCCCGTGACTGACCTTGTAGATGGCGAATCCAATCTGCAGACTTTTGGGGGGCACGCTGCGACACGTCTGCAGCAAATGCTGCATCAAGGAAATCACGATGGTGCACTTCCCTTCCGATTCCGGGTCGTCTGTGTCGATGTTGAATTCATCTGCCGTGTTGAACATGTGTGACATTAGCTTTACTTGACGAGGATTGAAGTTAGGTGTGCTGCATCCATTTTTCTTTTTTTTTTTTTTTTTTTTGTTTACTACTTTTTCATCAATAATGTTGAGAGAGAGAATTGAATTGAATAGAATTGATCAAATTTTATTTAAAGAGGGTCATGGCATAAGCAAACATGCTTTTTACAACCAGCCCTAGTCTGGGCATAAAAGAACACAAATAACCAACAACAACAACAACAACAACAACAACAACAAAACAAACAAGAGAGAGAGAGAGAGAGAGAGAGAGAGAGAGAGAGAGAGAGAGAGAGAGAGAGAGAGAGAGAGAGAGAGAGAGAGTGTGTGTGTGTGTGTGTGTGTGTGTGTGTGTGTGTGTGTGTGTGTGTGTGTGTATGTGTGTGTGCATGCGTAACTGCATGCGTAACTGCATGCATGCATGCGTGTATGCATGCATGTGTGGGTGAGTGTGTATGTGTGCATGCGATATGTGCATGCATGTGAGTGTGCATAATCACAGAGTTGATGGTAGAGTGACAGTGCTTACTTTTAACATCAATTCGTTTCCTGTACAAGAGAATTTATACTTGAATATTAAAACTTACAATGGCACATGCACAAATGTCTACAAACGCAAATTAAATACCGTTTTCTCCAAAATAATTTTGTGCAAACATTCATTAAATTGAGAAAAATACAAACACAATTAATCACACCATCAATGGAACTAACAACCATTATCACCTCACATATAATCCCCCCCCTCCACACACACAAACACACACACACACACACCACACACACACACACACACACAATCACACACACACAAAAACACCACACACACACCACACACACACACACAAGAACACAGACACACACATGTACACACACACACACACACACACACACACACACACACACACACACACACACCACACACACACACACACTCACACACAACACCATACAAAAGAATAAAGTAACAAAAACAAATAAAACACACACACACACACACACCACACACACACACACACACACACACACACACACACACACACACACACACAAGAACACACCAGGTTCGTGCAGGGTTAACAAGAATTGAGGGTTTGTGGCGAACAGATCCAGATTGTTCCGGGAGCCTCCAGCCGACGCCGACACCCCCACCCTCCACTCCCCACGTACTGTCTCCACATGCCCTGAAACAGTAATAACACCATAATGATTTCATATGTCATGCAACAGTAATAACACTAGGTAAGGTAAAAGGGTAAAGGTGTCCCATAACCTGTGTGGTCATAGGGGAGCGAGGTGTCAGAGACCTCAGCTTCTCTATGGGCCAGCAATGTTGAGGGCGGTGCCCATCTCCTCTCCCTCGTTGCCTTTACTTCCCTGACCCTAAAGAGGGCGGGTACCTATTTACAGCTGGGTGTGGGCCCCCAAGAGCCTTTGCTCTCCACCACAAAGAGGAGAAAGCTGATGTGGTTTGGTCACACCACAAGACACAACACCCTAGCAAAAACCATCCTGCAAGGAACAGTCGAGGGCAAGAGAAGAAGAGGCTGCCAAAAGAAATCATGGGTTGACAACATCAAAGACTGGACTGCCCAACCCCTGCAACACCTCCTACTAGCCACACAGGATCGTGAAGCATGGAAAAAGATCTCTGTTGCGTCTTCTCTCATGTCCCCCCTATGTCCTTTGGGACATGGGACTGAGTGAGTGAGTGAGTGAACTGGGGGACTGTACTGTAGCCAAGGCGTGCAAACGGTCACCCATCCAATTGGCAACCATGCTCAAGGCTGCTTAACATTGGCTGGGGAAAGGGAGCGCTCTGACCACCGTCCCCAGCAATGACACTTTAATTACTTTTTAACATGTCATGAAACAGTAATAACACTGTAACGATGTGTCCACATGTCCTGAAACAGTAATAACACCATAATGACATCTCCACATGTCTTCAAACAGTAATAACACTGTAACGACACCTCCACATGTCCTGAAACAGTAATAACACCATAATGATGTCTCCACATGTTCTGAAAAAGTAATGACACAGTCATGACTTCTACATATTTTGTGAAACAGTAGTAACACCATAATGACTTCACATGTCATGAAACAGTAATGACACTGTAATGACTTCACATGTCATGAAACAGTAATAACACTATAATGACATCTCTACATGTCAACAGTAATAACACTTTAATGACATCTCCATATTTCCTGAAAGAGTAATGACACCATAATGACTTCACTTGTCCCCGAAACAGTAGTAACATTATAATGACTTCTCCACATGTCCTGAAACAGTAATAACACCATAATGACTTCACATGTCATGAAACAGTAATGACACAATAATGACATCTCCACATACTCACACATACACACACACACACACACACACAAGCGCACACACACAAACACATCCTTTGGTTGAGACTATAAACCAAGGCCCCCTGTGCGAACACACACAGAACATCTTGCGCACATGTTAAATCCTGTTCCGCTTTTCGTAAGAGTTGGCCATCATGTGCCGGTGGGAACAGATGACATGATTTACAAAAACTGCATACACACAGGGACTGGATGTAAAAAAGCACATGAGCGCCTATTCCATTTTCCTCGAGATAAAAAGAATGAAATAAAGAAAAAAATAAAGCACACACACACACACACACACCAAACACACACACACACACACACACACCAAACACACACACACACACACACACACACACACACAAACACACACACACACACACACACACACACACACACACACACACACACACACTAAAAACTGCACACCATCCCCATCAACTCACCAACGGTCAAAAAAACCAAAAACAAAACAAAACAAACAAAAAAAAACCCCTCACCCACGGTGTCCTGCACCCCGTCGCCATCAAAGTCGGGCCCCAGCAGACAGATGGTAATTTCCTGGAAGTGGCGGCAGAAGTCGCGGAAGGACATCCAGAATTCCCCGTCGTCACGCGACTCCACCTGGATCTTCCGCTTGGTGGCCTCGTCCACCCACTGCCAGTTGACGTCACTGACACATGACACAGATGTCACACGTGTCATACATGTCGACACTGATATGACAACATCTGACAGTCCTCTGATTTCACTGACACATGACACACATGTTGACACTGACATGACAATGTCTGACAGTCCTCTGATTTCAATGACACATGTCACACATGTCACATACGTCGACACTGAAAGTCCTCTGATTTCATTGACACATGTCACACATGTCGACACTGAGAGTCCTATGATTTCATGGACACATGTCAGACATGTCACAGATGTCGACACTGACAGTCCTCTGATTTCATTGACACATGACACACACATTGACACTGGCATGACAACGTCTGACAGTCCTCTGATTTCACTGACACATGACACACACGTCAACACTGGCATGACAACGTCTGACAGTCCTCTGATTTCACTGACACATGACACAGATGTTGACATTGACAGTCCTCTGATTTCACTGACACACATATCATACATGCAGACTTCTCATCCAGAGTGTACTTCCTATGTCACAGTGATTCCCAGGTAGGATGAGAGAGTCAAGAGTGCACGTTCTGTGTGACACCCAGGGTGTTTATCTGCTAAACCCGCCTTGCCTAGAAAGCAAAAAGCCGGTTCGGAGTTGCGGTGGTCGTCCAACCCAACACTCATATAGACCCTGAGTGGTGGTCTGGGCGCTAGTCTTTTGGATGAGACGATAAACCGAGGTCCCGTGTGTTACACATCCCTATTTAGCGCATGTAAAAGAACCCACGGCAACAAGGGGGTTGACCCTGGAAAAATTCTGTAGTAAAAAGCCACTCTGATAGGGAAACAAATACATTTGCATACAGGAAAAAGAAAAAAAAAAAAGGCAGGCGCTGCACTTGTGGCGACGGCTCTCCCCAGGAGAGAGAGCAGCCGAATTTCACGCAGAGAAATCTGCTGTGACATAACGTGCTACAAAATACAAAAAAAATATACAAAAAATAAATGAAACACAAAAGCTGCAGCTTCCTACTCACTTGTCACTCCAAGATCCTCTCCATTCTGTGGCATCGCCCCACGGGTTCCGTAAACGAACCAACTTCTCTTCTCCCATCTCGTGTGGCTGAAGAATCTGAAAGTAAGAAAAATACAACCCCACTAATGGTACCGAAATTAGGAAGTAGTGGCCTTAAAAAAAGGTAGGACACACCTACTACCACCTAACAAGAAGCCTAGAAGGCACAATGCAGGTAATGATAATGATGAATGCTTACATGCAGTGTTTAATCTTACTGATGTTTTTGTTGTTTCAGAATAACTTAAAGTAAAAACACAGAATGGTACAGATATAAACATGAAAAACTGGTAATGCGCATACTTGCAGGCATGCACAAATGCATACAAATTTTTTTAATTTATTTATTCTTTTATTTTGAGGATAATGGAATTAAGCACTCATGTGTTTTCTTACATCCAGACCCCGTTTATGAGTTTTGTAAATTACAGACACACAACACCACACACACAACACACACAACACACACACACACACACACACACACACACACACACACACTACACACACACACACACACAACACCACACTACACACAAACACACACACACCAACACACACAACACACACACACACACACACACACAACACCAACACACACACACAACACCAACACACACACACACACCACACACTACACACCACACCACAACACAACACACCACAACCACACACAACAACAACAACACACAACCACACCAACCACACACCCACCCACACCACAACACACACACACACACACACACAACACACAAGTGCAGAGAAGAAGAGAGAGAAGCCTGCACTAACCTTGTGACATCATGACGGTTAGGCATGACCGGGACAGTCCATGCCTCTGCCTTCAGCTGTGTCTCCAGTCCCTTACCCAGCAACACATAACGTCTCTCACTATCCTTACAAATGTCAAGATGAATTTAAAGTAAATCTTCCCGACCCAAGCCCACAGCCACGCTTATCCCAGCATTTCTGTGGGTTAAGCGACTGAGAGTCATAGACTCCCCCCTGGATAGGACGCCAGTCTATCGCAGGGTTAACCCCCAACACAAGGTTGGTACCCCTTTTACACCTGGGTGGGGTGAGAAAATAGCCGTAAAGTGCCTTTTCCAAGGGCACAACGCCATAGCCGAAAGATGGGATCGAACCACAACCTTTAGATTACGAGTCCAACGCCCTAACCACTAGACTACAGCGGCGGCTAAGGACGATATTGGAAAGGTGTTATTTCCCTGATGTGGAATGCAGCTACCTTCATGGAGGGCAGAAATGGTTGCATACACAAAATCTTACAGTTTGGTCAACCTCAGAGCTTTAAAAAAAAAAAAGTTTATGCCCCTGTATCGTCACAGCAGATCTCTCTGTGTAAATTCGGCTGCTCTCTCCCCGGGAGAGCGCGTTGCCACAAGTGCAGCGCCATCCCTCAACAAGTACAGGGTGCATGCTTGGGTATGTTCATGTTTCCATAAAAACCACACAAGGATCTTCAACAAGCCTATTTGAAAGTTTACATACAGATTGGTCCCTACGAAAACCTTCTATCAATCGTCAAGAAGCGTAAACTTAAATGGTACGGGCATGTCACAAGATCAAAAGGACTAGCAAAAATAATACTGCAAGGCACTGTCCAAGGAGGAAGAAAAAAGAGGCAGACCATGGAATGGACAGGCCTAGGACTCAACAAAATTTGAGAAAGGCAGAACAGAGAGAGAAATGGAGGGAACTGGTTGTCAAGTCTTCAGGGGTGCCCCCACGGTCACCAGACTAAGGGATAGATAGATAAATAGATAGATAGATAGAATAGAAGAAGATAGAGATAGAGAGAGAGAGAGAGAGAGAGAGAGAGAGAGAGAGAGAGAGAGAGAGAGAGAGAGAGAGAGAGAGAGAGAGGAGAGAGAGAGACGAGAGACAGAAGACAGACAGACAGACAGACAGACAGACAGACAGAACAGACAGACAGACAGACAGACACAGACAGACAGACAGACAGACACAGACAGACAGGTAGATAGAAGACAGGTAGATAAATAGACAGACAGGTAGATAGACAGACAGACAGACAGACAGACAGACAGACAGATACATACATACACCATACATACATACATACATACATACATACATACATACATACATACATACATACATACATACATACAATACATACATACATACATACATTACATACATATACAGATAAAAATGCAACAGGAAATGCAAGGAAGTCCAACCTTTTTGGCACAGGTGACGAAGGCCCCGGACTTGTGTGCGCGAGAGATTTGCTGGTAAACTGTGGGTCATACTCCGTCACATCGTAACGCTCTGCCAGACCTCCCGTCAAGTCCACCATGGCATCCATAGTTGTCCCCCCTTCTATTGCTTCGTAACTCCCATGCAGCCTAAACGAAATGAAAAAGAATGAAATGCAAAAGCAAAAAACAAAAAACACAACTACCCCCCTCCAAAAAAATACAATCAGTTATTGTTACTTGCATCTCTGACAAATCTGCGTATTAAATGTTTTCAAAGATTTGCGATTTCTTTCAAATGAATGATTTGCAATCCTGAGTCAACATACATTCATCAACATGTGTGTGTCTCTGAAAAAAATGTGACCTCAATGTATGAATACACAGAAACACATACATGCTTGTATTTTAAGCAAACCCATGAAATTTACATGCATGTATAAATATTACAAACACACACACACACACACACACACACACACAACACACACACACACACACACACACAATGCACAGTTGCTAGCATGCGCACATGCAAGCATAAACACATGTACATCAAACCACAACACAACACACACACACACACACACACCACAACACACACACACACACACACATGCACACCACACACACACACACACATGCACACCACACACCACACACACCACAATTTGACAACCCGGGTTCGAGTCCGGTCAAAGAGATTTTTCTCCTGGAGTTAACATCAGTGCTGACTCTACTCTCCCCAAAAGTCCTTCGGATGACACTTTAAACCGAGGCCCCGTGTGCAAACGCACGCAGAACATCTTGCGCACACGTTAAATCCTGTTCCGCTTTTCATAAGAGTAGGCCATTGTGTGCCGGTGGGAACAGATGACATTTACAAAACTGCATACACACGGGGACTGAACGTAAAAAAGCACAAGAGTGCTTATTCCATTATCCTTGATATAAAAGAATAAATGAAATAAATCAAATCAAAATCCCCCCCCCCCCCCCCCCCAAACCCACAAACACCCCCCCCCCCCACCACACACACACCACACTATAAAAACACAGAAACCAAACCCCCCTCTCCTCACCCCAACACCAAACACTACCTACTTGGCGTAAGCCTTTTCGATGAGGGATACCCAGAATTCCCTGGGCTCAGCACTATGTCCGTAGATCAGCTGACCATCGACACACGGCAGACGATCGTCAATGTACACAGGTAACCAACGACCGAACCTCCAGAAGTTGAAGCAGACGACACCTTTATAGCCAGCCCCTGACAGCTGCTGGTTTGCTGGCAGTACCTGTCACAGTGGAGATTTGATAATGTGGCCAGGTAATTACTTCAGAAAGGTGTTTACAGGTAAAGGATGACCACCCCCAAAGAAAAAAGTGTGTGCAAGTATAGTATACATAATTATGCTGATATTAATATATGTATGCATGTAGCGCAAGTGTATGCATCTATACACATGAACACACACACACACACACACACACACACACACACACACACACACACACACACACACACACACACACACACACACAATACATTATATACATATGCAAACACACACACACATACACAAGCACATAGACACACAGCATGCACATGCACAACACACACACACACAACCACACACGCACACACACACACACACACACACACACACACACACACACACACACACAACACACAGAACCCAAAGACCTTAGCATATATATAGCAAAACTGGTTTTTGATAAAACCTACACTTCACACCACATCTCAGATGAACTGCTTTTTATTCAAAAAAAAAATTGAATAAAAAAAAGGGAAAAAAATGATATCAGGTCCATAAGATGAATTAACGCCTAAAATTTGACACATCAGAGGTCAGAACACTCGCTCTTCCCAAAACAAAGGTTAAGCCATGTTCAGTGTGGTTACAAAGTCATTGCCGATGAGTGGCCGTCCGCAGCCTTGGCTTCAGTACAGTCCCCTAGTTCATCCAGCTGTACATGGGTACCTGCCCTCTTTAGGGACAGTGAAGGTAAAGCAGCGAGGGAGAGGAGATGGCGCCACCTCAATATGCTGGCACTAGAGAAGCTGAGGTCTCTGATGCCTCACTCCCCAATGACAGCACAGGTTACGATAACACCTTTACCTTTTACTTTACGTCCCACACCACAAAACTTTCCTCATGAAACAGCAGTTCAAGTCACCATCTTCAGACTTAAAACAGGACACTGCAGCCCTATCCCATCTCCACCACCTGAAAATATCCCACACTGACCAGTGTCCCTGTGGCACAGGCCCACAACCCCCCTCTCATATCCTGCAGTCCTGTCCTATCTTCAACACTCTGAGACACCAGACATGGTGGATTGATGGTCTAGAGGTAACCCGCATGTCTAGAAAGCGAAAAGTCTGGGTCAGAGTGTGCGGTGGTTCATTCCCATTTGGGCCCCAAAACTTTTCCCCCATCCATTACACCATGAGTGGTGGTTTGGGTGCTAGTCTTTCGAATGAGATGATAAACCGAGGTCCCATGTGTTAACATCATTATTTAGTACATGTAAAAGAACCTACAGCAACAAGGGGGTTGTCCCTGGCAAAATTCTGTCGAAAAAAGCCACTTTGATAGGGAAACAAATACAGTTGCAGACAAGAAAAAAAAAAAAAGGGTAGGCACTGAAATTGTGGTAACACTCTCTCCCCGGGAGAGCAGCCCGAATTTCATGCAGAGAAACCTGCTGTGACATAAAGTGGTATAAAATATATATATTTTTTTTTACATGGCCCAGCCCAGTAGATCTCCAGGAAAAAACTCTGGTGTCTGGTGGGGGTTGCTGCAGCAGAACTACCAGCTTTGCTATCCAGATAACACTGAACATTTAACTTGACCAGGGAAGGCAAAAGAAGAAGTTTCAAATTTACCATCCTTTCTTGAAAATGTCTTTCTTTCGCATGTATAATGAATATAAACCACGATATCAAAACAAAAAAACAACAACAAAAACCCATGATATCAATCCCAGGGTAAAAAAAACACAACCCCCCCAAAAAAACCAACAACCCAGAACCCCCGACCTTTTTCATACAACTGTCTTGTTGAGACACGGCAGCACAGGCAGACAGGAACCAGCAGTCTCCCAGAATTCCCTGCTTGATGTCGTCACGCGTCACACCGTCCACCATCAGTTCTGGCACCTGGCCCTCCTCTAAAAGCTCCTGCACACACACACAATACCATGGAAATAATAATAATAATAATGTTAAAAAAGTTAAAGTCTATCCCGAGCCTTCAGGCTCATCAGGCCGGTGCTTATCCCGGTTTCTGTGGCGTTAAGCGACTGAGAGTCATAGACTCCCCCCTGGATAGGACGCCAGTCTATCGCAGGGTTAACCCCCAACACAAGGTTGGTACCCCTTTTACACCTGGGTGGGGTGAGAAAATAGCTGTAAAGTGCCTTTTCCAAGGGCATAACGCCATAGCCGAAAGCTGGGATGAACCTGCAACCTTTAGATTAGAGTCCAACGCCCTAACCACTAGACTACAGCGGCGGCTAATAATAATAATACATGGAATTTATATAGCCCTATATCTTGTAAAAACAAATCAAAAGCGCTTGCATTCGACCTATACAACACACAAGCAATCAATAACAATTTACAGTTTTAGCAAATTCGAATGTACACACACGCATGCATGTGCACACACATGCACACACGCACACGCATGCGTGCACACACACACACATCTTGCGCACACGTTAAATCCTGATCCGCTTTTCCTAAGAGTAGGCCATCGTGTGCCGGTGGGAACAGATGACACGATTTACAAAAACTGCATACAACCACGGGGACTGGATGTAAAAAAGCACATGAGTGCTTATTCCATTATCCTCAATATAAAAGAATAAAATGAATAAAATAAATAAATAGATAAATAAAGGATGGAACTGAGCCCATGTTTTTTTGGAATTTGCGCCATATAAGCCTCCATTTTATTATTATTTTATTAACTCCTGGTTTTTCTGTAGCTGTGGTCCTGAGGGTCACTAGCATTAGCGTGGCCAGACTGTTGGTTGTCACTGTTCTTAACCTCTTTACTGCGCTGTTGACGAACAGTTTTTGTCACAGAAACCATCGCCAGCAATGCTTAGATGACGATCGCCGTCTGTCATGATTCAATGCTCTCTCTGTTTTGTCCAGCATGTGCCTGAGCAAAAATATGATAGCAGCGAAAAGGGTTAAGGAATTGTGCTCAAAGAAGGGAATGAATATGAGTGCAAAATATGGGGACATTGAAAGTAGACATATCCAATATTCTCTGCAATATGATACAACATGAATTGCTGAAGTCATATATCATTCAACAATAGGAAGGTTACTATAGTCTTTTCAAAGACCCTGCATACTCCCATCTCATTTCATCAACACTTTTTTTTCTAACAGCTAACCTGTCTACATCATCTAGAACTAGTGAGTAGACTTTATACCAAGAAGGAAAAGAAAAACCCACACACTTTTGGAGTGTCAATTCTCATTTGTCAGAAAAAAAAAGTAGGGTGGGGAGAGGGGGGATCAATGATCTGACACTTTCCTAATCCCAAGGTCTTTGCACCCCACCTGACCTTAATCTGGGTTCAAATCAGGGTCAACCAGTCTGGAATCACACACCATCCATTAAGGTCTGGGGGTAGGGAGGGGTGAGGTGGGTTGGGGGATTAACAAGGGGTAAATGTTGTTGTTCTGCGCTAATCTGTCTGTGATCTGGGTGGGTTGGGGTACTGTAGTGTATTGCCTCAAATGTACAGGTCTGTATTGAGACGTTCAACAGCCCACAGATGGCATGCTAGATGTATAAGCTTGTGTCATCCATACCATCGGCCGGCCAAGGCTGGCTTGCTCTTTTACCACAGACAGATCATGGGTTTTAACATAGTGGTCTGGGCTGGGGAAACCTGGCCTGGCGGTTAAAGCATTAAGCTTGTGATCTGACTGCATGGGATTTTTCTGCTAGAGGTAGCATTAGCACAGACTCCACTTACTCCAGTATTGCATTTCATACTGTAGGCACAACACAACACAGCTTAACACAAGCAACACTTGCACTGCTCTGCACAGCACAGCGCACTGTACTTAACTACACTACACTTCACTCCAACCCATCACACCACACCACACAACATTACATGACATGACACTTTATTTCACTACACTACAAGTACTAAGCTACACTACTACACTACACTATACTCAACACGCCCCCAAACTATACCATAACACAATACAGGTTCAGTACACTCTATGATGGAGTGTAAATATTTTCATGCCTGGCTTACAGTGATACAACCCACCACAGTATATTACACAACAATGCATGAAACCACACACTACATTGGACCAAAAAATAACACACTATACTGCACTACACAAAACAACAACTACATCTATGACAAAGAACATGACACTACATTACACTACACTAAACTACACTTTACTAAATGACTAATGTATTTTCAGACCAGACCACACTTCACCAAACTCAACTCCACTCAAACACAACAAAAACAAATACAGCACAACACAATAAACTACAACATTACACGACATGAACTGACCCAATCCAATCCACTCCAATTCACAACAATATGATTCAGAACAGAGCCATAGACTAGGCTGTTTGCAGTACTTACTCTTCAAGTTCAATACACTACACACATGATGTGATGATATAAATTATTATTCTCCTTACACAACACTCAAGAGTCAAAACATACCTCATAACTACTGAAGATAAGACAATAACGTTAAAAACTAACAGTAATAAAAACTCTCAAGACACATCATGGACACCACAAAACTGACACTAGTAATCAAAACTCTTAAGACACAATATGGAAACTATGTCACGTCGACTGTTTACAGTACACTTGACCATTTATCATGTTAATTGTTATATTATTATACAGCAGTACTATACAGATGATGGACATATATATATATATATATTATATATATATATATATATATATATATATATATATATATATATACAAGATGATGGACACTGTATGGACTGACCTGAGGCCTAAGCCAGGAGACGTTCTGGTCACTCTTGCCTTTGGAACAGAAGAGCGCTTTGTAGCCGGGTGGGAAGTCGGGGTCACAGAACAATTCTCCCTCCCCCAGCATTTCTAGTACTGCCTCCACCTCCTCTGGAGTCTGTGTACACAGGTATACATGTATGCATCAAAAGGTAAAGGTAAAGGTGTCCCTTAACCTGTATGGTCGTAGGGAAGCGAGGCATAAGAGACATCAACTTCTCTAGGGGCCAGCACATTGAGGGCAGCACTCATCTCCTCTCCCTCACTGCTTTACCTTCTCTGACCCTAAAGAGGTCAGGTACCCATTTACAGCTGGGTGAACTGGGGGGCTGTACTCAGTGTTCTGAAGCCAAGGTGCGCAAATGGTCACCCAAACAACTGGTAACCATGCTTTTGATGCTGCTTAACATTGATTGGGGGAAAGCAAGTGCTCTGACCACTGAGCTATCCCGTCCCCAAACGTGTTCATAAACTTAAAGATAGTTACATGTGCTTAGTTTATGTATATTATATGTCTTGAACGCATGTATACAGTACACATTCCACATATATATACACTAACAAGCAGATACTCAAAAGTTGGGAGGAGTGAAAGTGTGTGGTGCATTTGTCACATTTTTGTGCGAGTGCATGCATCCATGTATGTGTCTTGTGTGTCAAACAAAGTCAAAGTAGTCAATAAATTTTATTTCAGATGGTACATTGTGTGTGTGCGTGTGTGTGTGTGTGTGTTTGTGTGTGTGTGTGTGTGTGTGTGTGTGTGTGTGTGTGTGATGTGTGTGTGTGTGTGTGTGTGTGTGTGTGGTGACTGTGTGTGTGTGTGTGTGTGTGTGTGTGTGGTGTGTGTGCTTCCTTATGTTTTGTTGTTGCTTTTTTTTCTTCTAATGTCCATTCACTACTTGGTGATTGTGTGTGTGTGTGTGTGTGTGTGTGTGTGTGTGTGTGTGTGTGTGTGTGTGTGTGTGTGTGTGTGTGTGTGTGTGTGTGTGTGTGTGAGTGACAGAGAGAGAAGAGAGATAGAGAGTGTGTGTGTGTGTGTGTTGATCACTTTATGTGTGTGTGTGTTTGTCACTTTGTGTGTGTGTGGTGTGTGTGTGTGTGGTGTGGGTGGGGGGGTGGGGTGTGTGTGTGTGGGGTGTGTGTGTGTGTGTGTGTGTGTGTGTGTGTGTGTGTGTGTGTGGTGTGTGTTAGTGTGTTGGCTGTTGCCTGATGAGTAAGGAGAGGCCAGGTATAAAACTTTTTTTCAGATAAAAATCTTAGATACATGTTAGGTTTGAAAAAGAAACTAAAAGCCTGTTACAAATTGTCAAAAAGCTAGTATGGCTGATGGGGCGTGTTATGCATGAAAGAACAAGAAAATGGGGAAAATTAAAGAAAGAAACAGGATGTATGCTATAAGCAAGCTAAGTCAGGAATAATACTGACCGAAATTTTCAAGTCATCCTGCTCCTCTTCCTCTTCCTCCTTAGTTTCTGTCTTATGTAATTTGTTCGTGTTGTTGTTCACGGGCATTCCACTTTTCTTTCGGCTGATCGCTGCAGTGCCATTCTGATGCTTGTGATCTTTAACTTCGCCATTCGCGCGGGCATCTTTGGACACAGGGTCCATAAAGTCTGCTTGCGAACTGCTCCCACACCCCATCGTTTCTTTCAACTTACGGCTTCCCACACAACGAAGAAAGTTTGAGCTTCACAGCAGTCATTCTTCACCTCTCTGCTAGCTGTTCCGGTTAAGTGGTTCGATTTCTACAGCACGAAAAAAGTTACAAACTTGTCTCCATTGTTTGTTAGTGGTAGGTCCCACTCGTTCAATGCTTGGTTTGCTCTGCTCTACTTTCCAGTGTTGACATTGGTCGTCAGCGTAGACGGAAGTTGTACAGCCCCCGTTCTGACATGCGCAGACAGGTGTCCGTGTCGATTTCTAAGGGGAGTAACTAGTATATTAATGACTTTCAAAAGAGTGTGCACGAGTTGTTGACGCTTCAAGTAATTTAATTCCTTTCGGCACCTTTTATTAGGTGGTGTGACAAGAAACATGGCCTTTACACATTAAAAAAAATGCAAGAGTGACTTACACAAAAAAGCAAACAGTTTTGTTCAGAGATTGATATAGCCATTCTTCAAGCTCTCCTCTTTTTGCATGAAGAAACCTGGCAATTTACAGTCTAAATCGGTTTTTACCCTAAATCTACAAGTCTACAGAATCTTAACAATGCTGAAGGCTGTATAGAAGGGCAAGAAGATCAAGATCTACCTAGTTATATCATGGTCACTGATGTCATCTTCATCATCATTGTTTAGTAAGGGGGAGAGGGAGGTTGGGAGGGAGAGCTGAGGTGGTCTTTTTCTGTAGCGCCTGATGATTTTATTCTGATGGAGTGAAGTTATGTTCTGACAATCTATAACTTCTGCCATTTCTTTTTACGTGATTTGAACCTGATTATTGATTGTGATGGGTCAGTATCCATGGAGAAGTTTCGTTTGGTCTGAAGAGTGGTTCAAAGATTTTGGATTTTTCAAAACAGAGAGAGAGAGATATAGACAGACAGACAGCCAGAGAGGGGGCCTGCTCACACACACACACACACACAACACACATAGGGGGTAGAGAAGACAGACAGAGAGGGACACACACACACACACATGTACACACAAAAGAAAGAATATTAAAGAAAAAAAACAGATTCAGATGAGAGACAGACATAGAGCAAAGAAAGGGGAGAAAAATGTTTAACTAATCACACACAAAACAAATCCCAGATAATCAGCAGCACCCATCTCTCCTGTGTAGATTTTTGACTGTACACAGTAAGTTCACCAAACACTGGTGGACACACAACACACACACACACACACACACAGAGCAATAACACTATATAAAACGTGACACGGGACACACACATAGTTTTCTTCAAAAGACTTTATTTACATCCAAGAATCTTTCACATAACAGCTGCATCAGTCACACAATGGATCACGCAAATATTTAAACATCTTTACCACCAGACGTGGATTGGTGGTTTAGAGGTAACGCTATACACACACACACACACAAACACACACACACACACACACACACACACGTGCACACACACATGCGCGCATGCATGCACACACACATGCGCATGCACACACGCACACACACACATGTGCGCATGCACACATGCACACACACACATGTGCGCACACACACGACACACACACACCACACATTCTTTTTTCGCTGCTGCCTCCTTTTTGGAACATTCTTAGCCTGCTGTTCCCACACTGAACATTTTAATCTCTCTATTCCAGCATATTTCAGCTCACCACGTCACACCATCTGGGTCAGAACTTACTGCTGTTAGGCCCCCACAGGGCCACAAGCCAGAGAGGCCCTGCACTGCCACAGGGTCACTATGACAGCATTGAGTGGTGCCTGTTCTGAGCTTTTTTTTGTTTTTTGTTGTTGTTTTTTTGCCTGTTCTGAGCAAACATTTGCTGACCACCACCTACTCTACTAAGCCTTCTACTGACAACAACAGCTTTAACAGGAGATGGGGTGGTGACCACCATAATGTCCCTCCCATGATCTTTTACCCATGAATGTCCATCCCTCAAAACTTTGACATAATTTACCACAGGCACTGAAGAACACACTTCCATATGCACACATGCCAATAAGCACACACACACATACCTTTGTAAACATGTACTCAAACACACACAAATCTAAAAAAAATCTTAACCCCATGGACATACATGAACACACATCCTCCCCCGCCCTTTTTCTTTCCCCATACATACACCCATGTCTTCCTGCTTGCATGCAAACACATATGCACAAACACACGCGCGCGCGCACACACACACAGTAATGATATTCATCATACAACTTCACAGTCCAAAAAGATCTCACTGTACCAAAGAAACGAAAAAACCAACAAAAAAAAAAGCCTAAAAACCATCAGACAACAGTCACTGTACACACAAGGGATGACAGCAGACAGAGCTACGTGGCGGCCACTGGCCATGTCCCAGTGGCCACGGCCATGGCCTGGTTTTTCCGATAACACTGCAGACTGCATAGCGGCACCTGGGTCTTGGAGCAGGCATACTTCTTGGGGTTGCTGCAACCCTCCACCCCACACACTGCTGCTGGCTTTGGCTCTCTGCAAACAGTCACACATGGGTGTATAGCAGAGTGTAGGGTACATTTCTAACTGACTGACTGACATGGGTGTATAGCACAGTGTAGGGTACATTTCTAACTGACTGACTGACATGGGTGTATAGCAGAGTGTAGGGTACATTTCTAACTGACTGACTGACATGGGTGTATAGCACAGTGTAGGGTACATTTCTAACTGACTGACTGACATGGGTGTATAGCAGAGTGTAGGGTACATTTCTAACTGACTGACTGACATGGGTGTATAGCAGAGTGTAGGGTACATTTCTAACTGACTGACTGACATGGGTGTATAGCACAGTGTAGGGTACATTTCTAACTGACGGACATACATGGGTATATAACAGTGTAGGGTACAATTCTGACTGACAAACATGGGTATATAATTTAGTATAGGGTAGATTTCTGACACACACAGACAGACAGGCAGGGAGATAGGCATGCTGGCAGATATATCACAGACAAGCTTACAAACACACATGTCTCACAAACACACACACATACACAATCACACACTTACTCACACACACACAAATACACTCACACAAGCTCACAAGCATACATGTCTCACACACAAACATGCACAATCACTCACTCACTCACTCATACACATAAACACACACAGCACAGCACAATACAGCCTATTTAGTCATCCTAAACCCTTTACACCCTACCATACAGGTACTCTGAGCACATACTGATAACAATGACTGAACAGGACTGTTTTCTTTTCTCTCATGCCTCTGAAGACAGGAGTCTCAAATTCCATACAGAAAAATTGTTCTGACTATAATCCAATGTAACACAACAAAACACAATATAAAGAAATACAAAGCAGTACAATAATATACAATGCAATATACACTACAATGAAGTACAATACAATAACCAAAATGAATGCACAGAAATCTCTTATGAGAAGTCCCATGCAATGTAATACAACATAACACAATACAACACAACACAAGGGATGTACACTGTACATCAGAACACAACACACTGCAATACAACACAAAGCAATGCAAGTACATCAGAACACAACATACTGCAATACAACACAATGCAATGCAACATACACCATACCACACAACACCACACACTGAAGTTGAAAAGGTAAAAGGTAAAGGTGTCCCATAACCTATGTGGTCATAGGGGAGTGTGGCATCAGAGACTTCAGCTTCTCTAGGGGCCAGCATATTGAGGGCGGCGCCCATCTCTTCCTCACTGCTTTACCTTCCCTGACCCTAAAGAGGACAGGTAACCATTTACAGCTGGGTGAACTGGGGGACTGTACTGAAGCCAAAGCGCACAATTGGTCACAACAACTTGGTAATCACGCTCGATGCTGCTAAACCGTAGCTTGGGGAAAGCGAGTGCTCTGACCGCTGAGCCATCCTGTCCCCATAATGAGGCTGATAACAACATCAAATTCAATACAAAAGAATAACAAGCATTCCTCTGAATTCCTAAACACTGCCAACTCACGGAGCAACTTGCGCAGGCAAAGGGAACTGGTGACCTTGAGGTAAGGACAAGGACAGACCACTCTGGTTGCTGACGTAGCGTATTCGCGGAACGTTGCTTCGCTTGCCTCGACCCTGAACACAACATAATGTTGTCACCCTTTACCACGTTCTTCTTTTGACAGCTTTATTTACGTATTTAAAGCACTGCTGTCATCCAATATCAACCTCTCATTTACTTTTGTACTGAACACATTGCACATTCTTATTTATTGATATATTTAACATATTATTATTACCCTGTAACACATCATTTATGTATGTATAAAACACATTGTTGTTACACATTAAATATTCTTATTTATCTATGTATTAAAATAGTGTTGTCAACCATTATTAAAAAAAAAAAAAGTTAAAGTCTGTCCCGAGCCTAAGGCTCATCAGGCCGGCGCTTAACCCGGTTTCTGTGGCGTTAAGCGACTGAGAGTCATAGACTCTCCCCTGGATAGGACGCCAGTCTATCGCAGGGTTAACCCCCAACACAAGGTTGGTACCCCTTTTACACCTAGGTGGGGTGAGAAAATAGCCTTAAAGTGCCTTTTCCAAGGGTGCAACACCATAGCGGAAAGCTGGGATTGAACCCACAACCTTTAGATTACGAGTCCAATGCCCTAACCACTAGACTACAGCGGCTCCTGTCAACCATTATCGAACTCTTATTATCTATTTATTTAACACATTGTTGTCATCCAATACTGAATGCTTATTTATCTATGTATTAACCCAATGTCATCTATTACCAAATTCTTATCTATCATTGTATTTAGCAGATTTGTATCACTTCCAATTTTGTTATTGAGTTTATTACATTGTTGTAATCCATTATCAAATTCTTTTTATGCTTCATTTTTTGATGACTTTCCTACACCACACCCATCTGCTGTTTCAAGGAGCATTCTTTCACCTCCCTCTTCCATTCTTTAGTACTCAGTATGCATAGGGGGGGTGGTGGTGGTGGTGGTGGTGGTGGTGGTGGTGGTGGTGGTGGTTGTGTGTGTGTGTGTGTGTGTGTGTGTGTGTGTGTGTGTGTGTGTGTGTGTGTGCGTGTGTGCGCGTGTGTGCGTGTGTGCACACAGGCGTGCGGGCGAGTGTGCATGTGTGTGAGACAGTACAAATGTGGATATTTGCAAAGTATGGGAAAGAGGGGGAGAGAGAGAGAGAATGTCATTGTGTGTGTGTGTGTGTGTGTGTGTGTGTGTGTGTGTGTGTGTGTGTGAGTGTGTGTGTATGTGTGTTGTATGTGCGAACATACCTATACATGCATGTACATATGTGTGTTTATGTGTGTGTGTACATGTCTACTATAGATATACTGTACAAGCATCTTGCACACAATGTACCTTTAGAGAAGTCCTAGAGTATTTGCCTAGCCCTGTATTTGGTACCTGGAACTTTTGTCATGCATACCAATATGGATTCTTAACAATTATACCAACATTTTTCATGCATGCACTGCTGTACATTCTTCACCATTCTCTCCATGGGAGAGGTTTAAAAATACAACAAATTTAAAAACAACAGCAAAAATAAAAAACTTCCCAAAGAAAATCAAAACCCCATCAGCTCAGATACCATCTATAGAGATTTACCTTGGGTCCTTTGGTTTTGGTTTCTTGTTTCTTCAGCAACCGCTCCAGGGTTTGTTTCTGCACACACACACACACACCACACACACACATGCATGCACACACACACACACACACGCACGCACGCACGCACACACACTCACACGTATGCACACACACACACACACACACGCATGTATAGTCACACACATGCATCCACACATGCGCGCGCACACACCACACACACACACACATGCATGTATGCACACACACATCCACACACACACACATCCACACACACACACACACACACACGCATCCACACGCACACGCGCACACACACACACACACACACACACACACACACACAAAGTGTAAAAAAGTGGACCACAAGAAAAGATGGCATCAAAGAATACAAAATATATTTCAACATACATTTTGAATGCAATTTGAAAACACAAATCAAAAGATCACATACGATTTAAAAGAAAATAAAAAATCAAGAGAAAATAATGTTAACTGAAAATAATCAACAGCACAAAGAACCTAACCCAATTTGAATCAATAGTCCATAACTATGATGTAGGAAAATACATCAAACATAGAACGGTATGCAGAATCATGGATACAACTTCTTTTGGATTTTGCTCTTTCAGTCATGAATTTCACACACATAATCCAAGAGTACAGAAACTCTGCTATAAGTCTGTATTCCTTGAAAATTAGATAAAAATCACTCACGCACGCACACGCACACACACACACACACACACACACACAAATGATGAAAAAAAAGCAAATTTATTGCTTACTAAATATACCATCTGAAAATAAAATTTGACTTTGACTTACACAAACACACATAAACACAGAGAAAACAACACAAACACACATAAACACAGAGAAAAGAAATCAAAATCACCTTGTCTTTTTCTCTTTTTTCATGTGCCTGTTGTCGACGTTTCTTGGCACGCTGCGTGTCGTTGCTGTTCTGTCTGTACCTCTCGATCACTCCACTGTCTTGTAACTTGCGACATACCAATTTTTGATAGATGACTGTATCAGTATAATTAAGAAAAATGTATAAAAATCATATGTAGACAAATCAGGTATAAAAAAGAAGATGGAATGTCGAAGCAGGATGAAGGAAAGGAGATGAGGGGGCAAAAAGAGAGAGAGAAAGGAGGAGGAGGGAAAGAAAGGAAGAGAGAGAGAGAGAGAGGAGAAGAGAGAGAGAGAGGAGAGAGAGAGAGAGAGAGAGAGAGAGAGAGAGGGGAGAGGAGAGAGAGAGAGAGAGAAGAGAGAGAGAAGAGGAGAGAAGAGAGAGAGAGAGAGAGAGAGAGAGAGAAGAGAGAGAGAGAATAGAGAGAGAAAGAGAGAAATAGAGAGAGAAAGGGAGAGAGAGAGAGAAAGGAAGAGAGAAAGAGAGAGAGAAGAGAGAGAGGGAGGAGAGAGAGAGGAGAGAGAGAGAGAGAGAGAGAGAGAGAGAGAGAGAGAGAGAGAGAGAGAGAGAGAGAGAGAGAGAGAGATTTGATTTGATTTGATTTATTCTTTTATATCGAGGATAATGGAATAAGCGCTCTTGTGCTTTTTTACATCCAGTCCCCGTGTGTATGCAGTTTTGTAAATGTCATCTGTTCCCACCGGCACACGATGGCCTACTCTTACGAAAAGCGGAACAGGATTTAACGTGTGCGCAAGATGTTCTGCGTGCGTTCGCACACGGGGCCTCGGTTTAAAGTCTCATCCGAAGGAGAGAGAGGGAGAGAGGAGAGAGAGAGAGAGAGAGAGAGAGAGAGAGAGAGAGAGAGAGAGAGAGAGAGAGAGAGAGAGAGAGATGGGTGGAACAGGTTTTTAACGTGTGCACAAGATGTTCTGTATGTGTTCACACACAGGGCTTCAGTAAATAGTCTCATCTAACAGACTTACATTCAGTTCTATTTTTTCATCAAACTGGGAAGAAAGGGTGAGGCTGGGAATCGAACACCATGTGTGCATCAACACACACAGGACCTCAGTTTATATTTTCATCCAAGGGACAGAGAGGTATTCAGGGGTGTGACAGAGGTCAACACAAGCATGGGTCAGGTATCGCTTCTTCCAGACTTTGCTTACCTGATGGCAGTTGCTGTAGTTCCACTTGATGACCGTGAAGCAAAGCTCTCTGCAACACACAGTATGTATGTACGTATGAATGAATATTCTGTACAACTTACAACACTCATATCGCTGAAATCTTTTTTTTTTTTTTTTTTTTTTTTAGTTGTGAGCTGCCTCAGATGGCTGCTCTGTTTGTTTTCCTACTTATTTTTTAAATGGAGAACTTGAGGAAAACAAAAGCAGTTGTTTTACTGATTCAATGCAGGCAACAACTGGAGAAAAAAAAAACTTTCCCTGTGGGGATGGCAAGGGCCTGTCTGTATAAATAGCATCCCCACCTTATGGAAGCTAGAAATTCCCTCTTTTCTATCCCTCTCTTTGTTTCTGCCTTGTTCCTTTCTTCCCTGTCCTTTCCTTCTCATCTATTTTCTGCATTCTTGGTCCATTCCCCTGTCTCTTTTCCAGAATTTAAAAAAACCAAAAAACAATTCTCTCCCATGCCAAAATCCAATGTGCTAGGCCTGATTATCAGGCACTTAATGGCAGTGCAAATGCACTTTCACACATGTAACAGACAACGATAGTTGGTGTCTGAGGGTTTGACAAAGCAGAAGAAATAAAAACTAACTTTCTTACATGTACATGCACACACACACACATCCATAACCACCCATAACTTCCCCCCCCCCCCCCCCCCTGCCCCTGACCTGACCCCCCCTCCCCCAAACACACACACACACACACACACACACACACACACACAACACACACACACACACACACACCAAACACACACACAAACACACACATACACAAAACATCTTGCCTACACGTTAAAGCCTGTTCCACTTTTTGTAAGAGTAGGCCATTGTGTGCTGGTGGGAACAGATGACATTTACAAAACTGCATACACACGGGGACTGATAAAAAAGCACATGATGCTTATCCATTATCCTCGGAATAAAAGAATAAATAAATGAAATAAATAAATAAACACACACACACACAACACACACGCACACACACACAGAACACACAGAGAGAGAGAGAGAGAACACACACAACACACACACACACACACACACACACACACACACACACACACACACCACACACACACACACACACACACACACACACACACACGCACGCACACACACACACACACCTGTCTGGCAGTGAGGAGGGCAGGGTCCTTGGTTTTGGGATCTCCCCAAAGTCATCCAGCGTGCCTGCCTCCAGGGCATCCAGCCATTTCTTTTCCTCGTCGTCGTCCGATGTCGGGCCCTTCACCTTGGTCTCCGTGGTCACCGTGCTGTCCTGAGGGGTCATGGTCAGAGAGGCCGCTGTCATGGAAACAACACAAGGATCGGTCAATGAAGGAAAATTTGATTTACAGGTGGTGGTGGTTGTTCCATTAACCTATGTGGTCATTGTGGAATGAGGTGTCAAGAGACCTCAGCTTCTCTAGGAGCAAGTATATTGAGGGCGGCGCCCATCTTCTCTCTCCCTCGCTGCTTTACCTTCCCTGACCCTAAAGAGGGCAGGTACTTATTTTACAGTTGGGTGAACTGGGGGAAATTTGTTTGAAAAAAGTGGCAGAAATGGAATACTGGTGGCTGAATTTGGAGAAATCCCATGCTTATAAATGCAAGGGGTATGCTAAATTTAGCACTCTTGACTGAGTGGTGTTAGATTTGCCTGCTTTCACGCACGCACGCACGCACGCACACACACACACACACACACACACACACACACACACACACACACACACACACACACACACAGCAAGTTAAAAAAAAAAAAAAGCACACATATTTCATGGCTTACACAGACAGTCATAGACTTACAACTCCATGACAGTCGTCAGTGACATGATATGGGTCGTCCTGTGCGTCGTCAAAACTGGAGTGGAGGCACGTCGTGTCGTCACACGTAACACCAAACATGGTACTTGACAGGCACTTGTGTTGTCTGTAACACCATAAACATGGTTACTTACAGCACTTTGCACATCACCACTGACACAATGGCATAGTTCACAATCTGTCTGTCTGTGCTTCCTGCACACTGACAGTCACCCACTATCTAGCAAGTAAAATGCATGTCATATCTGAAAAAGCAAATGTGATTTTCAGTAACACTAACAGTACCAGGATAGCCTCAGGGTGAGAGCATTACCACTTTTCAAGGGAATATTTGCCCTTGAGTTTACATCAGTACTAACTCCACTCCCCAGAAAGGTCTTCTGGCTAAACCACCATATGTCCACAAAGCTAAAACTTGCTCCTTCTCCCCTGTGTGCCTGTGGTAATGAAAACAAGACAGGCAAGCACATCCTTCAAAGGTGTATGCTATGCAGCGACCTGAGGAAGAAAGTGTGGCCAACGGAGATAACCCTACAGACCAAACTGTACGGCCCACGAGAGGAGCTAGAAAGGACATGCCATTATTTTCCCCAGACACATCTGACAGTGTAAAGCAAACGAGAGAAGAAGAAGATGATGAGCTTTAAACCAAGGCACTGTGTGCGAATGAATGCAGAACATCTTGTGCGCATGTTAAACCCAGTTTTGTCTTTCGGAGGAGTAGGTCACTTGTGCTGATAAAAATCGATGATAAAAAAACCCACATACACACTGCTGTAGTATTTAAACGTCATCCTCAAATTTAGAATGCAGAGCTACATTAATGATGGGCAGAAACCATCGCATATGCAAAAATCTGACCACTGGTGAATCTCAGAACCCTTGCCAAGAAACAGTATACTTGACAATAATCTGTAATCTAACAACTTTTAAAATGTAGTTATGCAGTTGTTTTTTTCTTTTAGCCATTACCCAATACTTTTTTTCACTTACAAAGTATTTCTTAATATAACTTTGTCATTATTCAGGTATGACTTTTTAAATTTTAAAACTAAAAACTAAAATAACTTTAAAGCTGTTCTAGAAACACAACAATCAAAGAAGGACATTTAAATACCAAATAAGACTGACAAAAATTGACCGCAAAAGCTTTACATCATTCCATATGACAGTCCTAACACACATGTATGTACAGATTTACACATGTGCATACATTACAAGAATGACAACAAGTAACAATACCAACAACCTTTTATGTTTAATTAGGTACAATCTGAAAAATAACAAAGACAGAGACAGACAGACAGTCAGATAGACAGACAGACACACACACACCACCCCCAGTGACACACACCCACAGTCACACACACCCACAACACACACACACACACCACACACACACACACACACACACACACACTACACCACACACTCACTCACCTCATCACCTCACTCACCTCACTCACACTCACTCACTCACCACTCACTCACTCAATCACATAAACACAAAAAAACCATAAAACACACATTTAAAAAATAAAACATAAATTTTTTTATTTTTTTTTTAAAGAAACAAAACCAAACTAAAAACCAAAATAAACACCACCCCTCTCCCACACAACAAACAAAACACATTTCAAACCAACGACAAAAACAACACTCTTGAAGTAAACACACACAAAAAAGTTAGTAAAGCAAAATAAATCCAGAAAAGCTGAGTCAAAGCAGGCATACTTTTTGTGCCTAGCATCTCTCCCCCAATCTTCAGTTTCAGCTTGATCGAGGTTTTAGGGAGGTGATTTCCTCGTTGTCGTCAAACTCTGCCCGTTATGCTTGTGCTTCTTCTTATGCTTCTTGTGCTTCCTTGGAGAGGCTGGTGGAGAAACATAACAAACTCATTAACTTGTCACACAGAAACATATTCAGGCAATTTTAGCACAAGCGTACACACCCCTCCCCCCCAACCCCCCCCCCCAAAAAAAAAATAACACCCAAAAAAAATTGAACCAAAAAACCAAACAAAAAAGAAAAACCCAGCAATCTATAGAAAGAGAATGAGATCTTCCAATCAATAATTATAAACAGAGACCATGGCAATTCCACCTTTTTTTTCAATTACTGACATCCTTATCTCCAATTACAGTACCACCCCCGCATGCGTGCACACACATGCAGCACGCACGCAAGCACGCACCACCACACACACACACCACCATGAACCTGCAAATACTTCAGTCAAGCTAATGAAATTAATAACAGCTTTCACTATATCACAAAGATAAAGAAAAGTACAAAGCAAAATCACATGACATTGATAGTTGATACACATGTTCACAAAATAAAAGTTTGTATAGATACAGATCTATAGATCTGTGATTTCAGAAATTCATATCAGTAACTGAATCAGTCATGTGTCTTTACTGCAGACACTGATGAGAGCAATATCATAACCCCCCTCCTAAAAAAAAACACACAAAAAAAACACAACAAAAAAGAGAAAAAAGATTACCACTGAAACTGAAAGTCTTTTGTCAATTCTTTTTTACTGCTACTGTGACTGGAACTACCACTGACAAATTATCACTGAGCTGGACAAAGCCTGCTGTGGAGAATTTTTTTTAAAGAAAACCAAATGGCTACCTATGCAAATTACCCCTTCTGACAAGACTGAAAGATGTCCTTCTAATTAATGAACCAGATATGTCAAGATAAATCAAAAAGATGCCCAACTTTTCCTCAGTTGACCTCAGTGATCACAGTGAGTGACTGAGTGTGTACATAATGTTACTTGGTTTTGGTTTTGATTGAAGAATTTACCTGTCCTGGATGTGTTCATTTACAAGCACAATATTTAATTTATGCCAAACTCCCAACCACTCTGGCTGGTCTACATGTATTGATCAATTTTGATGTTTAAAAAATCCTGTTTGTTATAAGATCTATTAGATATAAGTGTATTTTGATGAAAGTAAATTTTGTGAAATACTGAACACACAGCCCTCAGACTAGCACTAACAGTTTTAAAATTACAATTCATTACCATTTTATAATATCAAAAACAATATAAAAAAAAAACATTTCCGATAATTGGTACAGCATGAATACTTAATAATAAAAATGGGCCAGTAAAATAGTGGCTTTTTTCTTGTCATAAATGTTATACTGAAAAAATATTTGTCGGCAAGCAGTAAAATTCTGCTTATGATATGTCACTCACCAGGGACAGTTTACTTGTTAATGAATAACTTTTAAAAGCTTACCATCTTCATCGCCAAACTCGTCTTTTCTCTTTCCCATTCTTCTGCTGCTTTGCTTTCAATGTCACAGTCACTGGCGTGTCTTCAAACAATATATCTTGTAAAACACAACATTAACAAGCTTTAATCATTCATCTTAAACGATAAACATGAATTTAACAGAAAGAAATGTAAACAATAGCAAACAGAAAGTCAATATATAGTGTTTAGCACTAGCCTGACTAAGCATTAATACCATTATATTCTTGAGCATCTGCATGGTGTGTCGAGGCTCTGCTAAAGTAAAGAACTAAAGTGCCTCAGGATTAGATTAGAATTATGAATATATAATATATGTAGGCTGTTCATTGTACTAAAAATAAAAAACAAAAAAAAGACAAATATATGGGGGATGGAATAGCCTGGTGGTTAGAGCGTTGTGCTCATAAACTGATGGCCAGCCTGCGTTTGAGCCACCACTGAGGAGCCCATTTGAGGGGATTTCTACCAGGAGTTAACATCAGTGCCTATTCCACTTCCCTAATAGTCCTTCTGAAGCGACTTTAATTAGTATAATTTATACTTTAAACCAAGGTCCATGTGAGAACCCATGCATGAGAAAAGCATAAAACAAAAGAAAAACAACATTAAAGTGTCTCCATTCGCACTTTATAAACTCATTTTATCATGTCAAGCTGAGCTTGTAAGTTGTTGTATAACACTGACAAACAAATGCACTATGAAAATGACTTTGGTATCATTTTCTAAAATGTTCACAGTTCCATATTATTATTATATATATATATGTATATCAAATGCTGTTGTCAGACAAGACCATACACTGGGCATGATCAGTTTGGGAAGTCTCAGTCAAACCATACAAAAGTTGGACATATAATGATGTCACTGAACAGTCCCAGTAAGTATGTCCTCATAACTAAATCAGTAAATGCAATTCATTGAATGAAAAGGTTCGGGTCTTGCTTTTTTTTTTTTTTCTTTTTTTTTTTTACAGACATATAGTGATCATCACAGACTATAGTTGCCACCTTGAAGTTAACAGATGAAGATCTGTCAAGCACAGTGATTTTTTGGTTTTTGTTTTGTTTTGGTTTGGTTTTTTTTGCTTTGTGAAAGCAAGTTTTCATCAGACTGGAGGACTGTGCAACTATTGTAGGCCTACTTTCACAATACAGTAAGTGATTGAGACCTATATGCAAATTCTAAAATTTGGTCCACCTCCAGAAAATAAAGCTGTCCTACGCAGGCAGATAAACTGCATCAAATGAATTCAGCATGATGAACGTAGACTTATATCCTTCTCAAAATTGCATTTGTGTTCATCGAAGAAGAAACAGCTAGCCTACACCACGGAATGACAAATCTTTCATATGCTTCTCGTGTTTTGATTAAACACAAGTATTGTGACGCATCAACCACTTAAAAAACATCACAACTTACGACTCACAAGTTGATGTTATCAAGATAACCTCACTTTCAATTACAACAATTTAGTTTATTAACAAACATTACCTCGTGCCGGGAATCGTGATCCAAACTGCAACAACCACAGCAATGAAAAGCAACACCGTTAGAGTTATCTTCCCTTGAACATAACACTTCCCGTCAGTCTCTACAATCGAGACCTTATTCGAACTGAATTTTATTTCATTTATTTTATTTTATTCTTTTATAACGATGATAATGGAATAAGCACTCGTGTGCTTTTTTACATCCAGTCCCCGTGTGTATACAGTTTTTGTAAATCGTGTCATCTGTTCCCACCGGCACACGATGGCCTACTCTTACGAAAAGTGGAACAGGATTTAACGTGTGCGCAAGATGTTCTGCGTGCGTTCGCACACGGGGCCTCGGTTTATAGTCTCATCCGAAGGATTTTATTGGGGCAGTGAAGTCAGCATTGATGTTAACTCCTGAGGAAAAATCCCCATCGACCGGGAATCAAACCAGGGCTGCCAGCGCAATGTCCTGACCACTAGGCTATCCCGTCCTGTGATATTTTTGTGTGCCACTAAACCCCTGATTTTATTTCCACATACTTGTTAAACTGGGTGGAAATCAATTATGATTGTAGGAATATGTAGGGAGATGATTTTATTGCTGTTTTCCCTTGTGATTTTTGTTGAATTTGAAGCTCAAGGGCATAAGTGCTAGGCTAATGGTCTGTGCAGCGACAGGGCCGCAGTTCAAGGTTTTTTGTTTTGTTTGGGGGCTTGTTTGTTTGTTAATGGTCGTTCGTTAAAACACTCATTTCGCGCGCGCGCGTGCGCGCGCGCACACACACACACACACACACACACACACACACACACACACACACACACACACACACACCCACACACACACACAATGCGCGCGCGCAGTGAACGTAACTTAAAGCACGTAGATATATTATCGTCTGCATAAAAGAGCTATAAAACTAATAAAGGTAAACTCTAATACATTAATCGGAACTGACTAATAGACTTAAATATTTCTACCATTCCAAAATAGATTTTTAAAGATAAATGTTTATTATGTGGGTTTGTTTTTTTTAACATAGTTCTCGAATAGTGCCAAAACAAATTATTGAAAAATTCAATATAAATGAAAACAAATGCCTCTTTTACCAAGACCTCATAACAAATCTATTTTAAGAAAGCATTGAAAAAAGTCGATGGAAAACATTGTAAACTGTCTTGTTTGTGTGTTTCAGAAAATTTTTTAGTCTTCCGTTTTGTTCTCTAAATTTGCCGGATTGGGTGGTTTTGGGTTTGTTTTTTTTTTTTTTTTTTTTTAGATGCTCGTGTATGTTGCAATGTCTCTTTGTTGCAGTTTTGCATTCTAGTCCTTTATCAAATTTCACTACATGCCTTTTTGTGTTGACTATGTAAAATTTAAGTGTTGTATAGTTTTGTCCTACTTCGTTTTAATAAAAAAATCTTTTCCTTTGATATGCTTTGCTAAAGTTATTTCGTGTGCCTTATAAGGCTTTCTTTGTGTTTGTGTGTGTGTGGTGTGTGTGTGAGAGAGAGAGAGAGAGAGAGAGAGAGAGAGAGAGAGAGAGAGAGAGAGAGAGAGAGAGAGAGAGAGAGAGAGAGAGAGAAGAGAGAGAGAGAGAGAGAGGAGATGAGAAAAAAGCTTGTGAACTTATTCTTTTTACCCCCAATAAAAATCATTTTGACTTGACTTCACCCACCACCACCACACACACCACACACACACACACACACACAACACACACACACACACACACAACACAAACACACACACACACACACTACGTGATTATATATTGTTTATCCTATACATGCGTCAAAACACCCTCCAAACAAACCAACAAATAAATAAGCAACAACATGGAGAAAAGGCAAAGGCAAAAGGGCAATGTTTAATTCAAAACCCCATTTAGGGGTAGGCTCCATGATATATTCACATCACCCTCACCTTTACATATCCGTAGACCTTTGGACTGTGGGGGCACCGATAAAGATTTTGCAACCAGCTTCCTCCACTCTCCGCGGTCCGCTGGTTTCCGTAACAAATTTTCCACCCAAGGCCAGTCCACTCTCTGATGTTGTCTTCCCATTGTTTTCTTCTGCTTCTCTCCCTCCTTGTACTGTTCCCTGTAAGACAGTCTTGACCAAATGTTCGTGTGACGTGACTGTACTACTGTATATACACTTTTTTCACTAAAGTCAGAAACTCTTCATATGGTCCAATGGTGTTTTTAATTTTAGCTTTCACTTCCTCGTTAGTGGTCTGTCTCTGTATAAGATACCAAGGAGTTTGCAAAAGCGTCTCATTTCCATTGCCTGTATCCTTCTTTCAGTGCCTGCTGTTATGGTCCACGTTTCACATGCATACACAAATATGGACATGACCAGGGAATGCATCATCTGATCTTGAAGTAGATATATTGCAAACAGCTAACTCAAAGCATGAACAACGGCCTGGCGATCACTGAAGTTGTCAAGAAAGCACTTGGTTAATGCATTTACTGATAACTAGCATTTCAAAAAATGAACACAACTGTGTTACCATAGGTGAGAATTGAAGACTAATCTTTTGAGCAGTCATTGGTGAGAAAAGTCAAAGTGTTTTCACAAATACTGAGAATAAGCTGCTTTTCTCCTGTCATCATCTTTTTTTTATCATCATCATCATGTTTTTCTTCTTCGTTGAACGCATGTCAGCAACTACTGATGCTATTCCCGTTCGAGGGATTTCCCCAGAGTTAACTTGGCCGACTCCATTTCCTAAAGTCCTTGGATGACATTGTACATGTTTGTCCGTCGTGTTCGACGATGACCTCCAAAGCAGCAGAGGAAGCAGATGCTGTTTGGAACTGGCAGAAATTGGAGTATATTTGGGATGCCTTGCCACAATACATCCCCACTCTCTCGGCAATGCAAAGACAGCGAGCATTGGATATGTCTCAAGGCAACTAGCCCCTGGCTGCGCACATAAGCTGTCAAATCAAGCCTTCTAGTCAAGATCTTAGTCGATCATGAAGACTAAGCTGTAAAGGGGAATT
>CM060340.1:35454209-35456709 GCA_030674155.1 Stramonita haemastoma
CTTCTTTTGTATTTGATTGCGTGTGTGTGTTTGAAAAAAACAGACAACAGCCCTGTATCTGTGATAATACCCCTTGTTTAAACATCAGATGTTAAAATACACAGCCATTTAAAAATCGTTTTTTTTTTTTCACTTACAGATATTTCCCAAACTAACTTTTCCCTGTAAATAATCATTTTAAATTCTTTGGGGAAATTTATTAAAGCAATGTTTACTTTCTGGCACCTTACAAGTGACTTCTAAACCAACGCCAAAAGAATACAAATGTGATCTGTGGTGTAGTGGTATACGGCAATGTTTGCTTGCTTATTTCTTCGATTGTTTGTTTCTGTGGTTTGCTAGTTGATTGGTTGGTTGAGAGAGACAAGGGAAGGCAAGGCAAATTCTTTTATTTGAGGATAATAGATAAGCACTCGTGTGCTTTTTTACATCTAGTCCCCGTCCAGAGAGAGAGAGAGAGAGAGAGAGAGAGAGAGAGGAGAGAGAGAGAGAGAGAGAGAGAGAGGAGAGAGAGAGAGAGAGAGTTTGATAGATTTTCCACACTGGAGAAAATGGGACCCCACCAAAGTCATTAGGGGGGGAAAAATCGCAATATTTTCGTAGTAACTACCCTTGGTTAAAGGAATGGGGCAACCATGTAGGTCAACTATGAATGATAGATCAGAGAGGGTGTGCTGCTTCATTTCTACCCTGACCCATCTCTCTCTCTCTCTCTCTCTCTCTCTCTCTCTCTCTCTCTCTCTCTCTCTCTCTCTCTCTCTCTCTCTCTCTCTCTCTCTCTCTCTCTCTCTCTCTGTGTCTCTCTCTCTGTCTCTGTCTGTCTGTCTGTCTGTCTGTCTGTCTGTCTGTCTCTGTCTCTCTCTCTCTCTCTCTCTCTCTCTCTCTCTCTCTCTCTCTCTCTCTCTCTCCAAAATAGTTTGGAGACATTATTCATTCACAAATGCCTTCAAGCCGCCGCTGTAGTCTAGTGGTTAGGGCGTTGGACTCGTAATCTAAAGGTTGCGGGTTCGATCCCAGCTTTCGGCTATGGCGTTGTGCCCTTGGAAAAGGCACATTACGGCTATTTTCTCACCGCACCCAGGTGTAAAAGGGGGTACCAACCTTGCGTTGGGGGTTAACCCTGCGATAGACTGGCGTCCTATCCAGGGGGGAGTCTATGACTGTCAGTCGCTTAACGCCACAGAAACCGGGATAAGCACCGGCCTGATGAGCCTTAGGCTCGGGACAGACTTTAACTTTAACTAAATGCCTTCAAACTATTTTGAATATTTAGTGAAAGTGTTTCCCAATCGAGACATTTGGGTATGTATGTATGTATGTATGTATGTATGTATGTATGTATGTATGTATGTATGTATGTATATATATATATATATAGATATATATATATATAGATATATATAGATATATATTCTATGCTCTGAAAGCCAAGAACTTAAGTATTTGGTGTATTAAACGTTGAAGTAGTTCATACCTCTTTGGAAAATCACTCTTGACAATACCAACATTATTTATGTTTGTTGTTCTGTTTTGTATGCCGTTTCGTTCATCAGTTTATAATGGTGTTGAAGATTCTTTGCAACACTAGTGTCGTTGTATTGTATTGTATTGTATTGTATTGTATTGTATTGTATTGTATTGTATTGTATTGTATTGTATTGTATTGTATTGTCGTCTTCTTCGTCGTCGAACGCTCATACAGAAACTACTGTTGTCTGTCATATGAACGAAAATGCATCGCATGCACTACCATTAAGCGCCTGACAAGTCAGGCCCAGCGCATATGACTTCGGCATGGGAGAGAATTGTTATCTTTTAAGTCTTTTGGGGGAAAAAATGGCAGTAGAATGGACCAAAATGGCAGAAAATACACCCCTCCCCCACAAAGGAAGTGACTGGAAGAAAATGAACAAGGCAGAAACAAAAAGAGGGGAAAGAAAGAGGGAATTCCTGGCACATAAATTCCAGAAGGTGATGATGCTATTTATACTGACAGGCCCCCAGCTCCCCCATGAGGGAAGTATTGTATTGAATTACATTGTGTACCGCTTTAAGTAACGGCAAATTTCTCTGCATGAACATTGGGTTGCTTTCCCCAAGGGGAATGTGTTGCCACATGAGCAGCGCCACCCATTAAAAAAAATATCCTGTCTACATGTTAATGTGGGTTTTTTTTTTCTATCAGAGTGGCATTTCTTCAACAGAATTTTGTCAGGGACAACTCTCTTGTGTTCTTTGACGTGCGCTGAATATACCTGTTGCACACGGGGAATTCGGTTCCCCATCTCGCCTGAAAGACTTGCACCCAGACCACCACTCAAGGTCTCGTGAATGAGAGCACAAACATGGATGAACCGCGCTTTTCACTCTCTAGACAGGCACGTCACCTCTAGACAAGGGATCCACAAAGTAGTGTTGAAAAGTGAGAGGATACTGGTATCGGTTGTGAAATGTATCGTCACTTCTATTTGCACCCTGCATGGTTTAAGGATCCATTAAC
>CM060340.1:35464209-35466709 GCA_030674155.1 Stramonita haemastoma
TTTTATTTCCAAACTTTCTCCCAGTCCGTGCTTTTTGTTGTTGTTGTTGTTGTTGTTGTTGTTGCTGGGCTTTCCGTAGCTTAACACAATGCGTGTCTGGCAGAAATATAACATGCACTCTGACTCCCTCATCACTCATCACGCCTGGGATTCGCTGTGAGATTGGAAGCTGATGCTGGATGATCAATAATTATTTGCGTGTATGACTGTTTTCCTGCATCTCGCCACATAGCGCAGCCATCTTCCCACTTCAGAAGATTTTTCCTCCTTAAAAGGAGAATGTTTCTTGAAAGAAGTATGCAGGCTGTCATCTGAAGAGCTTGTCATGGCTGAATACAATAATGAAACACCATTTGAAATAATAATAATAATAATAATAATAATAATAATAATAATAATAATAATAATATAATAATAATATAATAATAATAATAATATAATGATGATGATGATGATGATATATATGAAATCCATATAGCACCTAAATCTTTAAAGCAAACAAATCAAAGCGACACATGACAACATTTCTAAGTAGGCCAAGGCTCTTGCTAACATCAATAACTGACAAAACGTTTAACCTGGTTTAAACTCCGTGATTGAAATCAGATCCGTGGCAACGCATCTTTGCATAATCATATCTGTGAAAGGCTGTCAACAGAAATTCAACACAACCATCCCGCTATCTTCCACAAACCCTGAAAAAATACCCCCCTCACTACCCGATTATACCTTGGCTGACAGCAAATTAATTTCCAGCCGAATCTTGATAACGTACCGCTATGACAGGATAAGCACCCAGATGGAAAAAAAAAGATGTATGTTTTGATTTTGTAAAAAGGGAAAGAAGAATTGAGGGAGAGAGAGGAGGAGGGCATATGGCTGACACAGTGCGCGCACGCACGCACGCACGCACGCACGCACGCACGCACGCACGCACGCACGCACGCACGCACGCACACACACACACACACACACATATGCATAGTTAAATTACACCCTCCCTCTCCCTTTTCCGAAAAAAAAGCAACTAAGATCAGCACAACCACTATCATTACCAGAGAGAGAGGGTGACTGTTTGCGCGCCTTGGCTTCAATACAGTCCCCCCAGCTCACCCAGCTGTAAATGGGTACCTGTCCTCTTTAGTGTCAGGGAAGGTAAAACAGCGAAGGAGAGGAGATGGGCGCCGCCCTCAACATGCTGGCCCCTAGAGAAGCTGAGATCTCTGATGCCTGGCTCCCCTACGACCGCCTAGGTTATGGGACAGCTTTACCTTTACGTGTTATCCAAAGCCATATTTGGATAACCAAAGGCGTATTTATGTGGTCCAGTTTTTCTTTCCCTAGCATCTAAATAAAAAAGCATCCTTTAAGATTTGAATAGTGGTCTGAGCTCTTTCATATTCAAACTTTTAAACCATACTTTATACATCTTACAGCAGAACTCATTGTAAGAGGACATCTCTTTGTTTTGCTGTAGACAAGATCACTTGATGTTCGTCTATCTACTCCTAAAAATTGCTTCAAAGCAAATACATGCACTGACACAATTCATGTTGCTGCTACATCCAGTCCCCAAATTCAAGAACTATAATATAAGATTATCAGTTATATTTGTGTATCAACTATCTTACAAATCAATGGAATTACTATTCAAATACCGTAACTTTTATTTAGTACACATAACAATCTGGGGGGTTTTCTGCTGCGTGCAAGATCTTTACATGCAGTGGCGAAGCTGAGCTTAGTGGAAAAACAAGTTCCTAAAAATTTATATGTATATTAACCACAGGCATAACATTTCCATTGTAAATCCATTTTTCATGAACAGCTAGGAAACATCCCTTTCTGAAGACAATGGTATTACTTTTGTTCAAATCTACATTGAAACCATCTGCAGCACTGGACAAATAGTTCAACTACTTTTGTAAGCCTGCCACTGTTTCAGATAACAGAATAACATCATCAACAAGCAGGAGAATAAACTATTCTATGAGATCATGAGGAACAGTTGCCTCGTGTCTGCCGTGTCTAATAGCTTCCATAGCAAGTTCATTGATAAAAATGAAAAACAATAAAGGACTGCATGTGTCACCCGTTTAACCCCATTTGGACAATTAATTAAGTCTGTTAATCTTGCACCACATCGAATCCTGCAGTTCACATTCAGATATGTATTGCTTTTAAACATCGTAGTAGTTTACATTTCACACAGTTTTTATAAGAACGAGCCATAATAAATTCCTGTTGATAAAGTTAAAAGCCTTTTCAAAATCAAGTAATGCTACCGATTATAGGCAAACTGCTTCTGAACAAATGCGAGGAGGGTAGACAAATGGTCTATTGTAGAGAATCCCAGAGAGAGAGAGAGAGAGAGAGAGAGAGAGAGAGAGAGAGGAGAAGGAGAGAGAGAGAGAGAGAGAGAGGAGAGAGAGAGAGAATTATTTATTTATTTATTTATTTATTTAATTTTATTCTTTTATATCGAGGATAATGGGATAAG
>CM060340.1:35471709-35477790 GCA_030674155.1 Stramonita haemastoma
AGCTGTGAGGGGTAGTCTGTGAGTGAGAAGGGGGTAGTCTAGTGGAGTGTGAGAGAAGGGGGTAGTCTGTGAGTGAGAAGGGGGTAGTCTGTATGAAGGGGTAGTCTGTGAGTGAGAAGGGGGTAGTCTGGTGCGGTGAAGGGGGGGAGGAAGTGAGGGGTAGTCTGTGAGTGAGAAGGGAGTAGTCTATGAAGGGGGTAGTCTGTGAGTGAGAAGGGGGTAGTCTATGAAGGGGTAGTCTGTGGAGTGAGAGGGGTAGTTGAGAGGGGTGTGTGAGTGAGAAGGGGGTAGTCTGTGAGTGAGAAGGGGGTAGTATGTATGAAGGGGGTAGTCTGTGAGTGAGAAGGGGGTAGTTCTGATGAGTGAGAAGGGGGTGGTCTGTGGTGAGAAGGGGTAGTGTGTGAGTGAGAAGGGGGTAGTGTGTGAGTGAGAGAGGGGGTAGTCTGTGAGTGAGAAGGGGGGGGGGGGGCAGGTTGTAAGATTATGTTATGAGGATAGATTGTTTGAATGCTAAAAAAAAAAAATCTAAAAACGCTTATGAAATACTTCAGAGGTCAAAAATAAATATTTAAAGAGTAGTTTAACGCCTCTTTCTGAGTGTATTTATCCTATTACAAACCATATTTGGAATTTCACCAATAAGAACATGGTCACTGTACATCCTGGGAATAAAGGAGGTCATGGTATGCAGCCTTCCTCTCTGTCTTTTGGCCACACTCCAGCTTTAGCTTTTCTGTGATGCTGTCTTTCTATTGAATGCTGCTAACCAAAAAAAATGCTAATTTCAAAAACTGTTTTTAGGGTATGAAAAAATAAGCTGTGTGATTGTTCTAAAAGGTTAAGGAGACCACGATTAGGTAGTCATGAGAAAGTTGGAAGGTATTATCATCTGAGGACTTCTTATGTTGTGATGCTGATGATCCCCAAATGAGCATTCTTTCACTATCCTTTTATTTCGAGGATAATGGACTAAGCACTCATGTGCAGGTTTGTTTAAATTTTTGTTGTTGTTGTTTTATAAAACATCTAAAATCCCTGTGTTCAAGCAGTTTTGTAAATTCTGTCCTCTGTCCCCACCACCACAAAGGGCCTACTCTTCAGAAAGGGGGAACATGTTTTAACACGGTGTGTTGTGTGTGTGTGTGTGTGTGTATGTGTGTGTGTGTGTTTGGTGTGTGGGGTGTGTGTGTGTGTGTGTGTGTGTGTGTGTGTGTGGTGTGGTGTGTGGTGTGTATGCATTTGCACACCACGCTTTGGTTAATAGTCACACCCAGAGGACTTTCAAGGGAAGTGGAGTCGATACTGACGTTAACTCCAGGGGAAAACTCCAGGGGGGGGGGAGAGGAGAGAAGAGAGAGGAGAGAGAGAGAGAGATTTGCACAAAGGAATAAAAAAAAAAAAATTAAGAGAAAGCTGGTTTTCAAAAATGAGTCAGAGTTTAGTTCAGAGAGTTTGGAAAGGAAAACATCCATCCAACAAACCAAACAACCAACCATTGAACAATCAGTCAACCAACCAGCCATCAACCAACCACCCAACATCCAACCAACCAACCAGCTAGCCAACCAAAACCCCAAACCACCACAAAACAAAAAAAATCTATCGCAACTGAAAAAAAAGACAATATACTAAAACAAAGAAGCAAAAACTCAGTCCTCTTCCTAAAAATACAGAGCAAACAATTAAACAAACAAACGAAGAAAACAACCTCCCCCCCCCAAAAAAAAAAAGAAAAAGAAAAAAAGAAAGAGTACATTTCCAACTAAAACAAAACATTCTCAGCCATGCTGAAACAGAAGCACACCCCATAAAAAGTCCTCCTTTGTTATTCAAGTTTATTTTCAGGGGCAAACTTGCTAACAACTAGTACCACTTTACGTGTCTATGTTTTTAACCTTGCCCAAGATCAAAGATGTCTGTTGCATCCGGGTCTTTTACCAAACGTCCTTGAACTTTTATTTACACTAGTTTCACTTGGTCTTGCAATATTTATCATCAAACGATCAAACTCTTGTGCTAAATAATAAGACGTACACGTCATCTCATTTTCAGTTGGTTAAAAAAAAAAAATTCTCTGGCTTATCTTTGTCCAAAAAACAGCTCTGATTGTCTTGGTGATAAATTTTGATGTATCTTTAAATGTCCATTTTTGGATGAATATCACACACAATGTTTTTTGTTTTTTTTCTATCTGCCAGCATCCATACATGTTACAATCACTCATAATGTTTAACAGCAAAAAAAGACTCACATAACTTCTAATTATAACTTTTTTTTAAAAAGTAGTGAGAAGGTCCCTTAAGTCAAAGTTTTAAGAAAAAAAAAACAACAATAAAAAAAGAGGGTAACTTCTTTATTAATTGTCTATAGGTTGTTGACTCCTGTTATTTATGGTTTTTTATTGCTAGATATTTTGTATCAATTTTCAGTCAGTCATATTGATCGCAAGTTGACTGTTCAATCATTCATGACTGGAGCATGATTTATGTCAGAAATAACTCATCATGACTTTGTTAATTGTATTATGCCCAGTTTCACTGATCTATGCACTCCCAAGGGATGTGTTGTTTTTTTTTGTTGCTGTTGTTATTTGTTTTTATTGTTTTTGTTTGTTTTTTTCCCTCTCTACTTAAAACCAGATTTTATACATTTTACCATTACCTAACCCTCTTAGGTTTTTCTTTTCTTCTTTTTTTTTTTTTTACAGTTGATTTTCCCATGTTAATCCAATCATCATATATGAACACACAAGACATCAGTATGGGATACACACAGGAGCCTGTGAATATTAAACACGCTGCTGTGTCGAACCTCCTTAGGTTTTTGCTTTTATTTTATTTTATTTTATTTATTATTTATTATTTATTTATTATTATACCACTTTATGTCACAGCAGATTTCTCTGCGTGAGTGAAATTCGGGCTGTCTCCCGGGGAGAACGCGTCGCCACAATGCAACGCTACCCATTTTTTTTTTTTTTTCCTGTCAGCAACTGTATTGTTTCCCTACCAGAGTGGCTTTTTTTCTACAGAATTTTGCCAGGGACAACCCCCTTGTTGTCGTGGTTTTTTTTTTACATGCGCCAAATAATGATGTGTAACCACGGGACCTGGTTTATCGTCTCATCCGAAAGACTAGCACCAAGACCACCACTCCTGTTCTAATGGATGGGGGGAAAAGTTTGGGGCCCAAACGGGATTCGAACCACCGCACACTCAGACCTGGACTTTTCGCTTTCTAGGCAGGCGCGTTACCTCCTAGACCACCGATCCACCATTGTTCTAGGCCAGAGAGTTTGCAGTGAGCTGATACACAGAACCCCTGGAAGCTAGCAGGAACTCATGTCAGGTTCTTTTCCAGTGGAATGTTTGGAGTTGTTGAATAAATGATTGCCTGCGTAAACAGGACACTGGGAGAGTGGCTAACTTGCGTTCATAAGAATAACATCAACAATGGGAGACGGGATAGCCTGGTGGTCAGAGTGATTCGGAAGTGAGGGGCGATTGATTTGAAGAGGATGGAGAAAGAAGGAGAGTAGAAAAGGAGAGAAAAAAAAAAAAAAAAAAAAAAAAAAAAAAAAAAAAAAAAAAAAAAAAAAAAAAAAAAAAAAAAAAAAAAAAAAAAAAAAAAAAAAAAAAAAAAAAAAAAAAAAAAAAAAAAAAAAAAAAAAAAAAAAAAAAAAAAAAAAAAAAAAAAAAAAAAAAAAAAAAAAAAAAAAAAAAAATGCTATCATCAGCTTATTAATTTCTGTAGGCTATGGCGTGGTGTGGGATGTTATTTATTTATTTATTTATTTATCTTTTATATCGAGATGATGGAATAAGCACTCATGTGCTTTTTTACATCCAGTCCCCGTGTGTATGCAGTTTGTAATGTCATCTGTTCCCACCGGACACGAGGCCATTTACGAAAAGCGAACGGATTTAACGTGTGTGCAAGATGTTCGCGTGCGTTCGCATACGGGGCCTCGGTTTAAAAGTCTCATCCGAAGGAAAGAAGGAGAGAGAGAGAGAGAGAGAGAGAGAGAAGGAGAGAGAGAGAGAGAGAGAGAGAGAGAGAGAGAGAGAGAGAGAGAGAGTCTTACTGTACAATGTTTATGTCCTGGTTTTTAACTCTATGTTACAAAAGAAAAGAACAAACAAACCTTTATAACTTTTTAAAACCTCAAACAAACAACAAAAAAAATACAACCTTTACCCACACAGACAGACAGAAAAACATACGCCTTACAATACACCACAACAAGACAGGCAAAGGAGAAAAAAAAAAAACCAACATACACATGCATACACCACAAACCAGAAAAAAACACATACCCTTTAATACCCTCCCCCCCCCCCCCCCTTTCCCCACCCCACCCCCCCAACCCCAATCACCCCCCCCAAAACCCCCCCACACCACTCCCTCCCTTCCCCCTCCTCCCCCCTTCCCTGCCTCCCCCCCACCCCCTTTTTGGTAATTTTAGGCCATCTCCATACCCCGGCCCAATAGACAATCATGAAGTTTGATCCCATGGGCGGCCTAAAGAGAAAGGCGCGTGAAAAGCCTAAGGGGTAGCACACATACAGGCAAAGGGTTTGTTTGTTTGTCGGGGGGGAATAAGGGCTTGTTTTCCCCCATGCCTCAAGTTGGGGAGTCGCCCTATTGAGTACTTTTGGCAAAACTTTAGGAAAGGGGAAAGGGGTGTACATCCAAAAGGGTTTTGGGAAATTTATATTGATTTTTTTTTTTTTGTTTGCAATGTTTGTTGTGTGGTTTGGGTTTGGTTTGGGTGTTTTGTTGGTTTATGGTGTGTGGTGTTTGTTTGTGGGGGTTTGTGGTGGGGGGTGTGTGTTTTTTGTGTGGTGTGGGTGTGTGTGGGGGGTGGGGGTGTGTTGTGTGTGTGTGTGTGTGGGTTTTTGTGTGGGTTTTTCCCAAAATTCCCTTTAAAAAAGTTTTTTCCCCCAAAAATTGTGTATACGGGAATGAGAAGAGAGAGGACAAAGACAGAGGGGGGGAAGGGGTGTGTGAATGTAGGGGAGGAGGGTGTAGTTGGTAATGTATGGAATGGAATTTCGGGGACAATAGGGCCTCAAGTGGATCGATGAAAAAAACCCTTAACGGTTTTTCCATTAATCAATAAACAAAAAAAAAAAACGCAAGTTTTTTAAAAAAATTCCTAAAAAAAATAATTCCAACGAAAAAAAAGTAAATAAATTTTAAAGAGAAAAAAAATGTAAGTGGCTTTCCCCCCCCCAAAAATTTTTTTTTTACTTGGTGTTGTGTGTGTTGTGGGGTGTGTGTGTGTGTGTTTTGTGTGTGGTGTGTGTGTGTTGTGGGGGGTGGTGGTTTTGTGGTGTATTTTTTGTGGTGTGCCCCGGGGTGTGTAAATTTTGACCCCCCTTGCTGGGAGAGGGTTTAAAATAAAAATTACCTCCTACCCCCTCCCCCCCTCTCCGACGTGGGGCATTAAAATGAAATTTTGTAAAGTTGTGTTTGTGTGCTTTTTTTTTGTTTTGCTGCATGCGGGGTGGGTCTGTGCACAAAAATACATTCGTTGCCAGGGAGAAAGGTATGCATAATTTACAGGTCGAATCCATGGTTAGGTATGTATCCCCGGGAAAAAAAATTTATATGCGATCCTTGTTTTCAAATGGAAAAGTAGAAAAGTAAATTTCGAATTTTCAGCCGATGAAAGAGAGTCACGGATCTCACCAGTGGTTGATGTACACTTTGGAGACTTTTGTTTGTCTGTTCTGCCCGTTGTGTCTTTTTTCTGTTTCTGACCCTATCTCTGCCCGTTCTGAGCCCGTTTCTGTTTGTTGATTTCTCTCTTTTTTTTTTTTTTTTTTTTTTTTTTTTTTTTATTTTTTTTTTTTTTTTTCTTTCTCGGCGGTTTAAAAAAGTGGTTTCCTATTTTATATAAAAAAATTTAAAAATAAATTTCTTTTTAAATAAAATTTTAATAAATTTTTTTCCCCAAGAGGTGGAAAAAGGAGAACAGGGCAATAAAAATGGGGGACAGGAAAAAAGTAGTTTAACTAATGAATAGGAATAACAAATAAAAAAAAAGAGGGGGGGGGGGGGGGGGGGGGGGGTTGG
>CM060340.1:35477890-35491179 GCA_030674155.1 Stramonita haemastoma
TTATACTGATCGCCTCCCTTTACATATAGCAGTAAGGTCTATAACTCTACAAAAACATTTTTTGTATTATACAGAACAGTCACTTCTTTTACAAATCTCTCAAAAGTTTGACTGAAATAATCAGATCTCACTGGCAAGTGTAAATGTGTTGTTAAGTTCTTAAATCACTTATGGTCATCACAAGCCTTAATCAGGCTAGTGTTGTTAAATTAAGGCAGCTTGCATCTGACTATTTAATCAATCGACTCTTGTGTTCATCTTACAACTCCACCATTATCGAGTAGATGAGTAACACCAGGGTTCGCACTAGGATTTTGTAAAAACCGGTACTGCAAGTTGCCATTTCAGAGAGATATCTTGACCAACTCCACCAAAATCGGTCCACAGAAAATAAAATCTGGTACGTACTGTGAACAAAACGAAACTATTCAATGAGAGGGGGGGGGGGGGGGATTGTTCAGCAGCAAAACTAAATCTAAATTGAATGCAAATCTCTCAGAGACTTTGACTGCCGTGCTGCTGCCACTCGTTTCTTGGGCATGAACAGAAGCCACGCAGGAAATAGGTAGGATTTATTTTCTAGCGCCTGTGTCACTGTCTGTGTCGGTCTGTTGTTTTGCATGACATTATATTCGTGCGATTTAAATTGTGCTAAGCCCATTCTTCTTTCTTGTTTCTATGCTTAGCGCTCATCTAGATCTTTTGTTCAATTTAGATTTAGTTTTCGACTCTTCTCTCTCAAAGCAACGCGCAAATTCATAGTCATAGACCCTCCGCTTTTCATAAGAGTAGGCCATCGTGTGCCAGTGGGAACAGATGACATTTACAAAACTGCATACACATGGGGACTGGATGTAAAAAAGCACAGGAGAGCTTATTCCATTATCCTTGATTTAAAAGAATAAAAGAATAAAGAATAAATCAATCTAGGCCCCATTTACTCATTGTGGATGGAAGTCACTGTCATGCCGAGAAGAGCGCGAAGCTCTATTCTGTCACAGTAAAGCTTGCTGTTCTGCGTGCTAATGAGGTTAGCGCTAAAGATAAGAGTTCATGGGAAGGGATGGGAAGGGGTAGGTGCGTAAGCACAGGCGCATGACAGACTGTCAAATGTCAGTTCAGACTTTTTTTCTGAGATGGAAATCTACTCGGTCACAGGCAAACAGAATCGGTACATGGTACCGGCTGCTTCAAAAATTTTCGGTATTCCCTGTTTACAATCGGTAAAATACCGACAATTACTGTTTATTGCGAACCCTGTAACACAACACTATTCTTGAAATAAAATAAATGGTGTGTGTGTGTGTGAGTGATGCCGAGAAGAGCGCGAAACTCTATTCTTTCACAGTAAAGCTTGCTGTTCTGTGTGCTAATGAGGTTGGCGCTAAAGATAAGAGTTCGTCGGAAGGGATGGGAAGGGGAAGGTGCGTAAGCACAGGCGCATGACAGACTGTCAGAAAATGTCAGTTCAGACTTTTTTTTTGAGACAGAAATCTAATCGGTCACAGGCAAACAGAATCGGTACACGATACCGGCTGCTTCGAAAATTTTCAGTATTCCCTGTTTACAATCGTAAAATACTGACAATTACTGTTTATTGCGAACCCTGTAACACAACACTATTCTTGAAATAAAATAAATGTGTGTGTGTGTGTGTGTGTGTGTGTGTGTGTGTGTGTGTGTGTGTGTGTGTGTGTGTGTGTGTGTGTGTGTGTGTGTGTGTGCATAAGTGTATGGCAGGCAGACTGAGTTCCTGAATAGTGAATAGCCCAGCGGTTTTACCTAGTTCAAGTGAATATATATATCACGTCTTACTTCACAAAAATGGCAAGCCATATGTTTAGTGTGAATGAAGTAATCTCTTTGTTCAATATGATGCATATATTGCAAGTACATCTGAGGTCATTTTAAGCGTGTTTGGTGGGACCTAGTGCACTCTCATACTAATGTAGAAATAATGTGGCCCAAAAGGTTTTTTTGGGTATAAGATATTGAATTTATCCACCCCAAAACTGCCAATGTCCAAACTACAAGAGAACCTGCCTCTTTTGTTTCATTGTATTGCATTACATATGATATACCACTAATTCATCAACTTATAGAATACTATTGTGTAGATTTTTCAAGGAATTCAAGTGGCTATTGAGGAAAAGAGCAAGTCATCTTGTAAAGTGCTCAATTAAAATTAAACCCATTCGTTCCCAGTTTGCAGTATTTTCTTGACGTATATTCTCTCCTACAAAATATTGTTGCCAAATATAATTCTTTTACAAGAATTCAATGTTGGCTGCATGCTGGATCACTAGTTGAGTAGTTCTCCCCTCATCTGGATGGCTATCAGACCACTACTGCTAATACTAATACCAATGTACTACTAGTACTACAGTACACTGGTCAGTAGTCTAGTGGATGGAGGAAAAATAGTGTGACCAAGAGGACTGTAAACTCACTAAACTGTAAATTCTGCTAGCAAAATTTCTCATTAATTTATAAATTTACCAGATGTGTCTGATTCCGGTATTAAAACAGCAAATTATCATAATCACAGAAAACCAAAAATGTCTTTGAGAACTTAGACAAAAATACTGCAGGAGGCCTAATGAAATTAATAATCCAAACCCAAAGGCTTTGTGTTGTCGGTTACTGATGTAAGTACTGTGCCAAGCCTACAGCTACTGTATAATATATTATATAGGGATGTTACACTTCAAAATGAAATGTTAAATATTAGTATACAATTGTGTACTATTGTATTAGACTATTATTAGTATTGCTTATGTTGTTTGAGATTGTCTTCATCAATCATTGATTCAATGTTGCTAAGACTTAAAATCTTATAAAAACTTAAAAAGATTGTATTCGTACATGGTCTGACATGCTAGTACTCTTACTAGTCTTAGTCTTTGCATTTAAATTGTACTCTCTATCAAAGGTGAACAAATCCTATGAAGTATAATGAAGTCAGACTCAGAGTAGGGTACTTGAAATTGAATGAAAAACAGCCATTACAGCTATTGAACTAAATATACCAAACAAGCGAAATCGAATGAACCCATTTGAGATTTATTTATTCATTTATTTATTCTTTTATTTCAAGGATAATGGAATAGCACTCATATGCTTTTAAAATTTTTTTACATCAAGTCCCCGTGTGTATGCAGTTTTATAAATGTCATCCAGATGAAATTTAGGAACTGACAGACACACCCACAGTGTTTCACAAGTGTAATGAGTGAGACTGTAATTCCAGTTGATCGTCAGGATGTCAAGCAACGTCCAACAACAACAACAACATGGCCTGCGTAGGTTTAGTGCCATTCGATGGCTGAGCACATCTGTATTGAAAATAATCAATCATATAGGCCTAGGCCTACTTCTTTCTGTTAGCCTAGTGTTAGCAGAAGAAAAACCTCTGCACGGAAAAAGTGGGAAAATATGTCAGGCACCTTTAACTATGAACGGCAAGGCATGTACGTATTTGGTTACCAACAAACTAACTTCTGCAATCACATTAATCTATCAGATCTTAAGATGCACACAGTGCTGATGTAGTGTATGCACAATCTACAATACAAAACACGGTTGCTCTCACCGAGTTGCCTGTTTGTTCTCCAAAATTTATATGGTATCTGTGTGAAACTGAGTAATTGCATCGAAAAACAAAGTCATCGAATCAACAAGTTCTGACAAAAAATGCCACACCATACCTGTTTCTGAGCCAATGGAACAAAAAACACTTTCTTATCTGCCTCAGTTCTTATAATTTATGTCAAGCTTCGCAACTTGCGTATGTAAAGCGGAAGTGACGTTTTCTGTTTAGGGTCCAAGTGAGAATCATGCAAAATGCAGCCAGCGTCCCAATAATGCGTCAAAAAAAGCAATAAATTAAGAGCAAGAGAAATAAAGCAGTTAAAAGGTTAGAAGGAACTAAACATCAGAATCATTCTCATGCTTAACTTAAACAGCACATCAAATATAGTAACTCATTTTGTGAAAGACTAGTTAATAAAATTTTAATAAGCTACAAAAAAGTCTTTTGCAAGAAACTTTGGGCCTAGGACTTTTTCTGAGTCTTCTTACAAGTAAACATCATCTAACCGCCTATGTACAATATCACATTGACTTCTTCATCGGTGGAGAGGCGGGGTGCTCTTTGAGCATAGAACTAAGTTAGTGTTGGGGTTGATGCAAGGAGATTGTGGAAAACCTGCAAATGAGTGTGACATCATGCCTTTTGACACACACATACTTTAGACCCTGCTCCAAAATATTGACGTGGGAAACACAATATTAACCATCTGTTTCTCACCTGATAGATCGATAGACAGATATAGGCTATGGCACACTTATTACAGATTGTGACAAATGTAAACTCCCCTTAACCTACCCCCCCCCCCCCCTTTTTTTTTTTCCCCTGTCTTCTTTCTTCCACTGACGCCTGACCTACTCCGTCACCTACGCTCTCCTCCACCTAACCTACCTCTCTCTCCCAACCTATCCCCTCCCTCCTCCCTTACCTACCCCCTTCCCTCCCTAGTCTGTTCACCTTCTCCCTCCCCCTAACTTACCCCACCTCTCTAACGTACCCCCCCCCCCTTCCCTAACCTCTCTCATCCCCCTAACCTAACTCCCTTCCCTATTCTACCCACTCTTCTAGCCTAAATTTCCCCTCCTCCACTATACCCCCCCCCTCCATCCCCCACCCCTTAACTTTAATATCTATATATATATATATATATATATATATATATATATATATATATATATATATATATATATATATATATATATATATATATATAAAGAATCAAAGTTTTATCATGCACACACAGGGTTTCTACAAACTTAAACACAAGTAATCAACATTCATATGCGTGTACTGGTGTTTGGTATTTAGGTAATAATATGGTTAGGGTATTGTTGTTTGGTATCTATGTGATATGGTTAGTGTGTCTGATGTTTGTTATATTGGTGATATGGCCAGTGTCTCTTTTTATTTCTTTTCGTTCTGAGTTCCAAGGTTCACCAATGGTGAGATTTATAAGTCTGCAATGATGTGTGAACATGACCCCTACTTCCCCCCCCCCCCCCCCCTGTCATCTGTTTCTGCCAGCACACAATGGCTTATTCTTCTGAAAGGCGAGACTGGTTTTGAATGTGTGTGCGAGTTGTTCTGCATGCATTTGCACATGGAGCCTCAGTTTATAGTCTCATTCAAAGGACTGTGACATTCAGTTCAATTTTTTTTTTTTCGTGGTCAAAATGGGAAGAATGGGCAAGACTGGGAATCAAACTCAGAACCTCATAGTTTACTTGTTTGAAGGCCAACGCCTTAACCACCCTGCCACCCTCCTTTTCGCCAGTGCATCTGATGTGCAGTATCTTGGTGGTATATGCAGTGTATTTGATGTTTAGGATTTGGATATAACATCTTACTTTTGAGGCTTGGGTTCTTGTTTCTAGGTCTGTTATGAGTACCCATGTTTTGCATGCATACATGTGAAATTGGTTTTGCATTGAAGGGGTATCCCATTGCTACTATCCTGTAGTGAGGGCAGTTTTTCTTCCCTTCCTTTTTGAAACGCACATTATAAGACTGTGTTTTGAATTGGTGGTGTGAATCTCACTCTTTCCTTTGATTCATTCTAGTTATAGTTTGAACTTTGTGTTATATCAAAATCATTATCCTATTAGTATTTTTGATTGCAATATGCTTTTGCTGTTACACTTGTTATATCATCATATTTGATTGGATTATTGTTTGACATTTATTGCATCATACTGTTCCCCATATTGCCCTCATCACCTTCTTGTAGGAGTATAACACTAGTCTGTGCAGTAGATATTTCATTGAAACACACACACACACACACACACACACACACACACACACACACACACACACACACACACACACACACACACACACACACACACTTGTCTAATATCCCTTTTTGTGAAGAGACGTTTAAAATTGAAGACCACACACACACACACACACACACACACACACACACACACACACACACACACACACACCACACACACACACACACACACATCCTTCCATACATTCATAACACAGTGGAATAGAATAGTATTATACAATTTTAATGGGAAAAAGTAATGTAAAAAAAACAAAAAAAACAACAAAGACCTGATGCACAACAATGATAACAAATAGTAATCAACATGATGCAGGCATAACAAAAAATTGCAAAAAACTCGATCTCGTGTACATAGCTACCAAATATCAATCATTCATGGAGATTTTGTGGGTTATGCAATCAAACGATTAGGAACATAACAAAACAAAGCTCCTGTACAACATAGGCGGTATCAAAAACTTGTGTTTTCAACTGCACATGAACAAAGTATCTTCACAAGTCGCTTTTGTTTCATTCTTACTTTTCCTCTGGACTTAAATGACCAGAACAAACTTCCCAAAGAGCTAGAGGAGAGGACTGGGCCAACACTTCATGCTGTTGCTTAAAGCATGAAAACAACCAAGACCATGGGTTCGAATCCTACATAACAAGAATTTTCTTCCTCTTTCTTCTTGATCTTGTGAGGTGGTTTTGATGTTAATTGAGGTAGTAAGTCTAGGTCCTATGTACCACTTATTTGTGTACTTGAAGCACATAAGAGAAACCATGGCAATTATTGTATGAGTGAAAGAATGGCTGAATTATAGAGCACATTAAAGTGTTTTTTTTAAATGGTAAGCATTTAGTCAATGCAATGGCAAAGCAATGGTCAGCAATTCAGATAAGTTGTTTGGAAACTTGAAAATGTTACTGAAAAGCCATCTGTCAGAAATACAGAATTACATAAGCACTTATGCAATAGGGAAAAAAAAAGTAAACAAAGAAAAAAGACATTGGGTGAGAAAGACAACAATTTGATGGAAAGTGTTTACCTGATTTTTAAAACAAAATATGAAAAAAAAGATCCCACAGGGAAACGAGACCAGTAGGCATTTACTTCTATTGCAACAATATTCCCAATGACTTCAATCAATCAACTGTTTTCAATATGGCCATCACACTGTGAAGGGACAACTTGGATTGTTTGCCTTGTGAATATTTTATGCATATTTGCATGCTCTTTTGCTGTCATAATACTTGCGATTTTTGTCAAAAAGATGGTTGCTTTTCCCACCCTACAAATTTGATTGTATCATTATTACTGTTTTCTCCTTTGCTTTTTGTGCCAGATAGTGCTGTCTAGGTCAGGGCTGTCACTTTTCCTCCTTTGATTCCGACTTGCTGCTGAGGATTACTTGAAAAAAAAAATCAACTAATACTGCAATTCTATTTCAACTGATACTGTATTTCTCACTGTTCTGGTCAAGCTTTTTACCTTCAAGCAATGTACAAGTAATTCTAAACAGACACTGCTTAGTTATACACATCCTGGAAGTGTAGGTTATTCCTTGTGACTATGACTTAACACTGCACTGCACTACACTGCACTGCACTGCACTGCACAGCACTACACTAGCTCCTGTGGTCATGGGGTTGCTTCACCAAAGAGAACACCAATTCTCTCCATGTCACTCAAACAAAGACGACTTTCATTTAAAGCCAAACCCATTGACTTAATAAACTTCTCAAATGATGCTCGTTTCTCAAACAGGCATACGTACAAATCAAACAACAACGCTCAAAATCATTAATACCAATATACTTAAAACCATTCAGTTTGACAATATTGACCATACACTCGATGAATGCTATTATGATAAATGCACACACAAGGTACATACTGAGGAAGCTTGACAAAGTGTCAGAGATTATACCCATCAGTAGCATGCAACAGCAAAGACTTGTAGAGCTGGACTGCGCTGTGTATCATACCACTTTAGTCGCTGAAGATATCTCTGCATAAAACTACTCTTGCTAGGAGAATATTTCAACACAGGAGAGGCACCATTCAATTACTTTAACAATCAACCCCCCCCCCCCCCCCCCCACCTTTGATCAATGCATACCAAAGATCCATATAGTGGAAAACCATTTCAGTTTGTCACTGTCTAGGACTAATCTGAGAAATCCAGAACAAGTTTGTTTACCCATAGAGTCAGGAAACCATTGCTTTTTGTGGATTATGTTACACACTACACAGATGCACCTCTTCTATAGTGCCTGTAGAACCAGGCGCAGTGTTGTAGTCAAAGAAACAATACATACCACAACACACACACATACACCACATCAACAGGTCTACTGTGCCCTATGTGACAATTTATTCAGAATTTACATGAATAGTAACACAAACCACACAGCTACAGCCTCACATACATACACTTTTAATCTGACATTCAGAATATTAAAAAAAAAACCATGACATTCTAAGGACCATCTTGAAAATCAAATGTTAAAAAATGTTGTCATCACTTGGAGAAAAGAAGGTGACCATTTCTTCAACGTATTAAACGTTTTGTAATGATATGCATACCAAAGAATGCATGTCTGTTCAGAACACAAAAAGAACATATGCAGATAGTTGAATTTACATCAACACTATGAACATATATATGTGTGGATAGTTGAAGAGATATCTACATGTATATGGCTATGGACATGACCTGAACAAAATAGAAAAACAATGATCACACATAAAAATCATGTGTTACTTGTCACTATTATATGTTAAATATTGTGTGTGATTGCATGTGTGTACGCACACATGTGCATGTTCACATACATGAGTGTGATGGTGCATTAATGCATATATTTATGCTCCAGTTCTGTAGTTTATGTAAATGAAGAAAATTGCTGTAGCTCAGTCGTTTACATTCATTCCATATGTGTGCATGAGCACAAACATCTAATAGATTAAGTCGTGATAGATACAGCACAATTCCAAAAAAGAAATTCTCTCATGGAAAAATGCATCACTGTTCCTTGTTGTCATTCTTTTTCTGTCTGCATGTAAGCCTGCATTTTGTTTGCTTGATACACAACTATACAAAAGAGCATACTCATGTGTTTAACCGAAGATTATACATGAACAGAACATTTCCATTCAGCCCTGCATTAAAACTCTATGACACATCAACACAGGCAGAATTCAGGTCACTGTTAAACTTACATATGAAAATGTTCTCATTTACTCATTCTAGCACCATGCAAATGTCCACACACACACACACACACACACACACACACACACACACACACACACACACACACACACACACACACACAATATTACCATCTTCAACAGAACATATTTATTCCCTGACCAGTTTCACACTATAAAACACTTTCTAAAAACAAGGACAGAATTTAAAAAGGAAAAGAAAAACGAATGAGGGAGATGGAGTTTCAAATAGTCCCAAATAAATGGATGTCAACAACAGTTATTGTACACTACCACATAATAATGTGTTAGAGAAGTTTCTCAGTTCAATGTTTTTCTGCTGTTAAGTGTGTGTATGTGTGTGTGTGTGTGTGTGTGTGTGTGTGTGTGTGTGTGTGTGTGTGTATGTGTGTGTGTGTGTGTGTGTGTGTGTGTGGTGTGTGTGCGTGTGTGTGTGTGCGTGTGTGTGTGTGTGTGTGTGTGTGTGTGTATGCATGTGTTTGTGCGTGGGTACATTTGCAAGTATGTGTATGTGCTTGGAAGGGGCAAAAGAGCAAGTATGTGTGTGAAAGGAAGGGGGCGGGTTGTGCTTAATTGTCTTGGTCCTGGACGACCATATTCTAAGGTCTCAAGTTTGATTCTAGCAATGTCACCCCAAGCAGAAATTGGTCAATTGAAACACGCACACTCTAAGATAGTGAGTTCGATCCCTGTAATGTTCATTCAAACAAAGATTGACAACATGTTCCCTGCCCATATGAATTCTTTTTTAACCTGAAGGTGCAGTACAATGTTTGATGTTGACACCATTCTTTAAAAAAAAAAAAAAAGAGATAACAAATTAAAAAAATATTTTAAAAATGTTTTAAAATGCTGTACTTTCCTCTTATGTGTAACCCTGTCATCAACTTCATAAAGGGAATAGCAAAGTTACATCTTTCTGCAAAATGAATACTAGAATCGAAAATGTGGAATGAATTTGAATGAGGAAAATATCAGTGTGGTAAAACAGTCCGAAACTAAAACAAATCAAACATACACAAGGTGATGAACAATATAAACATGTGCTTCATGACACAGTGAGGTCAGAATGAGGGTCAAGGTGATTCAGAAACAGTGTCAAGGTCAGGTCATGACCGAGGACACGGTGACTTGGCACAGCCATGTAGTGTAGGAGATGTGAACAAGGTCATATGAGGGCTGAGGTCAAGGTGAAAGGTCAGACAGTGCTTTTCATCTGCCCCTTGCCCAGTTGTTCCTGCATCTGAGCCAGCATCTGCTGCATTCGCCGGATCTGTCGCCAAAAACAAAAAGTAGTTACACAAAATACCTGAAAAAAGGTAAACATGTCCCATAACCTAGGTGGTCGTAGGGGAGCAAGGCATCAGAGACCTCAGCTTCTCTAGGGGCCAGCATATTGAGGGTGGCGCCCATTTCCTCTCGTTCACTGCTTTACTTTCCCTTACCCTAAAGAAGGCAGGTACCCATTTACAGCTGGGTGAAATGGGGGGGCTGTACTGAGGCCAAGGCGAGCAAACGGTCACCCATACAACTGGTAACCATGGTTGACACTGCTTAACTTGACTGGGGGAAAGCAAGCGATCTGACCACTTAGCTATCCCACCCCCAAAAAAATACCTGTGCCATGGCATAAACAGCAGAAGGAGCAGTGTGTATCTGTTTACCTCCAACATGTAGGCATCTTCTTGTTTCTCTCTTCATCTATGCATTCCCTTACAGGGGAGGAGGCACAGTGCCTGGTTTCTGCAGGAGGCCTGTCTCCATGCCTCAGCCAACACATTATGACTTTGGAGCACCTTACTTTTTGGCACAGAGGGCATGCTGGTATGTATCTGTTTCCATAACCCACCAAATACTGACGTTAGTTACAGACTATTTGACATGAGTTAAGGCACCGGCAGGTCTGCACATTAAGTTGACCTGGGAGACTGTAGAAGTCCCCTCCTCCCTCCCCGCCCCCTAAATCATCAAATACCACTTCTAAGCTTCAAACCCATGACTACCCAGACCAATGGGATGGAAGTCAAGTGGGCTTAATGACTTAGTCATAGCATCCGTCGTAATAGAGTCATATTGGGATGGGATGGGCCTGATTACCTCCCTTGTTGCGGAAGGAGTAAGACTTCAACCAGAACGTAGAGAGTTTACAAACACTGTGTAGGCTTCAGCAGTATGACAGGATTATGATACTAACCTCAGGACTTCAAACAGTAAATAGTTTCACTATATAGGCTGCAGCAGCACAATGACAGGATTATGATACTAACCTCGGGACTTCAAACAGTAAATAGTTTCACTATATAGGCTGTCAGCAGTATACAGGATTATGATACTAACCTCGGGACTTCAAACAGTAAATAGTTTCACTATATAGGCTGCAGCGCACAATGACAGGATTATGATACTAACCTCGGGACTTCAAACAGTAAATAGTTTCACTAATATAGGCTGCAGCAGTATGACAGGATTATGATACTAACCTCGGGACTTCAAACAGTAAATAGTTTCACTATATAGGCTGCAGCAGCACAATGACAGGATTATGATACTAACCTCGGGACTTCAAACAGTAAATAGTTTCACTATATAGGCTGCAGCAGCACAATGACAGGATTATGATACTAACCTCAGCATTCTTTCTGCTCCAACAGTCGGTCAGTGTCCACTACATCTTCATAGCTTGGCTTGGAGTCTCCTCTTCAGCTTACTGTAACACCACACACACACACACACACCCACACACACACACACACACACACACACACACACACACACACACACCCATCGTCACTATTTCAATGTCCTTTGGGGTTTTTTTTTATCATCATCTAGAGCTCTGAGGTACATCAATGGTCAGATTTATGTATTTGCAACCATTTTTACTCCCCCCCCCCCCCCCCCCCCCCCCCACCCCCCCCCCCCCCCCCCCCCCCCCCCCCCCCCCCCCCCCCCCCCCCCCCCCCCCCCCCCCCCCCCCCCCCCCCCCCCCCCCCCCCCCCCCCCATCATTTAAGTAGCCGCATTCAGACTTCAGGGATGGTATCTAAACATGACATCTGTGTGTATGCTGGTTTTTTCTGTTATTTGTTTCCTACCGGCACACAATGGCCTACTCTTCCAAAAGGTGGAAACAGGTTTTTATGGTGTGCGCAAGATGTTCTGCATGCGTTTACTCACTAAGCTTTGGTTTATAGTCTTATCAGAAGGACTTCGACATTCAGTTTGATTTTTTTCATCAAGCTGGGAAGAAAGGGTGAGGCTGGGAATGGAAATTATTCCTTCCTTTGAAAGAGTAGGCCATTGTGTGCCAGTGGGAAGGCATGACAAAATTTACAAAGCTGTATGCATACAAGGACTGAATATATATATATATATATATATATATATATATATATATATATATATATATAATATAATATATATTATATATTTATATGACGCCTCCACCAAATAATAAGACAGAGTGTACCTGAGGTCAATTTTAAGTTATTGATATGTTATTAATGTGCAATAAAGTGGCTATCAAATACAAAAAAACAGATTAAAAATCGGACAATTCTGTGCAACATTATTACAAATTGAAATGATAGACTGCAGGATGGGACAAAATGAAGAAACGGGCAAGTTATTTTAGTAACAGGTTGTTTAGAATAGTGCTTTGGTATTTTCAAAAACACATTTAAAAGCAAAAGGAATAAAAAATTATGCCTTGATATTTTATTATAAGGTAAATAAAGAGATCCAGCTTAATAATCAATCAAAATCTCAAAATTAACAACTTGACCCCTACCTGCCTTTAAAGGCTCCTAGCGCAAAATTGGGTAATGTGCTAAGCGACTCATTTCGTGGTGGAGCGCCATATATATATATATATATATATATATATATAATATATATATATTTTATATATATATATAATATATATAAAGCACATGAATGCCTATTCTTTATCCTTAAAATAAAAGGATTCAAATAAAAGTTGAAAAAATAAACTCACATACATGTGCACACACAAAATAAAAGGATTCAGATAAAAAGTTGAAAAAATAAACTCACATACATGTCACACACGCACGCATGTGCACACCGCACACAACATCAACACACACCCACACCCACACACCTTCGTTCTCTGTGCTGGGAGGCTGCCATGGACTGCTGGATGTTAGGAGGCACGGAAAT
>CM060340.1:35496279-35498779 GCA_030674155.1 Stramonita haemastoma
AGGAGAGACCTGGAGATCGCATGGAGTCTCTCAGTGTTGCCAGGGTGGTGGATTTGAACCAGGAGAGAGGACTGCGTGACACCATACCTGGCCAGGAAAGAAAGGTACAGACAGAGGGAGAGGGGAGGAGAGGGAGGGATAGAGAGGGAGATGGGGGAGGGAGAGGGAGGGAGAGACCTGGAGATCGCATGGAGTCTCTCAGTGTTACCAGAGTGGTGGATTTTAACCAGGAGAGAGGACTGCGTGACACCATAGCTGGCCGGGAAAGAAAGGTACAGAGGGAGAGGGAGGAGAGATAGAGGGAGAGGGGAGGAGAGGGAGGGATAGGGAGGGAGGGAGAGGGAGGGAGAGAGAAACCTGGAGATTGCATGGAGTCTCTTAGTGCCAGAGTGGTAGATTTCAACCAGGAGAGAGAACTGCGTGACACTAATATAAATAGCGGACAGGGAAAGAAAGGTACAGAGAGAGAGAGGGGAGGAGAGGAAGGGAGAGGGAGGGAGGGGGAGAGGGAGGGAGGGAGGGAGAGGCCTGGAGACCCCGCATGGAATCTCTCAGTGTTGCCATAGTGGTGGCTTTCAACCAGGAGAGAGGACTGCGTGACACCATAGCTGGCTAGGAAAGAAAGGTACAGAGAGAGGGAGGAGGGAGAGGGGTAGGGGGGGAGGGAGGGAAGAAGGAAGAGAGGGGGGAGGGAGATAGAGAGAGAGGGAGGAAGAGAAAGAGGGGTGAGAAAGAGAGAGGGGGGGAGGGAGACAGAGAGAAGAGATTTGTATTTGTATTTGGTTCTAAGTTGTTTAATAGTTTTGTAATTCATGTGCAGCATGAGTGATGCTAGGAGTAGACTGTATTGGCCCAGAAGTTTTCATCGACCCATTAGTGTTCAACTAGACTGTCATAATAAATCAATCACCTGCTTTGGACACAGAAACAAAATTATGAAATTAATGGGAAGCTCATCTCCTCCTCCTCCTCGTTCTCCTCCTGCTCCTTTCTCATGCTCGTTATCGTCATCTTCGTTGTTGTCATCATCATCATCATCATCACCATCACCATCATCGTCGTCGTCATCGTCGTCGTCGTCGTCGTCGTCGTCATCATCATCATCATCATCATCATCATCATCATCATCATCATCACAGCTTTCGTCGTCATCATCATCATCACCACCATCACCACCATCACCATCACCACCACCACCACCATCATCACCATCATCACAGCTGTCGTCGGCGTCGTCGACAATATCATCATCATCATCACCACCACCACCACCACCCACCACCACCACCACCACCAACCACCCATACTCCGACTTCAGAGGATAATTGGAGGTGATACTGACAGCTCTCTTCACCCACCCCCCCGCTAGATCAAAGACCTGGAGAGTCAGCTGAAGACGGAGGACGAGAAGAAGCACGCCACGAGACTGGAACTCTCGTCCCTGCAGCAGCAGCTGAAGGCTCAGAAGCAAGACCACTTGACCCAACTGGCCACACAGTCCCGCTTCCACGATGCCAACATGGTCACCATCACTCGCCTCAAGAACAAGTCGGTACACTGTCTGGCTGTGTGTCTGTGTGTGTGTTTGGCTGGATGGATGGATGTGTGGCTGGCTGGCTGTCTGTCTGGGTGTGTACCTGTCTGGCTGTCTGTCTGGGTGTGTACCTGTCTGGCTGGCTGGCTGGCTGACTGGCTGTCTGGCTGGCTGTCTGTCTGGCTGTCTGGCTGTCTGTCTGTCTGGCTGGCTAGCTGGCTGGCTGGCTGGCTGGCTGCCTGCCTATCTACCTATCAATCAATCAATCAGTCTGTCTGTCTGTCTGTCTGTCTGTCTGTCTATGGGTCTATCTGTCTGTCTGTCCATCTGTCTATCTGTCTGTCTGTCTGCCTGTCTGTCTGTCTGTCTGTCTGTCTGTCTATCTATCCCTTAGTCTGGCGACAGTGGGGGCACCCCTGAAGACTTGACAACCAGTTCCCTCCGTTTCTCTCTCTGTTCTGCCTTTCTCAAAGTTTTGTTGAGTTCTAGACCTGTCCATTCGCTGATGTTGTCCTCCCATCTCTTCCTTGGTCGGCCTCTTTTTCTTCCTTCTTGGACAGTGCCTGCAAGGCACTGCAAATCAGCATACAGTGCCCCATCTTCATACGCTTCCAGTTATATTGCTCGCGGAACAGTTATGGTGACCGTATAGCCTAGTGGTCAGAACATTGCGCTCTCAGTCTGACGACCAGGGTTCGATTCCCGTTCGAGGGGATTTTTCCCTTGGAGTTAACATCAGTGCTGAGTACACTCTCCCCTAAAGTCTTTCGGATAAGACTATAAACCGAGGCTCCACGTGCGAACGCTCGCAGAACATCTTGCGCACACGTTAAATCATGTTCCGCTTTTCGTAAGAGTAGGCAGTTCATTGTCTGCCGGTGGGAACAGATGACAAGATTTACAAAACTGCACGCACACGGGGACTGGATGTAAAATAAAAAAAGCACATGAGTGCTCATTCCCTTA
>CM060340.1:35503779-35523779 GCA_030674155.1 Stramonita haemastoma
CTCCTCTCTCTCTCTGTCTGTCTCTGTCTGTCTGTCTGTCTTTCTCTCCTGGTAAAACGCAAAATGTTTCCTTGTACACTGTTCAGTTTGCCCCCTCCCCCGCCCACAAAAAAGGAGAAAAAGACTAAGAAACTCTTTGTTTTTATCTTCAACCCAGTGATTGTACTGTGTTCATGATGATGATGATGATGATGATAAAAAGAATTTATATCAATATTGTATGGAATTCATATAGTGCTGAATCTTGTAGAGCAACAAATCAAAGCACTTACATTCAAATCATTAATTTTACATCACACACAAGATGAACAGATGACAAATTTAAGCAAGCAAGCAAGCGCACACACACGCACACACACACACATAAGCACTGCGCGCGCACACGCACAGCACGCTTAGGCAGGGTGGTGGAGACAGATATGACTGTTAAGACAATGAATAGATCATGAGGGGGGTAGACCTTAGGTAGGAAATAATTGTGTTTTGAGGCTGGATTTGACAGTATCAAATGTAGGCTTTTGGCGAAGCGATAGAGGGAGGTCATTCCTGGATCCAGGTAAATGGACCACAAATAGAATGTGTTAGTTTTGTGTTGTGTCTGGCTGTGGCCAAAAACTTTGTTAACGACTGCTGTAAGTGCCAAGACTGATGACATATACTATTATCAAAACATTATTTGTTGAAATGTTATGTGGAAGTTGTCTTTAGGCCTATCTAAATCAGCCTATTTGTGGTGTGTGTGTGTGTGTGTGTGTGGCGCGCGCATGCACATGTGCATGTGTGTTGTGTGTGTGTGTGTGTGTGCGTGTATGTTGTGTTGTGTTGTGTTGTGTGTGTGTGTGTGTGTGTGATTTGTGTGTTTTTTGTTTGTTTGTGTGTGTGTGTGTGTGTGTGTGTGTGTGTGTGTGTGTGTGCGCGCGCACCGCGCATGCACATGTGCATGTGTGTTGTGTGTGTGTGTGTGCGTGTATGTTGTGTTGTGTTGTGTTGTGTTGTGTTGTGTTGTGTGTGTGTGTGTGTGTGTGAGTTTGTGTGTTTTTTGTTTGTTTGTTTTGTTTGTGTGTGTGTGTGTGTGTGTGTGTGTGTGTGTGTGTGTGTGTGTGTGTGTGTGTGTGTGTGTGTGTGTGTGTCTGCCCGTCCGTTCGTCCATCTGTGTTGGGTAAATTATAATCCATAAAATTTAAAACACCAAAATAATAATTATGACAAATTCATTGCCGAAAATGCTTGTGCTATCATACGTTATGAAATGTTGTCATATTATACAATTATGATATTGTCAATATTTGACATTGTTTCATGAAACCCTCTATGCCAATAAAGATTAAACATATCAAATCTGGAGCCTTGTGTACGCTTGACTAATGTTTTGTGGCATCCTTTTTTTTGTTGTTTGTTTGTTTCTCAGCTTGATCTTTGAGGTTCACTAATGGTGAGATTTTACCAATATGTCTCTGCATTCCTACTTCAGGGAGGTGGCATCATTTAAATGCGGGGGAGGGGGGAGATTGCACTGATATCAAGTAAAATGAAGTTTCAAGGTTGTTTTTTTAAATCATGGAAAAACCTCCCCCAAACACCCCCCCCCCCCTCCCCCACGGGCACCTCTCCCAACCTCTACATTTTTTAACAGATCATGCTTCGATGGACGCTATAGCCGAGTGGTTAAGAACATTCCATTTCAATTTGTCCATGAAGTCGTGGGTTTGAATCTCGGCGGTGTCAGGTGAACCAAGGGTAAGGATTTTTACGATCTCCCAGGTCAACTTCAAGAGCAGACCTGCTATTGCCTTAATTCCCTTAATTTATATACACATGCAGAAGATCAAATATGCAAGTTGAAGATACTGTAATTCATGTCAGCATTCGGTGGGTCATAGAAACAGATACCTAGCATACATCCCCGAAGCCGAAATGCGGCTACCTTCATGGTGGGCAAAAACATTACCATTAGAGAACCTCGGAGCTGTATCCGAGGAAAGACAAGAAAAGAAAAAAAGAAAGTTCCAATTTTTTTTGCTGGGTACAAAAGTTTCTTCTACTTCATTGTCCATGACATTCCTGTCCTGCTTTTCCCATTCTGATCTATATAAAAAAAACCCATAAACAAACATATAACCCCTCCAAAAAACCCAAACCAGCAAAATCTGCCCCCCCCCCCCCCCCAAAAACACCAAAGAAAAACAAAACAAAAAACCCCCCACAAACACACACATCAGTACCCAGTCACAAAAAATCCCATATCAAAACCCAATATCCTTCTCTCCCCCCCAAAAAACAACTCACATTCCCATAAACACCCCAAATGCCACACAGACACACACACACTCACTCAGAGGGACGGGATAGCCTGGTGTTTACAGTGATGCACACTGCGCTCATGATCTGCTGACCCAGATTCAAATCTCATTCAAGAGGATTTTTCCTCTGGCGTTAACATCCGTGCCGACTCCACTCTCCCCAAAAGTCCTTCAGATGAGACTATAAACCCGAGGCCCCGTGTGCGAACGCACACAGAACATCTTGCACACATGTTAAATCCCATTCCACTTTTCAGAAGAGTAGGCCATTGTGTGCCGGTGGGAACAGATGACAAAATTTACAAAACTGCATTATCATGAGGACTGGATGTAAAAAAAGCACACGGGTGCTTATTCCATTATCCTTGAAATAAAATAAAAGAAATAAATAATAACACAAAACAAACAAAAACCTCTCAACATTCTTTATTTGCTCACATTCAACACATTCATTACAAATGTATCACACCGGTTTGCAGCAGATATTATTGTAAAACCTGTATTTTACAAAAACAGCAAATATTGTATTTTACTTAACCAAGCCATGCTTTTCATAAAAACATTGCTCCAAATGAAATGTGTCCATCCACAAATAACATCCTGGCATAAAACACAGACACATGCACAACACACACACACACACACACACACACACACACACACACACACACACACACACACACACACATTCCTTTTTTCTCTTTCACTCTCTCAGTCACTCTCTTTCTCTCTTCCCTTCTCTAAGTCATTGTCTTTCTCTTCCTCTCTAAGTCTTCTCTCTCTCTCTCTCTCTCTCTCTCTCTCTCTCTCTCTCTCTCTCTCTCTCTCTCTCTGAGAGCAGGAATCTCAGGAGGGTGGCTGGTTGACCTGTTTTTGTGCAGCGGCCTTTTTGATCTTCTCTGCCTGGCGGTGCCGATGTTCCTTCACATAGCGGTCAAAAGACTCTGCCTCCACTTGGTTCTCATCTGCACACAGCAACGGCGTTCCAGTAACCACAATGACATCACGCTATCGATACTTTAAAAATTTTTTTAAATTTTTTTTACACTATTGATACTTAAAAACTGCCATACACAGCAACAGTGTTCCAGTAATCACAATGACATCATGCTATGATACTTAAAATTTTTTTTTTTTTTTTACACTATTGATACTTAAAAACTGCCATACCTGTAAACTTCTCTGTCTAGTGTGTGCTTGTTGTTTTGCAGAGATTCTCGGGTGGGATGAGCGAGACAGTAGTGCATGTTTTGGGTGACTCCCAGAGTGTTAAGCTGAGGAATGCCCAACAGCAACTACTCGTATAATTATTTTTCTGAACATCCCTGCTTCGTCTGATTTTCATACCATGAATAGTAAAAGGGAATTCATATGCCATGCCCATTTCTGAAAACTTAATGTTGGGTTGTTTGCAGTCTGCCAATTTCTGTTGATTTGATGAGGCAGCAAAACAAAACAAAACAAAACAAACAAAAATCATGATGTTGTACATTATATAAAATATTCTCTCTCTCTCTCTCTCTCTCTCTCTCTCTCTCTCTCTCTCTCTCATTCACTAACTCACTCACTAAAACACAAGTCATACAAGCACACACACACATGCACACTCACACACAGTCACATGCGCACGCACACACATGCACGCACGCACACGCATGCGCGCACACACACACACACACGCACACGCACACGCACACACACACATACACAACACACACACACACAACACACACATACATACACCCTACCCCCCCCCTCCCCAGCCCCCCAACCTCCCCTCACTCTTTTCCACATTCCCTCACCATCACTGTCGTAGGGCCTGTGGAGTTCTTCCTCCTCGTCATCCTCATCATCTTCATCGCCAACAGCAGCATGGAGAGTGATGCGAGAGGGATTTCTGCTGGTCAGCTCTGCACGGAGACAAAGCGCAGTCAGTATGAATGAGAAAATGCTTTTTCTGTGAATGAAAATGGACACCTCTCTTTACAGACCGGTATATTTGAGAGTAAGTGTGAGTGTGGGCGAGGTGAGTGAGTGAGTGTGTGTGTGTGTGTGTGTGTGTGTGTGTGTGTGTGTGTGTGCGTGCGTGCGTGCGTGCGTGCGTGCGTGCGTGCGTGCGTGCGTGCGTGCGTGCGTGCGTGCGTGCGTGAGAGAGAGAGAGAGAGAAACAGAGAGAGAGAGAGATAGAGAGAGAGAAACAGAGAGAGACTGGGACAGAGACAGATAGACACAGAGGGAGAGAAGGGGGGACAGAGAGAGAGAGACACACACACACACACACACACAAACCAATCAATGACTGTGTTTATGCATCATAATTCTAAAAGAAAACAAAAATAACAGAAAATAGAAATAGCAGTTTCTTTCTTAATTTCTGCATCTTGCTGTTTTTATTTCACCCAAATCCATTAGACCATTGTAGAGTTAAAAGGTAAAAAAAAAAAAAGACAAAGGTGTCCCATAACCTATGTGGTCGTAGGGGAGCGAGGCATCAGAGAACACAGCTTCTCTAGGGGCCAGCATATTGAGTGCGGCGCCCATCTCTCCCTCACTGCTTTACCTTCCCCGTTTTTAAAAAATTCATTTATCTATTTTATTTTTATTATTTTTTTTTTATATCGAGGATAATGGAATAAGCACATGTGTGCTTTTTTTTTACATCCATTCCCCGTGTGTATGCAGTTTTGTAAACCTTGTCATCTGGTAAAGAGTTTTTTTTTGGTTTTTTTGTTTTGTTTTGGGGAATTTTTGGTAAAGAGTTAGTGCATGTTATTGTAGAGTTATTGCATGTTAAAAACACACACACACACACACTCACAAGCCATCCCCCTCCTTTTTCTCTGCCCAGCAGAAAGTAAACAAATGATTTTGCTGTGCCCAGCACAGGGTTAATCTATGGTTAGATATCAGCACAGAAATACTGTACCTTTGAGCAAGGACAATCTATGGTATCAGCACAGAAATACTGTACCTTTGAGCAAGGTACACACAAACACACACAAACACACGCACACACACACACACACGCACACACACGACACACGCACGCACGCACGCACGCACGCACACACACACACACACACACACACACAAATACTGTTCCTTTGAACAATCTACGGTATCAAATACTGTACCTTTGAACAAGGACAATCTATGGTATCAGCACAGAAATACTGTACCTTTGAACAATCCATGGTATCAGCACAGAAATACTGTACCTTTGAGCAAGGACAATCTATGGTATCAGCACAGAAATACTGTACCTTTGAGCAAGGACAATCTATGGTATCAGCACAGAAATACTGTACCTTTGAACAAGGACAATCTATGGTATCAGCACAGAAATACTGTACCTTTGAGCAAGGACAATCTATGGTATCAGCACAGAAATACTGTACCTTTGAGCAAGGACAATCTATGGTATCAGCACAGAAATACTGTACCTTTGAGCAAGGACAATCTATGGTATCAGCACAGAAATACTGTACCTTTGAGCAAGGACAATCCATGGTTAGGTATCAGCACAGAAATACTGTACCTTTGAGCAAGGACAATCTATGGTATCAGCACAGAAATACTGTACCTTTGAGCAAGGACAATCTATGGTTAGGTATCAGCACAGAAATACTGTACCTTTGAACAAGGACAATCTATGGTTAGGTATCAGCACAGAAATACTGTACCTTTGAGCAAGGACAATCTATGGTTAGGTATCAGCACAGAAATACTGTACCTTTGAGCAAGGACAATCTATGGTATTAGCACAGAAATACTGTACCTTTGAGCAAGGACAATCTATGGTATTAGCACAGAAATACTGTACCTTTGAGCAAGGACAATCTATGGTATTAGCACAGAAATACTGTACCTCTGAGCAAGGACACTCTATGGTTAGGTATCAGCACAGAAATACTGTACCTTTGAACAAGGACAATCTATGGTTAGGTATTAGCACAGAAATACTGTACCTTTGAACAAGGACAATCTATGGTTAGGTATCAGCACAGAAATACTGTACCTTTGAACAAGGACAATCTATGGTTAGGTATCAGCACAGAAATACTGTACCTTTGAACAAGGACAATCTATGGTATCCAATACTGTACCTTTGAACAATCTACGGTATCAAATACTGTACCTTTGAACAAGGACAATCTATGGTATCCAATACTGTACCTTTGAACAATCTACGGTATCAAATACTGTACCTTTGAACAATCTATGGTATCCAATACTGTACCTTTGAACAAGGACAATCTATGGTATCAGCACAGAAATACTGTACCTTTGAACAATCTACGGTATCCAAAACTGTACCTTTGAACAAGGACAATCTATGGTATCCAATACTGTACCTTTGAGTAAGGACAATCTATGGTATCCAAAACTGTACCTCTGAACAAGGACAATCTATGGTATCCAAAACTGTACCTTTGAACAAGGACAATCTATGGTATCCAATACTGTACCTTTGAACAAGGACAATCTATGGTATCCAATACTGTACCTTTGAACAAGGACAATCTATGGTATCCAATACTGTACCTTTGAACAAGGACAATCTATGGTATCAGCACAGAAATACTGTACCTTTGAACAAGGACAATCTATGGTATCCAATACTGTACCTTTGAACAAGGACAATCTATGGTATCCAATACTGTACCTTTGAGCAAGGACTCGTCCACATCTTGCCCATCTCCCTCACCCCCGTGGTCAGCAGAAAAATGACCTCTCTGTTTCTCCTGCTCTTTGCGAGCTGCTGCCTCTTTGTCTGCTTTCAGTTTTTCGTACATGGGTCTGTATTCCCTGTAACATGCATGCGCGCACACACACACACACACACACACACGCACATATATAAATATAAGCATAAGTAGTCTTTTACAAAATCATACAAACAAAAACACACATAAGCGAAAGAAGTTTTACACATCAAGTAATACAAACACCCACATAGAAAAACTTTCTTACACAGACACAGACACACACACACATATAAGCATAAGTAGTCTTTCACAAAATCATACAAACAAAAACACACATAAGCCAAAGAAGTTTTACACATCAAGTAATACAAACACCCACACAGAAAAACTTTCTTGCACGCACGCACACACACACACACCACACATGACACACGCACGCACGCACACAACCACACACACACACAAAACACACAAACACACACATACACACACATACACACACATACACACACACACACACACACACACACACACACACAGAACAAAGTCTTACTGTTCATATTCCTCAGCAGCTTCGTCCACTTTTTGGAACAGTTCTTCAAAACCTTCTCCTGTCATTGCTGACACCCCCACACACTGCAAACACACACACATTTATTGTGGGGATGGGATTTTTTTATATCACCTTGCTTGTGCAAAATGTACACCGACCTAGAGTAGAAAAGGATGACTACCTACCACCACCTCAAAAGAGAAGAACAAGTCATAATTCTAAGATTCCCCACAGCACAGCACAGCACAAAGGGGACAGGATAGTCTAATGGTCAGAACATTGCAATGGCAATTTGACAACCCGAGTTTGATTCTCGGTCAAGGAGATTTTTCTCCTGGAGTTAACATCAGTGCTTGACTCCACTCTCCCCAAAAGTCTTTCGGATGAGACTGTAAACCGAGGCACCGCGTGCGAACGTACGCAGAACATCTTGCGCACATGTTAAATCCTGTTCCGCTTTTTGTAAGAGTAGGCCATTGTGTGCAAGTGGGAACAGATGACAATATTTACACAAATGCATACACATGGGGACTGGATGAAAAAAAGCACATGAGTGCTTATTCCATTATCCTCGATATAAAAGAATAAATAAATAAATGAATAAATAAATAAATAAATAAATAAATAAATAAAGCTGTGGAATGATTTCTGACCTTGATGTTGTTGTAGAACTCGTCCAGAACCAAGCTCATGCTGCGTGTTAGGTTGGACACATAGGTGGTTTCGTGGTCCAGCGCTTCTTGGAACGACTCAAAGTCACGCATCCACTCCACTGCAAAACTGTTGTCGACAATGTCGATCTGTGCACATCAAAACATGGTAATGATGAATATGTATGAAGCTGTTGTTGTTGACAATGTTGATCTGTGCATATCAACACAAGGTAATGATGAATACATATGAATTGTTGATAATATCAATCTGGGCATATCAAAGCATGGTAATAATGAATACATATGGTGATAATAAATATATGTATATGAAGGGGTGTTTTTTGTTTTTTGTAAATACATATCAAGTTGTTGCTGACAACATCGATCTGTGCATATCAAAACATGGTGATGATGAATACGTATGAAGTTTTTTGGGTTGTTTTTATTAATGTATATGAAGTTGTTGACACTGTTGATCTGTGCACATCAAAACAGGTAATGATGAATATGTATGAAGCTGTTGTTGACAATGTCGACCTGTGCATATCAAAACATCGTAATGATGAAAACATATGCTTTTTTTTTTCTTTTTTTTTTTTTTTTAATACATATGAAGTTGTTGAAAATGTCGATCTGTGCATATCAAAACATGGTGATGATGAACACTTGTATATGAAGTTTTTCGGTGTTTTTTTTTTTTTTTAAATACATATGAAGTTGTTGACAATGTCGATCTGTGCTCATCAAAACATGGTAATGATGAATACGTATGAAGTTGTTGTTGACAATGTTGATCTCTGTACATCAAAACATGGTAATAATAAATATAAACATATGAAGTTACTGTTAAAGATCTCTCAAAAAAACCAAAAAAAAAGTAGCTGTCAAAGATAACAAGGTGGAACTTTTTAAAAACTGAAAATTAAGAAAAAAAAAGACAAAATATTAGGAACTGCATGATTAAAAGCAAAACCACTCCCTTACAATATGGTGAGATTTTGACTATGCCATTGCTTTGGCCCACCATGAAGGTAGCCGCATTACAACTTCGGGGGTGTATGCTGGATTTGTTTGTGTTCCCATAACCCACCAAATGCTGACATGAATTACAGGATCTTAAGCATGGATATTTGATCTCCTGTTTGATTTGTATGCTTTACAAGATTCAGTACTATGTAAATACCATTTATTATTATTATTATTATTATTATTATTATTATTATGTGTGTATATATACATATATATATATACATGAAGGGAATGAAGCAGCAGGTCTACATTTGAAGTTGACCTAGGAAGTCGTAAAAATCCCTACCCTTAATTCATCAGATGCTGCCGGGATTCAAACCCACAACTTCATAGAGCCATGGGATTGAAGCTGAACAGTCTTAACCACTCAGTTATAGCGTATGTCACAAAAAAAACACCCAAAAGTAAAAGGTAAAAAGGTAAAGGTGTCCCATAACCTGTGTGATCGTAGGGGAACGAGGCATCAGAGACCTCAGCTTCTCTAGGGGCCAGCATGTTGAGGGCGGCGCGCCCATCTCCTCTCCCTCGATGCTTTACCTTCCCTTACCCTAAAGAGGGCAGGTACCCATTGACAGCTGGGTGGACTGGGGGAACTGTACTGTACCCAAGGCACGGAAACAGTCACCCATCCAATTAGTAACCACACTCGACGTTGTTTAATTTGACTGGGGGAAAGTGAGCGCTCTGACCACTGAGCTATCCCGTCCCCAAAGCAGTGAAATGACAATGGCTGACCTTGTTCATGGCGATGAGGAAGGGCAGTTTGGATTTGTAGAGGATGCTGCAGGCGTACAGCATGTTGTTCATGAAGGTCACAGGGTTCACGCTACGCGGCGTGTCCATCACAAACAGCACCACTGTGGGGAAGGTGGAGGCCTGAAAATCACATTGAACAAAACCTCATGTTATGTTACATTATGTTATGTTATGTTATGTTATGTTATGTTATGTTCACAGTGCATAAATCCAAAACCACTCAGTCAAGAGTGCTAAATTTAGCGTGCCCCTTCCTTTTACCTTTTGCAAGTGTGGTCAGCTGCTGCTATAAATAGCACCAGCTGGCCCCCGGCTAGACTGGGATGGGATGGATTTAGTAGCTACTGAGAGGAGCTGAAAGTGGGGGAAATTGACAGCTGTGTGTTAGATAATGTTAGGTAATGTAAGGTCAAAGGTCATTGGGTTAACACTGCATGATGTGTCCATCACAAACAGCACCACTGAGGGGAAGGTGGAGGCCTGAAAATCACATTGAACAAAACGGCATGTTATGATATGTTATGTTATGTTATGTTATGTTATGTTATGTTAGGTAATGTAAAGGTCACAGGGTTAACACTGCATGATGTGTCCATCACAAACAGCACCACTGAGGGGAAGGTGGAGGCCTGAAAATCACATTGAACAAAACCTCATGTTATGATATGTTATGTTATGTTATGTTATGTTATATTAGGTAATGTAAAGGTCACAGGGTTAACACTGCATGATGTGTCCATCACAAAAAGCACGACTGAGGGGAAGGTGGAGGCCTGAAAATCACATTGAACAAAACGGCATGTTATGATATGTTATGTTATGTTATGTTATGTTATGTTAGGTAATGTAAAGGTCACAGGGTTAACACTGCATGATGTGTCCATCACAAACAGCACCACTGAGGTGAAGGTGGAGGCCTGAAAATCACATTGAACAAAACAGCATGTTATGATATGTTATGTTATGTTATGTTATGTTAGGTAATGTAAAGGTCACAGGGTTAACACTGCATGATGTGTCCATCACAAACAGCACCACTGTGTGGAAGGTGGAGGTCTGGAAAACCACACTGAGCAAAACGTCATGTTATGGTACGTTACGTTATATTATGGTATGTTATGTTAGGTAATGTAAAGGTCATTGGGTTAACACTGCATGATGTGTCCATCACATACATCACCACTGAGGGGAAGGTAGAGGTCTGGAAAATCACATTGAGCAAAACGGCATGTTATTTTATGTTATGTTATGTTACGTTATCTCCACAAAAACACCATACACCTGAAATGAATTGTCAAAGTACATCAAAAGCAATATTAAATCCCTATCAACTTTTTCTTCCTTCTGTTCATCGAATGAAAAAATGTACCTAGAAACACTGTGCATCTGTTTGCGATCTGACACTTGTAACAATACATGGATGGGGGTAGCAGCTAAACCCCCCAGAAACTTAATTCTTAAATCAGAATATAATTATGGGACACATGAAAATAAAGTGCTCTTCATCTTCCTTTGCTGACTTACAAAATGGACAGGATTTCTTTGTGGAATATTACTAAGTCGATGCACAATTGCATTAATAGGGAGAACATTAAATCTAGCTTGTAAAATGGAAACTCTAAAACAGTAGAATTCTGTATCAGTCACAATTTTTCTTTTTCAAAAATGATTTTAAAAGATCTGTAATTGTCATTCATATCTGTTACAGTCTCTGATAGTGCCACGCCACTCTTGAATGTATAGATCAACAAGTCTTTGCTTAAATAGTCTTAGAAACACTTTGACCTGACCCACACCCTGCTGCAACCAAACAAAACTAAATCCTGTCTTGCATAAAACTTTGGATTTTTTATTCCCAACAATCTTTACTAACTTTGCATAATTCCAACAACATCTGATAAGCTATGTGTGGCAGTCTTTCACTATTCATTTGTAATAGTCTAAACCAATACCTTATGACAGAAATACTAGAATTAACATGAAGAAGAAATCTTCCCAAATCACCATAAGCCATTTTGTTTGGAGTTCTAACTGGAACACCCAAAATTCTTTTGCAAGCCATAGCATGCACTTTTTCTACATGTTCTAATTTGGTTAAACCCCACATTTCAGAAGCATAAAAGAATCGGTTGAACTTTAACATCTAAAATCTTTAAAAAATGCTTTGGTGGTCATTTCCTTATATTTTTTTAAAAGCCCTTTTCAGTTGAACAACTGCTTTCTTTCCCTTAGATGCTAAACGTATAGTACCTTTTTTCATACTTATCATTGTAATAAGATCAGGGTTCGCGCTAGGATTTTTTAAAACCGGTACTGCGAGTTGCCATTTCAGAGATATCTTGACCAACTCTCCCAAAATCGGTCCCCAGAAAATAAAATCCGGTACGTACTGTGAACAAAACGAAACTATTCAGTGAGGGGGTGGGGGAGGGGGGGGATTGTTCGGCAGCAAAACTAAATCTAAATTGAACGCAAATCTCTCAGACTTTGACTGCCATGCTGCTGCCACTCGCTTCTTGGGCACGAAGCCACGCAGGAAATAGGATTTTTTTTTTCTAGCGCCTGTGTCACTGTCTGTGTCAGTCTGTTGTTTTGCATGGCATCATTCGTGAGACTTACATTCTTCTTTCTTGTTTCTATGCTTAGCGCTCATCTAGATCTTTTGTTCAATTTAGATTTTGTTTTCCACTCTCCTCTCTCAAAGCAACGCGCAAATTCATAGTCAAAGACCCTCCACTTTCGCTTTTCGTAAGGGCAAGCCATCGTGTGCCGGTGGGAACAGAAGACATTTACAAAACTGCATACACATGGGGACTGGATGTAAAAAAGCACAGAAGTGCTTATTCCATTATCCTCGATATAAAAGATTAAAAGAATAAAGAATAGATAAATCTAGGCCCCATTTACTCATTGTGAATGGAAGTTACTGTCATGCCGAGAAGAGCGCGAAGCTCTATTCTTTCACAGTAAAGCTTGCTGTTCTGCGTGCTAGGCTAATCATGCTGGCGCCAAAGATGTTCGTCGGAAGGGGTGGTGGTAGGAAGGGGTAGGTTCGGTAAGCACAGTACAGGCGCATGATTGACAGTCAGAAAATGTCACTTGAGACTTTTTTTTTTAGACGGAAATCTAATCGGTCACAGGCAAGCAGAATCGGTACGCGGTACCGGCTGCTTCGAAAATTTTCGGTATTCCCCGTTTACAATCGGTAAAATACCGGCAATTACCGGTTATCGCGAACCCTGATAAGATGAAATCCTAAATAACAATAACTATTTACAACATCTAGTTTCTTACTATTAAAAACCATTGCTCATGTCATCCTAAATACTCTCCTTTTCTGAATACCATATTTTTTGTTGAGAGAGAGAGAGAGAGAGAGAGAGAGAGAGAGAGAGAGAGAGAGAGAGAGAGAGAGAGAAAGAGAAAGAGAAAGAGAGAGAGACACACACACACACACACACACACACACACACACACACACACACACACACACACACACACACACACACACACATACAGAGACTGAGACCGAAGAGAAAGAGAGCGAAAGAGAAACGAAAAAAGACATTTCATTTTATTTTATTTTCATTTTATTCTTTAACAACAAAGAAAACTAGAGATGGTTGATTTTCTCTGCTGGTTAACTTTACTGCATAAAAGAAGAAAAAAAAAAAAAAAGCAAACACATACAAGGTTTATTCACAAACTATCTATCTACTCATTATCGCAACATATCAGAAGACAAAAAATGAAGGGCAGACAACTGACCAGTGACTCTGTAATGATGGAACCCGATGCTGACCAGGTGAACACCTCGATCTGACCTGGTGTGTCCAGTATGGCATGCCTGTCAAAACACACACACACACACACACACACACACACACACACACACACACACAACACACACACACACACACCCTGGAGTTAATATCAGTGCTGACTCTACTCTCCCCAAAAGTCCTTCGGATGAGACTATAAACCGAGGCCCCGTGTGCCAACGCACGCAGAACATCTTGCGCACACGTCAAATCCTGTTCTGCTTTTCGTAAGAGTAGGCCATCGTGTGCCGGTGGGAACAGACGACACGATTTACAAAAAAAATGCATATGCACGGGGACTGAATGTAAAAAAGCACATGAGTGCTTATTCCATTATCCTCAATATAAAAGAATAAAATAAAAAAAATAAAAAACACACACACACAGATCAAACACACACACACACATACACACACAGATCAAACACAATTTTCTTTTTCTTTTTTTTTCTTTTTTTTAGAGACGCTGGATTTTACACTGACCTTTTTTTAGAGACGCTGGATTTTACACTGACCTGCATTCTGAAGCTTTCTGTTCCATGAGCTTGATCACCTGAAGAAAACCACAAAGCAAATATTGCATTTTAAAAAATCAATTCACCGAAGATGGAATGCAGCTACTTTATTGGTGGGCAAACGGTTGCACAGGCAAACTCTCATCATTGGTGAACCTCAGAGTTCCAGTTGAGAAATGGAAAAAATAGATCTTAACTTGATTTTTATGCCTTTGTTAAAAAAAAAAGCATCATTTGTTTTTCACATATCCCGTAGTCCCATGGACCATGGGGGCACCAATGAAGCATTTACAACCAGCCTTCTCCATTTGAGAGAGAGAGAGAGAGAGAGAGAGAGAGAGAGAGAGAGAGAGAGAGAGAGAGAGAGAGAGAGAGAGAGAGAGAGAGAGAGAGAGAGAGAGAGAGAGCGAGAGACAGACAGACAGACAGACAGACAGACAGACAGACAGACAGACAGAGACACAGACAGACAGACAGACAGACAGACAAAGACACAGAGAGTCAGTCCTCTGCTTTCCATAGCAATGTATATAATATTGGTATAAGTAATCAAAACCTCATAATCAAAATAGAACTGGCTCAAAACTTTAAGGAATGAAGAAAGTGTAACATCAAACTGTAACAAATGGAAAAGTCCAGTGCACATACCTGGTCAAAGCGTGTAGCGAAAATGTTCAGTGACGTTATGATTCCTCCATTTGGACCTAATGAGTATCTGGGTACCATTCAGGAAAACTCCATTTTGAGAAAAAATATATGTGTGGATTCATGATGTATAGAATAAATCAGCCTCAACAAAAATTGTCTTGTCTGTGCCTGGCTTTATATGATTATGCAAACACATATATATGCATGCATGCACGCAAGCGCATACACACACACACACAACACACACACACACACACACACACACACACACAACCTGTGTGTAGCCTACGTGAAAGAGTGAGTCTTACAGTGTATTATCATTATTATCACTATTGTTGTTATCATTATTATCATTATATTTTTTTAGCTCCTTTTGAGTTATTTTGTTATTATGAGTTGTAACAATGTTGTAGCTAAATATTTTTTGGGTGGGGTTTTCTTGGTTGTATTTTGCTTGTTTGCTTGCTGTTTCATTTTTGTTTGTTTGTTTTTTTTGTTTCAGTAGGTTTTTTGTGTGTACACACACAGACACACACACACACTTATGTTTGGGGCACACAGGTGTTGTGCTTAGACACCCTCCCCTAACTCTGAATGCAGCAACCATAATGGTCAGTAAAAACTGTTACATGCACAAAATCTCACCATTGGCGAACTTTGGAGCTCAAACCAAGGAACAAAAAAAAAAAAATTTTCTTTTTGTTCTATTCATCTAAAATCTTTGTATGACTTCACGCGTGAGATACAAGGATACTGTTTCATGACTTCTTTGTAGTTCACTGTGTCCCGCACATCTGAAAAAAGAAGAAAACCAAGAAAACTGATCAGTCAGATCAGTCTTTCTGCTGAACACAATGCAAGCTGTCAGGCACATGATACAGGTCTATCACCCTACTCTACAGCTACACAGATTCTGATTCCTCTCTTTATACTATGGTTGGAACAAATGAAACATTATTTTGAAAAAAAAGACATGATTTTGAACACATATTTGTTTGAAATAAATCATTCTCAGCAAACTGTTTCAGAAACCCCTAGATGGAGGACAACAACAAGAAGGAAAAAGGTCCCAATAGTTCCTTTTATTACATGGGGAAAAGAGGAGGGAAGGTAAACAACTTGCAAGAGTTATCTTTTCTTTCTAATAATACTGGATATAATTTTGCCCATGTATTAAACTATTATACCACCCCCTCCCCCCAAATAATCCCCAATAAACAAACAAAAAACAAAACAAAACAAAAACAAAAAACCCCAACTACAACAACAGCCCAACAACACCCCCCCCCCCCCCTCAACAAAAATAACAAGTAGAACAAAACAAAAAACACACAAAAATGCCCCTCCAATTTTTTCACATTACACACACAAAACATTAAAACATAATGATCTATTGAAAGCCACAATAGATAACATTACAATACAATCTAAAACAATGCATACCAAAGAACGAACACATATCATTTATACACATGTACACACTCCTTACTATACTTCCTACAACTCACCTATATTGGCTGGGAAGGAGACATCAATCACAGCAGGATCCAGGTTAACGACATAGGGGCTGGTTCTCTGGCTGTGCAGGTGAGACACCATTTTCTGAGGGCAAATAAAATCACAGTTTCAATTAATCAGTGTTATTTTTGTTGAGAGGGAGGAGAGTTTATATTTGGTCCCTACAAGCATGGCTTCAGTTTTATCGGCATTCAGCGGTTACCTTGTTTAGAATCATCCAGTTTTGAATATCTTGAAGACAGTTTGGCATATTTGTTAAGAGGGAAGGCAGATTTTCAGGAGTATCACTACTTTGAATTTGAGTATCATCAGCATAAAAGTGATGATTACTAGTACACCGACAACAACTGGTGTAGTACATTCCAGTGGTGTGGAGGAGGGGGGGGGGGGGGGGGTCTGCTGCATGGGTAACAGCTTGCCCTCCATACTTACTTACCCAGGCTTTGTGCTCTAAAGACTAGAGCGCAACTCCAGTCTTCCGAGACTGATGGGTGCCTACTGCTACTACTACTACTACTACTACTACTAGTGAGTAGTATTAAGTGGTACTGGTGGCATGGACACATCCAATATCTGAATATGCAATAAGTGGTGGCAGGATGGTTATGATGTTCGCCTGTAAACCGTGAGTTTCTGGGTTCGTACCCAGCCTTGCCCTTTCTTCCCAGTTTGACAAAAAAATCGAACTGAATGTCAAAGTCATTCAGATGAGACTATAAATCAAGCAACGCACGTAGAACATTTTGCGCCCACGTTAAAACCCCGTTCCGCCTTTTGGAAGAGCAGGCCATCATGTGCCCCTAGGAGCGGATGACAAAATTATTAAAAACCAGCTTGCACACAGGTGTCGTGTTTAGACACCATCCCTGAGGAAACATCGAGGAGTTGGACACTTGGAGTCCCAGGGCGGCTCGGGGCTGTATATCTATATGGCAACGTTCTGGTGGCTCCTGCAACCGTACATTCCAGTGGTGTGGAGAGGGGGGGGGGGGGGGGGGGGGTCTGCTGCATGGGTAACAGCTTGCCCTCCATACTTACTTACCCAGGCTTTGTGCTCTAAAGACTAGAGCGCAACTCCAGTCTTCCGAGACTGATGGGTGCCTACTGCTACTATACTACTACTAGTGAGTAGTATTAAGTGGTACTGGTGGCATGGACACATCCAATATCTGAATATGCAATATATGCGCCAGTAAATATAGTATGGTATTTATGAATAAAGAGTAAGGCCGATTTAAACGATGAGGAAGAACATTGAACACACACACTACAAATATCCGAGCCCATCCACGACTAAAGCCATGTTCGTTTAATTTCTAATTAGAAACGAAAGCAACTTACCTTGACTAAAGTTGTTTTCCCTGAGCCTGCCATGCCAAGAACTAAAACACATATTGGTTTCTTCTTTTCAGATGACGCAGCCTGTGCTGCAGCTGTTGCTCCACCGCTCTCCATCTCTGGGTTTTCACTAGACTGTGCACTGTCCATTTCCTCTGTCTCTTGTGACAAGGCTTCAGCCATGCTGGGGAAGTTTGACGACTTTTGAGAGGAAGTTGCTTTATACCAAAACAAAACGTATTAGTTCCAAAATCTTCCCAAAGAAATCGTAAATTGCCCCATGATCCCCCTTTCTCCCTTTCGATCTCTTTGTGGTAGGCATACATAATATTATATGCATCAGTGTTGTGGTGTGTGTGTGTGTGTGTGTGTGTGCGCGTGCGTGCGTGCGTGTGTGTGTGTGCGTGCGTGCGTGTGTGTGTGTGGGTGTGCGTGCACGCACACACGCACGCACGCACGCATGTGTGCACAAACACTGAGGTACATCCAGCCAATGTACTTAAAATTATATATTTCCACGCGCTAGAGTGCAATACGTCAATCAGTGGATGCAGGCGTGCGCGTGAGCGTGCATGTGTGTCTGTGTGCACGTGCATGTTTTGGTCCTTTCAATTTGTTGTTGTATAAGTTTGTATATTATGTAAATATTGTAATTCCCTAGCCGCAAAAAGTATAGTTTGGTTTGGTTTTGAAATCCCACAATAGAAAATAATGTCACAGTAATATAGATTTAAACAAATGAACCATACGTTTTCCAAAGTTTATTAAAACAGGGTATTTACAATATTACATACGAAACTTTTTTGTACGAGGCTAGGCTAGGCTAGCTCTACATTTCAGGTCATATGATCAAAACAATACAAAATGGGGACAAAAAGTCTTACCCGGTAAGTCAGAATGTGAAACTTGGTCACGAAAACTATGAATTTGGCCACAGACATACGGTGTCACTACAGCCATCGATAGAAAAATGACCAGACTAATGAAACTGATTGTTGTGTGCCTCTGGCATAGATTAGGGATGATAGAAATAATGAAATAAATTGCTGTTTCGAAGTCGTACCTCGTGATAGAGAACAGCGTTGCATAAGAATATGGATAATTATGATTGACCGTTACGTTGTAAAGCTGGTTTGATATGATCGCAACAGAAGGAGTCGCACATAAAGAAATCAGCCGAGTAGCATATGGCAGGTCAGAATGTTCCGACATCGTTTAGGCCTATCTGATTAACAAAGTCTTGAAGTTCGCGTCCGCGTACAGCACACACACACACACACACACACACACACACACACACACAACACACTTCCGTACATAGGTACATGCATGGGCATGGCTATATGCGTGCAAGGGTGTGTTTGTACGCGCACGTGCGTGTGTTTGTACGCGCACGTGCGTGTGGTTGTGTGCGCGCGTGCGTGTGTGTGTGTGGTGGGGGGGGGGGGGGGGGGGTGCGCATCTATAGATTGTGTGTGTGTGCGCGCGCGCGTGTCTATATATATATATATATATATATATATATATATATATGTGTGTGTGTGTGTGTGTGTGTGTGTGTGAGAGAGAGAGAGAGAGAGAGAGAGAGAGAGAGAGAGAGAGAGAGAGAGGAATCTTGCAGAGTCATTCTTTTAATGAAGTTTAAGACTGGTTATCCCAGATTTCTGAGCATAAGAGTTAAAACCTGTCTAGCAATAATGAACAGATATTAGTTCTTTGACTGTCAATCCTTTTTCTTCAACTAGTCAAATATAGTTATTCTCTTATATTTAAAGTCTGTCCCAAGCCTAAGGCTCATCAGGCCGGTGCTTATCCCGGTTTCTGTGGCGTTAAGTGACTGAGAGTCATAGACTCCCCCCTGGATAGGACGCCAGTGTATCGCAGGGTTAACCCCCAACACAAGGTTGGTACCCCTTTTACACTTGGGTGAGGTGAGAAAATAGCCATAAAGTGCCTTTTCCAAGGGCACAACGCCATAGTCGAAAGCTCGGATCGAACCCGCAACCTTTAGATTACAAGTCCAACGCCCTAACCACTAGACTACAGCGGCGGCTGATTCTCTTATGTATTTAAATATAATTTGAGTTTATGACATGATGTGTAAAAGCTTTGTGCTATAAATTTGCATGTAGGCTCAGTGTCTCATTGTTTGCAGAGCAAA
>CM060340.1:35528779-35548779 GCA_030674155.1 Stramonita haemastoma
CTGGAGCTGTACCGTGTGTGGAACTGCTATTTCTCTCTATGTCAGAGTTTCTGCGATCACCTCTCTCAGGCCTTTGGTGTCATCCCTTACACAGACCTCTCTTTGGTAAGTGCTGGGTGGTGTTCTGTGTATGTATGTATGTGTGTGTGTGTGCATGTGGTTGTAGGCTATTGCGTGCATGCATGTATATATATATGCACATGCACACATGTACACATACACGCACGCACGCACGCTGCACGCACGCACGCATGTACGCATGCACACACGCATGCATGCACGCACGCACGCACGCACGCACGCACCACACAGCACCACACACACACACACACACACACACACACACACACACACACACATTCACTCAAAACACACACACACACACACACACACACACATTCACTCAAAACACACACACACACACGTGCGCGCGCACGCATCGCACGCACCACACACAGACACACACACACAGATGTGTATGCACCTGTGAACAAATTTTCCTGTTTACACTTAACACACATGCACATATAAATTTATGCATTCATAATTCATATACATGTGTGCTCATGCACTCTCTCTCTCTCTCTCTCTCTCTCTCTCTCTCTCTCTCTCTCTCTCTCTCTCTCCTCTCTCTCTCTCTCTCTGTCTCTCTCTCTCTGTCTCTTCTCTCTTCTCTTCTCTCTCTCTCTCTCTCTCTCTCTCTCTCTCTCTCTCTCTCTCTCTCTCTCTCTCTGGTTATTGTTTTTCTTTTGTTTTTCTTTTGTTGCTGGGATTTATTTGTTGTTTTGCTATTTTCTAACCAGGGCAAGGGCCTGATGAAAAAAACTAATGTGAATGCCTACTCTGTTACCCTTGAAAGATAAAGATTATTCATTCAATAAAGATTCATATTCTCTCTGTCTCTCTCTCTCTGTCTCTCTCTGTCTCTCTGTCTGTCTTTCTCTTTGTCTCTCTGTTCCTCTGTCTCTCTCTGTCTCTCTCTGTCTCTCTCTGTCTCTCTGTCTCTGTCTCTGTCTCTCTCTCTCTCTCTCTCTCCCCTTCTCTCTCTCTCTCTCTCTCTCTCTCTCTCTCTCTCTCTCTCTCTCTCTCTCAATCACTATCGTAGACACATGCTTGCACATTCGATACAATACACTTAACATGGATACCATTGTCACATGGTGGATCAGTGGTCTAGAGGTAACACACCTGCCTAGCTAGTGATAAGTCTGGGTCAGACTGTGCTGTGGTTCGAATCCCGTTTAGGCCCCAAACTTCTCCCCCCATCCATAAGACCATGAGTGGTGGTGTGGGCACTAGTCTTTCGGATGAGACAATAAACTGAAGTCCCGTGTGTTACTCATCATTATTTATCACTTGTAAAAGAAGAAAAGAAGCCACAGCTACAAGGGGGTTGTCCCTGGCAAAATTCTGTAGAAAAAGCCACTCTGATAGGGAAATAAATACAGTTGCAAACAGGAAATCAACAACAAAAAATAATGGATGGCACTGCACTTGTTGCAGCGCACACTCCCCGGGGAGAGCAGCCCGAATTTCACACATAGAAAACTGCTGTGACATAAAGTGGTATAAGATATTATAAAAAATTATAAAAATAATAAATGGTATTGTTGCAGCCCCAAAGCAGTGTGTTTCTACAAGCTTCCCATATACTGCAGACAGCTCAGCAACAGGCAGGGGTGATAGGGGGACTACTGCTGAACAAAAACAGGTCTGTAACCGTTTAGAAATATTGGGGGGGGGGGGGGGTGGAGGGGGCCTGATGATGAGAGATTGTGTGCAGGCAGGGGGGATTTGGGGGTAGGGGTAGGGATGTAGGCATGAGTATAGAGAGAGAAAAGAGAGAGAGAGAGAGAGAGAGAGAGAGAGAGAGAGAGAGAGAGAGAGAGAGGAGAGAGAGAGAGAGAGAGAGAGAGAGAGAGAGAGAGAGAGAGAGAGAGAGAGAGAGAGAGAGAGAGAGGAGAGATGAGAGGAGAGTAGAGGAGAGTGAGAGTAGGGGGTTTTTGAGAATGTGTGGTGGTGTGGTGTTTTTTGGGGTGTGTGTGTGTTATGTGTGTGTGTGTGTGTGTGTGTGTGTGTGTGTGTGTTAGTGTGTGTGTGGTGTGTGTGTTTGTGTGTGTGTGTGTGTGTTTATGTATGTATGTATGTGTGTGTGTGTGAGCATGCATGTGTTTGTGTGTGTGTATGTGTGTGTTTTCGTGTATGTATGTATGTGTATGTGCGCGCACATGTGTTTGTGTGTGTGTGTATGTTTATGTTTGTGTGTATGTATGCACTCATGGGTGTGCCAACATGTATGTGTGTGTGTGTGTTTGTGTGTGCACTCATGGGTGTGGCTACATGTATGTGTGTGTGTGTATGCACTCATGGGTGTGCCTACATGTATGTGTGTGTGTGTGTGTGTGTGTGTGCAGGGTGGTTTGCACTCAGCTGGGCACAGACATCACTCGTCGCCTGCTGCTCTTGATGCCCCAGGAACGCAATGTAAGCACCTCTGCTTGTGCAGATAAACACAGCCTTGCTGCTGCTTCTTTACACAAGGGCCTAGTGGATAGAGTGTTGAGCTCCTGATCTGATACCTCTGCTTGTACAGATGAACACAGCCTAGCTTCTTCTTTCACAGCACACAAATCCAATATCACTCAGTCAGGAGTGCTAAATTTAGCGTGCCCTTTCCTTTTACCTAGTCCAAGTGTGGTCAGTTCCTGCTATAAATAGCACCAGCTGGCCCCAGCTAGGCTGGGATGGATGGATTAATTTAGTAGCTGAGAGGAGCTGAAAGTGGGGGAAAACTGAACTGCTGTGCTTTACACATGGGGGCAGGATAGCCCAGTGGTTAGAGCATTTAGCCCGATCTGATACTTGTACAGATAAACACAGAAGGGTGAATGAATGGTTAAGATGTTTGCCTGCCAACAAGTAAACCGTGATGTTCTGGGCTCGAATCCCAGCTTGGCCCTTTCTTTCCACTTTGAAAAAAATCAACTGAATATCAAAGTCCTTTACATGGGACTATAAACTGAGGTCTCATGTGTGAACACGCAGAGAACATCTTAAGAGAAAATTGTCAAAGAGTGTTTCTTTCATTCCTTGGCTAAACCAACAAGGTTCACTGATTGTGAACCTTGTTGGTTTAGCCAAGGAATGAAAGAAATATTCTTGTTGGCAGGCAAACACTTAACCATTTATTCACCTTCTTCTTAGCCTATCTTATTGTCTCCATTCCATCATCTGGAAAGTGGGAATCTGTTTATCTAGGATGCAGTTTGAATATATTTTTTAAGATTATCTTTTTAAGGAAAAATATCTTTTGCTGTTTATTTAATTCAAACTTTGATTTATCATTGTCAATTAAATTCAGCAACAGTAACAACAACAACAACAAAACAAAACAAGAAGAAACAAAAAACAAAAGGGAGAAAGAAAAAAAAAGAAGAAGAAGAAGGAAGAAATAGAGGAAAGTGCTTTGGGGAAGGGATAGCTCAGTGGTGAGAGCGCTCGCTTTCCCCAGCCAAAGTTAAGCGTGTCAACCGTGGTTACCAATTGGATGGGTGACCGTTTGTGCGCCTTGGCTTCAGTACAGTTCCCCTAGTTCACCCAACTGTAAATGGTACCTGCCCTCTTTAGGGTCGGGGAAGGTAAAGCAGCAAGGGAGAGGAGATGGGTCGCCGCCCTCAACATGCTGACCCCTAGAGAAGCGAGGTCTCTGATGCCTCGCTCCCCTACGAACCACACAGGTTATGGGACACCTTTACCTTTACCTTTGCTTTGTTTTAGGGTGGTTTTTTTCTCTTGTTTTTATTTGCAGAATTGGGTAGTCCTGTGTTTTGATTTTCATTGTTTTTATGTGTGCAGTTTCCTGTGTGGAGTGGAAGACAGGTGAGTTATGTTTGTGTGGTGACTGGGAGAGAAAAGAGGAAATACTTTTTGTTGAAATTGCTAAGTGTAGATTTTGTTTTTTGTTTTCTTTTTGGGTTTTTTTGTTGCTGTTGTTGTTCTTGTTGCTGTTGTTGAATTTAACTGACAATGATAAATCAAAGTTTAAACTAAATAAATTGCTGAGTGAGGATTTCCGTTAGTATTGAATATTTTTTAATCTCTTTCAGAATGTTTTGGATATCAGTGAACAGACAAGATATTTTGTACTGCTCTTACAGTTGTCAATGGTATCAGTGCAAGTGGTTAGGAATTGTGAGAAAAAAATAGCCAGGTGTCATAGTTTTGTGTGTGTGTGTGTGTGTGTGTGTGTGTGTGTGTGTGTGTGTGTGTGTGTGTATATTACGTGCATGCATGTGTGCATGTGTGCATGTGTATATACATGCTTGTTTGTGTGTGTGTGTGCGTGTATGCGTGTGTGTCCATTTCCATTTAGCATAAAAAGTAACATGTCCACATGTTCATGTATGCTCACACACACATATTGAACTCTTGTCTCTCCTTCTGTCTCTCTCTTTAGAACTGTGATATAACCAGTATGTTACAGACCTTATCTTAGATTCTTTAGGAAAGTGTTTTAGCCCCAGGTAGTATTTGTTACTTTTTTGTTATGTTAATCACCGCAATAATCACAACCACAAGACAAAACCATGCCAAATTACCCAACAAAACTTTTTGACATGACAGATTTTCATCTGCCCACGGGGGTACGACTGCTCTGTGCCTTTCTCACGCCGGAAGAGTTGTCCGCCCTTGGGCCCCGCAAGAAGCAGACGACACAGTGGCAGCAAGGGGAGAGCAACCAGGAAAGGGGCAGCACCCAACCCCTCCCCCTGAGTCTCCACAATACAGCGCGCCCATACCACCAGTGCCGTTAGGAGAACCGAACCTCAGGAAACCTGTTTGTGGTTTATCCGCCGTTTTGGAGTCGGCAGAACTGGGGGAAGGGGAGGAATTTCAGGACAAGGAGGGGTCAGAGTTGTGTTGTGCGGGTCAGGCGTGGCTCCCACACTGTCCCTGCACAGTGTGGGGGAGATAAGGAAGCCAGAATCTCCGCTTGACACCACCAGCGACGGAACGGAACACAGCAGCGATACCGCCACCGAGCAGGAGAGCACAGCCAAGCAGGAATCGTCAGAAAGCAACCTTGTTGTGTCGATGAAAAGAAAAGAGACGAAGGAGACAACATCACCAATACTACAGCAGAAAGTCACAACCATCCCTGGCCGTGAGGCTTCGACAGAAAATCCCAAACTTTCCAAACCGAATGATAGAGAAGGTGAAGATGAAGGTGACGACGATGTGTGTGATGATGGCAACGTCCGTGACGGCACCGACCTCGCTTCTGTAGAGTTCAGCTCTGTGCAAGATGGCGGGGCAGAACCTTCCGGAAACTATCCCGCGTCTGAGAAAACGACTCCGGAAAAAACCTCAACAGACTCTGACGGGGCCAGCGCTGGATTTTCTCCTGCTGCTGCTGCTGTGGAGAGTGGGGGGGAGTTCCCCATGTGTTCACAAGAGGGGGCATCCACAGATGTGGTAGGTCATATGAAAGTTCTGCTCTGTGGAGAGTCAGTGTGAGGGTGTTGAAAAGGCAGGACCGATGCAGAAGAGAAGCAGCTTCAAACCCTCGGTTCCTCAGGTGGGGGGGAGTGATACCTTCACTGAAGGAGGCGTGGAAGAGAAGACAGAGAAGGGAGATTCGGACAGCAAATTCCATGTGGATGCAGGGATAGGTGCGGACCAGGGTGACGTCAAAACCAGCGCAGACACAAGCGCGGTCTCCCACCAGGGACAGAGTCCTCCTGTGCTGCAGCAGAAACACCGCTGCCCAACTCCCTCCTGGAAGCCGAGAGAGAGACGGCATCCAGCCACTCTGGACTCGACCAGAAGACGTCCGGTGCCTCGCTTCACCACAGCGGAGCTGCGGATTCCCCCCTCCCCCCACCAGCAGGGAGGACGACGACGGCAACTCCCACTTGTCTTCCCCACCGCGGACTGCGCGCAGAAAGAGGTCCCCCCTCAACCGTCCTCCTCCCTCACCCTGACAAGCATCCTCGACGCCGTGATGTCCCCCGAAGACCTCTCCTCTCCCCTGTTTCATCGTCCTACGCAGGAGAAAGCTTTCTAGGAAACCAGCCAGCGGTGTACAACACGGCCTCTGACCCTAAGACGACGCAGGCGTTCCCGACAACGCAAGCGACGCAATTCGCCGCCTCTCGTCACCACCGACGTCGGTGGAGGGAAAGGAGACGGTGGGTGTGGCCTCAGTGCCGGTGGATGTGGAGCTTCACCTAGACTGGGTGCAGCAGGGCAGACGACGTGCCAGTTCAGCACTGACAGTGTCGGACGATCTGATGAGCCCCAACAAGGAGCGCCTGTGTTTCGACAGCGCGCTGCAGCCCTGCGAGAGTTCGGGCAGCGGCAGCAGCGGGGGAGGGGGTGGGGGGGGTGTTGGGGCTGCCCAGTGTCAGACCCCCTCCTCCTCTTAGAGAGTGAGTAGCGAGCGTGTGTTGTTTTTGTGTTGAGTGGGGGGGGGGGGGGGTTGTGGTGGTGGTGTAGTGGTGGTGGTGATAGTGGTGGTGATAGTGGTGGTGGGTGATAGTGGTGATGATGATAATGGTGATGATGCTTAAAGGCAGTAGGGCTCGTTTTTCTTTTGTCTTTTATGTTTTTATATCGAGGATAATGAATAAGCATCTTGTGCTTTTTTTTTACATCAGTCCCCGTGTGCATGCAGTTTTGTAAATCTTGTCATCTGTTCCCACCACCGGCCGATGGCCTACTCTTACAAAAAACGGAACAGGATTTAACGTGTGCGCAAGATGTTCTGCGTGCAGTTGCACACAGGGGCTGGTTATAGTCTCATCATGAATCTTGTGACAGCAGACAAGATAGTTGCTGTTGAACTTTCGACAAAGAACGAAGAAGAATTCACTGAATTTCCTGATCCACACGAGATCCAAAACCATGATTTCATAGACCCCTGGGATGGAAATCAGACAGTCTTGGCAATGGTTTTAGCATCCACCATGAATCTGATGAGACAACACAGCCTGTACTCAGAAAATCTTACCCCTCTTCTCGTCATGGGACGAGATAGCTCAGTGTTCAGAGCACTCGCTTTCCCCAAGCTAAGGTTAAGCAGCATCGAGCGTGGTTACCAAGTGGATGGGTGACCGTTTGCGCGCCTTGGCTTTAGACAGCACATCCCCCCCCCCCCCCCAGTTCACCCAGCTGTTAATGGGTACCTGCCTTCTTAGGGTCAGGAGAAGGTAAAGCAGCGAGGGGAGAGGAGATGGGCGCCGCCCTCACATGCTGACCCCTAGTAGAAGCTGAGGTCTCTGATGCCTTGCTCCCTATGACCACAGGTTATGGGGACACTTTTACCTTTACCTTTTACCTTTATCTTTAGTACCTTTACCTTTAGTACTTTTTACCTTTACCTTTAGTACCTTTACCTGTAGAACCTTTTACCTTTACCTTTAGTATCTTTAGTACCTTTACCTTTAGTACCTTTTTACCTTTACTTTTAGTCCCTTTTACCTTTTACCTTTAGTACCTTTACCTTTTGTACCTTTTACCTTTAGTATTCTTTACCTTTACCTCCTTTGTCATCCTCCCCAGGTGCAGCACAGAACCCAGCAGCAGCGACTTCACGCACAGTCAGGACACCCTCACCACTTCCTCCCACCACCCCTCCTCCTCCACCGCCACCACCCCCAACCTCTCCTCCCCCACCTCCAGCTGCAACGGAGGGGGGGCATGGGGTGCAGGGGGTGGGGGGATGGAGTGGGGGGGGGTGGAGGGGAGGAGGCGGGTGCTGCTGTACGTGCAAGGGCACATGGACACGCTGCTGGTTCTGCTGGTGGAGCATCCAGCCCTGGCCACCCAGAACACCGTGAATACCCTGGTGAGTAAGTCAGTCTGTCACTAACATAGTGGATCCATGGTGGATCGGTGGTCTAGGCGGTAATGCGCCTTGCCTAAAAAGCAAAAAGTCCGGGTCCGAGCGTGCGGTGGTTCATGCCCTGTTTGGGCCCAACACTTTTCTCCCAGCCATTAGACCCTGAGTGGTGGTCTGGGTGCTAATCTTTCGGATGAGATGATAAACCGAGGTCCCGTGTGTTACACATCACTATTTCACGCACGTAAAAGAACCCACGGCAACAAGGGGGTTGACCCTGGCAAAATTCTGTAGAAAAAAGTCACTCTGATATGGAAACAAATACAGTTGCATGCAGGAAAAAAAATGGGTAGGCGCTGCACTTGTGGCGATGTGCTCTCCCCGGGGAGAACAGCCCAAATTTCATGCAGAGAAATGTGCTGTGACATAAAGTGGTATAAAATACAGATAGTGGTGAGTCAGTCATTGACATAGTTGTGAGTTAGCCACTGACACTCAACACTGCTTGGGGAGAGCAAGGGCTCTCTCTGACCACTGAGCTGTACCTTCTCCACAACATTAAAGAATCATGATCGGGTAAACTGTTGTGTTGGTTAATTGTGATTGAAGTGTTCTGCTTACTGATTAATAGTGATTCACGTGGTTTATTTGCTGAGTATGGGGTGGTGGTAGAGTGATTCTGTTAATTGAAAGTGATGGATTACGATGTTTTGTGTGCAGTGGAAATCTTCCCTGGCAAGACTGGCAGAGCTGGACTTTGCTGTTAGCGACACTAACACTTCCTGCATGAATGACATCAATGTGAGTTTTGAGCTTTGAGAAGGTTAAATATTGAGGTTTGGAATATGAGTTGATTTTGGCTTTGGAAGGTTAAATTGAGGTTGATGTTTTTGGCTTTGGGAAGGTTAAGATTGAGGTTGATATTGTTTAGCTTTGGAGAAGGATTAATGACTTGAGGGTTGATATTGTTTAGCTTTAGGAATTAGAGAATTGATTTGATGTTTAGCTTCAGGAAGAATTGAGTTGATATTGTTTAGCTTTAGGAAGGTTAAGATTGAGGTTGATATTGTTTAGCTTTGGAAGGTAAGATTGAGGTTGATTTGTTTAGCTTCAGGAAGATTGAGATTGATATTGTTTAGCTTTAGGAAGATTGAGATTGATATTGTTTAGCTTTAGGAAGGTTAAGATTAAGGTTGATGTAGTTTAGCTTTAGGAAGGTTAAGATTGAGGTTGATATTGTTTAGCTTTAGGGAGGTTAAGATTGAGGTTGATATTGTTTAGCTTCAGGAAGATTGAGATTGATATTGTTTAGCTTTAGGAAGGTTAAGTTTGAGGTTGATATTGTTTAGCTTTAGGAAGGTTAAGATTGAGGTTGATATTGTTCAGCTTTAGGAAGGTTAAGTTTGAGGTTGATATTGTTTAGCTTTAGGAAGGTTAAGTTTGAGGTTGATATTGTTTAGCTTTAGGAAGGTTAAGATTGAGGTTGATATTGTTTAGCTTTAGGAAGGTTAAGATAGAGGTTGATATTGTTTAGCTTTGGGAAGGTTAAGATTGAGGTTGATATTGTTTAGCTTTAGGAAGGTTAAGATTGAGGTTGATATTCTTTAGCTTTAGGAAGTTAAGATTGAGGTTGATATTGTTTAGCTTTGGGAAGGTTAAGATTGAGGTTGATATTGTTTAGCTTTAGGAAGGTTAAGATTGAGGTTGATATTGTTTAGCTTTGGGAAGGTTAAGATTGAGGTTGATATTGTTTAGCTTTAGGAAGGTTAAGATTGAGGTTGATATTGTTTAGCTTTGGGAAGGTTAAGATTGAGGTTGATATTGTTTAGCTTCAGGAAGGTTAAGATTGAGGTTGATATTGTTTAGCTTCAGGAAGATTGAGATTGATATTGTTTAGCTTTAGGAAGATTGAGATTGATATTGTTTAGCTTTAGGAAGGTTAAGATTAAGGTTGATGTAGTTTAGCTTTGGGAAGGTTAAGATTGAGGTTGATATTGTTTAGCTTTAGGAAGGTTAAGATTGAGGTTGATTTTGTTTAGCTTTGGGAAGGTTAAGATTGAGGTTGATATTGTTTAGCTTTGGGAAGGTTAAGATTGAGGTTGATATTGTTTAGCTTCAGGAAGGTTAAGATTGAGATTGATATTGTTTAGCTTCAGGAAGGTTAAGATTGAGGTTGATATTGTTTAGCTTTGGGAAGGTTAAGATTGAGGTTGATATTGTTTAGCTTTAGGAAGGTTAAGATTGAGGTTGATATTGTTTAGTGTTATATAATATATATTAGAGCAGGGAGAAGGTGAGGGATGGTAATCAAATGTCGCTGATTTTCAGATTGATTTGAAGTAACAGAATATTCACAGACAACAGTAGTAATGTACTGTATCGACAGTAAGACGTGTGTTTTTCTTGAAATCAGTTTCTATTTTGAATTTTGTGCTGTAGGCATTGTGGTGCTTAATATGAAATCAATACATCCTCTTTTTTGTCTTTTTTTTTTTTAAATCGTGCCCTGTGGGAAAAAAGACCGCCTTATTATGTTGTTTGGGTTGTTAAGAAAGTTGGTTGTTTTGTTGTTGTTTGTTGGGGGGGGGGGGGGGGGAAATTTTCAAGATTTTAGGGGAACCTGTAATATCATTACTCATTGGACAGCTTGTTTACTGAAGGTAGGAGTCTGGCAAAACAGAGGAATGGAGGAAACTGGTTGTCAAGTCTTTGCGGGTGCCCCCACAGATTAAGGATAGATAGATAGGAGTTTATGTCTGAGCTGAGGCCTCTGATTGGTTCCTCAGGGTTACAGACTTGCTCATTGGTTGGTGTTTTATTTTAACTTCTTTCCACTGAAATGTGATTATATTTATCTATTTTATTATTTTAAAAAAATAATTTTATTCTTTTATATCGAGGATAATGGAATAAGCACTCATTGCTTCTTTACATCCAGTCCCCGTGTGTATGCAGTTTTTTAAAAATCATGTGATTGGTTATAGATGCTATGTGTACTGTGTCGCTGTGTGCAGAGTGCACGGTCCTCCTACCTGTACCTGAAGTACCTCAACTCGTCACAGGCCATGCAAGGTGAGAAGAGCTAAGGTAGATGCCTTTCTGCAGAAAGCGAGGACGCCTGTGTGCACAAGCTGTTGAGTGGATGCGCAGACACATTGCTGTGTATTTGTGAACGCACACGCAGAGATAACAGGCAGACGAACTTGGAGCTTTTTTTTTTTTTTTTAGTCCATTTTCTTGATTTGATTTTTTTTTGTTTAGTCAGGATGAAAAAAAAAAGCTCTGTAAATGTAGACTTTTACCCTCAATAAAGATTGTTTTTACTTGACTAGACTTGACAAAGGCAGGCAGGCAGGCAGGCATGGACACACACATACACACACACACACACACACACACACACACACACACACACACACACACACACACACACACACACCACACACGCACACACACTCACACACACACACACACACACACACACACACACGCACACACACACACAGGGGGGATGGGATAGCCTAGTGGTCAGAACATTGCGCTGGTAATTTGATGACCCGGGTTCGATTCCCGTTCAAGGGGATTTTTCCCTTGGAATTAACATCAGTGCTGACTCCACTCTCCCCAAAGTCCTTTGGATGAGATATACACCGAGGCCCATGTGCAAACACACGCAGAACATCTTGCGCCACATTATATCCTGTTCAGCTTTTGTAAGAACAGGCCATTGTGTGCCGGTGGGAACAGATTTGGAAATGAGATGCTTTCGCAAACTCCTTGGCATTTCATACAGAGATCACATCACTAATGACAAAGTGAAAACTAGAATAAAGAATGCCATCGGTCCATATGAAGAGCTCCTAACTACAGTGAAAAAACGTAAGCTAAAGTGTACAGGCACGTCACACGATCCTCTGGACTGGCCAAGACAGTCTTACAGGGAACAGTAAGGGGAGGGAGTTGAAGAGGCAGACAGAGGAAAGGATGGGAAGACAACATTAGAAGTGGACAGACCTTGAGTGGAATGACCTACTACGGAGGGCAGAGGACCGTGGGGAGTGGAGGAAGCTGGTTGCAAAATCTTAATTTATGCCCACGGTCCACAGGACTACGGGACAGGTGAAGAAGAAGAGAAGAAGAAGACAGAAGAAGAAGAAGGAAGAAGAAGAAGAGGGAGAAGAAGAGAAGAAGAAGAAGAAGAGAAGAAGAAGAAGAAGAAGAAGAAGAAGAAGAAGTATAGTAGTAGTAGTAGTAAGAAGTATTACACAATAAAAATAAAAAAAACTGAAAATTGATCTAGAAAAAAGTACACACAAAAATTCAGGTCATGTGTATGTGTGTGTAGGCACGGCGACAGCACCGGTGACCAGCCTGGCCAATGAGCTGGTGTCGTCCTCTGTACTGCTGCATGACACCTTCACCTCCATGACCCATGCTACTGACCTCCTCTGCAAGTGAGTGGCTGGCTGTAGTAGGGGTCTTGTGGCCTATGAGTGTGGGGTGTGTGTGTGTGGGGGGGGGGGGTTATGTGTGTGTGTGTGTGTTGTGTGTGTGTGGTGTGTGTGTGTGTGGTGTGTGTGTGTGGTGTGAGTGAGAGTGTGTGTGTGGTGTGTGTGCTTTGGTTATCAGGGTTGTGTATGTTGTGGGTTTGGCTGGGTTGGGTTGTGGTATTTTAGTGTTGTGGGTTTTGTTTTTTTTTAATTGATTACAATTTTAAATAGATAAGTAAAAAAAAAAATTATGATTTAGAACAAAAAATGTTGGGTTGTGGTATGTTGGGTTATGTTGGGTTGGATTATGGTATGTTGGGTTGTGGTATGTTGTGATATGTTGGGTTGGGTTGATGTTGGTTATGTTGGGTTGTGTTATGTTGGGTTGTGGTATGTTGGTTGTGTTATGTTGGGTTGTGGTATGTTGGGTTGGGTTATGGTATGTTGGGTTGTGTTATGTTGGGTTGTGGTATGTTGGGTTGTGGTATGTTGGGTTGGGTTATGGTATGTTGGGTGTGTGTTATGTTGGGTTGTGTTATGTTGGGTTGTGGTATGTTGGGTTGTGGATATGTTGGGTTTGTGTTTATGTTGGGTTGTGTTATGTTGGGTTGTGGTATGTTGGGTTGTGGTATGTTGGCTGTGTTCTGGTATGTTGGGTTGTGTTATGTTGGGTTATGGTATGTTGGGTTGTGTTATGTTGGGTTGTGGTATGTTGGGTTGTGGTATGTTGGGTTGTGGTATGTTGTGATATGTTGGGTTGGGTTATGGTATTTTGGGTTGTGTTATGTTGGGTTGTGGTATGTTGGGTTGTGCTAGCTTACAAAAAACTGTGATTAAAAAAGAAAGTTTCATGTATAAAAAAATGTTGGGTTGGGTTATGTTGGGTTATGGTATGTTAGGTTATGTTGGGTTGGGTTATGTTGGTTGTGGTATGTTGGGTTATGTTGGGTTGTGGTGTGTCAGGTTGTGGTATTTTGGGTTATATTGGGTTGTGTGTTACGATCTGTTGGGTTGTGTTGTGGTATGTTGTGTTACGTTGGGTTGTGGTGTGTTGTGGTATGTAGGGTTGTGTTGTGTTATGTTGGGTTGTGGTATGTTGTGTTATGTTGGGTTGTGTGTTTGTTACGGTATGTTGGGTTGTGGTGTGTTATGTTGGGTTGTGGTGTGTTGTTGTTATGGTATGTTGGGATGTGGTATGTTATGGTATGTTGGGTTGTGGTGTGTTATGGTATGTTGGGTTGTGGTATGTTATGGTATAATGGGGTGAGTTATGTTGGGTTGTGGTATGTTGTGTTATGGTATGTTGGGTTGTGTGTTATGCTGTGTTATATTGTTTGCAATAAAACTACCATATCACACAATTCTGTACATCACCACGGAATGGACACAGGAAAAGTCACAGCATTTCTGCACGTTTTCAGAACCCACACCACCTGTTGCTACGGACACAGAAGCGTCAGCAGCGAGACGTTTTTCCAGATAGCGGCCACCAAAGGCGGGGGGTACCCTGATCCACGCGACATCGCCTTCTCCCTGGACCAGTACGCTGACAGAAAGCTGTATGCTGACCACAGCTCAGCACTCTTGTGAAGGAATGAATGAATGTCTGCTGAGCACAGCTCAGCACTCTTGTGAAGGAATGAATGAATGTCTGCTGACCACAGTTCAGCACTCTTGCGAAGGAATGAATGAATGTCTGCTGCTGACCACAGCTCAGCGCTCTTGTGAATGAATGAATGTCTGCTGACCACAGTTCAGCACTCTTGTGAATGAATGATTTGTCTGCTGACCACAGTTCAGCACTCTTGTGAATGAATGAATGTCTGCTGACTACAACTCAGCACTCTTGTGAATGAATGAATGTCTGCTGACCACAACTCAGCACTCTAGTGAATGAATGAATGTCTGCTGACCACAACTCAGCACTCTTGTGAATGAATGAATGAATGAATGTCTGCTGACCACAGCTCAGTACTCTTGTGAATGAATGAATGTCTGCTGACCACAACTCAGCGCTCTTGTGAATGACATGAATGAATGTTGCTGTGACCACAGTTCAGCACTCTTTGTGAAGGAATGAATGAATGTCTGCTGACCAAGCTCAGCGCACTTTGTGAATGAATGAATGTCTGCTGACCACGCTTGTGAATGATTTAATGTTGCTGACCACAGTCAGCACTCTTGTGAATGAATGAATGTCTGCTGACCACAGCTCAGCATTCTTGTGAATGAACGTCTGCTGACCACAGTTCAGCACTCTTGTGAATGAATGAATGACTGTCTGCTGACCACAGCTCAGCGCTCTTGTGAATGAATGAATGAATCCTGCTGACCACAGTTCAGCACTCTTGTGAATGAATAAATTTGTCTGCTGACCACAGTTCAGCACTCTTGTGAATGAATGTTCTGCTGACCACAGCTTGTGAATGATGTATGCTGACCACAGTTCAGCACTCTTGTGAATGAATGTCTGCTGACCTCAGCACTCTTGTGAATGAATGAATGTCTGCTGACGATGATGTCTGGATTTAGCGTGATGATTATCTCGTGTTGCTGAAGCAAGCTTGTCTGCTGTACTGGAGCAAAGTGTGTTGGATTTCTTTGTTTGGGCTTTTTTGCTTTTTGGAGGGGGGGGGGGGTTTGGGGGGGGGGGGTTGGGGGCTGGGGGGGGTTTGATAGAAGTAAAAACTTGTTTTGATTCTTCTTCATGCAGCTGGTGTGTAACAGGATGTGAACAGTTTTGTTGTATGAGGAAGTAAATGTTAACAGATTAATTAACCACCTGTCAGTGAGTTAGATGTAAAAAAAAAAAATTTAAGATGTTATGACTGTAAAGACTTGGAAATGTTTTGAAAACAAAACAATCCCTGAAGTTTGAATGTGGCTACCTTCTGGGGGGCTAAAATAGGCATATATACGCTAAATCCTCATTCTTGGTGGATCTTGGAGCTCTAGCTAGGGAGCAAAAGAAATGAACAAAAAAATGTAAGGGTTTTTTTTGTTTTGTTTTTTGTCTTTCTCCATGTCAATTCCATCATATCATTGACAAAATGACTCATCAGTTCACTTTGAGTTTTTGACATTCTGGAATCATCTGCTTCAATGAATAGACATTACATGAATCTACCAACCCAGCCAACCAGCTTTAGGTGTATCAGATCAAAACACATTTTTATTGTGACTGAATGAAATATTACTGTATTGAAGGAAAACAGTGTTGTGTGGAAACACATAGTCTGAGAATCAAATGAGGTATTATTGTATGGAAGGAGCAATGTTGTTGTGTTAGAATACATCAACCTTGAATTAAATTGAATATTACCTTATTTAAAGAAAATACTCATTATTAGAAAGCGTCATTCTAGAATTGAATGAAATATTGCCATGTAAAGAAAATTGGTATTATTAGAATGCAACATTCTAGAAATGAATGGAATATTACCAAATGTAAAGAAAATTTTATTATTAGAATGCATCATTCTAGATTACCTTCTTTAAAGAAAATGTTATTATTAAAATGCATTATTTTACAAGTGAATGAAATATTACCTAATTTAAAGAAAAATATTTATGTATTAGACTGTGTCATTCTAGAATTGAATGAAGTATTACATAATTTGAAGAAAGTGTTGTTTGATCAGAAAACATTGTCATAGAAAGAATCCTATGCTACAGTCTGAGGTCTGTGACAGTGAGGCTTTGCTCAGGACCTGTTTGGTAGTTGTTTGGTTTTCGTGTCTTCTCGTGTTTGACACAGCTTAGTTATTGTGATGGAGAGGGAGTCTGAAAGCAGAGAGAGAGAGAGAGAGAGAGAGAGAGAGGAGAGAGAGAGAGAGAGAGAGAGAGAGAGAGAGAGAGAGAGATGCAGAGAGGAGAGAGAGAGAGAGAGAGGTGTGTGTGTGTGTGTGTGTGTGTGTGTGTGTGTGTGTGTGTGTGTCATTTGTGTGTGTGTGTTGTGTGTGTGCGTGCATGTTGTGCTGCGTGCATGTGTGTGTGCATGTCATCCATGTGTGCACTCGTGCTTTCATGAAGAAAAAATATTATAAAACAGTTTGATGAAATTTTAAGTGATCATAATTATCACCTGTTATTTATGTTATGACATGTTGCTTTTTCTCTACATTGTTTTATACCATTTTTTCTTCTTTTTTTTTTTTAATGCAAGTTCTTTTTTTTTTAATTTATGAAGGGTTTTTTCTGAGAGTGCAATAATTTTTTTTCATTGTTCGACATCTCTTTATTATTTTTTTTTTCAGAATTGTTTTAAAACAAAAAAGAATAAAAATGCATTAATTTATGTTTGCAAATGAAGTTTTGATGACGATGATGAGGATGATCGTGATGGTGACAATGATGATTATGAGGATGATGTGTGTGTGTGTGTGTGTGTTGTATGTGTGTTTGTGTGTGTGTGTTGTGTGTGTGTGTGTGTGTGTTGTGTTTGTGGTGTGTGTGTGTGTGTGTGTGTGTGTGTGTTTTTGTGTGTGTATGTTCATGTGTTCTTGTGTGTGTGTGTTCGTGTGTGTGTGTGTGTGTGTGTGTGTGTGTGTGTGTGTGTGTGTGCGTGCATGCATGTGAGCGTGTGTGTGTGAGTGTGTGTGTGTGAGTGTGTGCATGCGTACGTGCATGCATGTGTGTGTGCGCGCGTGCACATGTGTGTGCATGAAGGTGGGCATGCGCATGTGAAGAGAGTATGCATATATACAAATGTATATGAATTTTTATGCAAAAAAGTTTGTTTTGAGGTTCATTCGGCGAGCTATCACTGTGCACTACTATTTTTGGGGTAAGGAAATTGATTGGTTTACCACCCTTTACTCACATTTGTATCTTCCACTTGAAAAAGGCATACTTCTGCATAAGACTTTTGGAAATTCTTCTCTGGGGGCCTCTCTTTTATTCTCTGAGTCTTTGTGTGTGTGTGTGTCTCTGTGTTTCTGTCTGTCTGTCTCTCTGTCTATCTGTCTGTCTGTCTGTCTGTCTGTCTGTCTGTCTGTCTGTCCATATCTCTCTCTCTCTCTCTCTCTCTCTTTCTCTCTCTCTCTCTCTCTCTCTCTCTCTCTCTCTCTCTCTCTCTCTCTCTCTCTCTCTCTCTCTCTCTCTTCTCTCTCGATGTGTCTGAATGGGAAGGTTAGTTTTTAAGATTATGTCTTTATGGTGTTGAGGAGTTTTGTGATTATTATAGTATGATGAAATTTGAAATCAGCTGTTCTTATGTGTGAGTATTTTACAGTGTGATTCACTACCCAATTTTATGAATTTTAGATTTAGTTGTGTGCTTTTGTTTTCATATAGAAAGTGACCGTCAATTTTTCATAGGCTTTGGATATGTTTGAATTTTCTCGCTAGTTTTTGTGAATTATTTTTTTAATGTGGCTGGCTGGGTTTTTTGTGATTATTTCTGAATCAGAAAATGTGATGAAACCATTTTTTTTAAATCTGTGATTTATAAAAAAAAAAAGTTTCTTTTATTCTTTGATTATGCTTCTGCATGATGGGGAAAAAAGAAACTGGTTTTTTGTTTTTGTTTTCTTTTGTTTTGTTGTTTGTGTTGGTGGTTTTTTTTGGGTTTTTTGGGGGGGTAGGGGGGGGGGCAGGGGTGGTTGTGTGTTATGATTTTCTGTATATATTGCTATGATGCTTATGTATGTGATGATTTTATATACAAATAGTAACGAGTGATTCTTTTAATTCATAGATTATTATTATGTTTTTTTTTTAATTTTGTGATCATGATTATTTAGATATGTAGTTATCAGTTTATATGTAGATTCAGATTTTTTTTTTTTTTACTTTATGCTCATGATTGCTCAGGCATGTGAGAATTTTAAAGCAGGACATTTTTTGGTATAGTAGGCTTGTTTTGATGTTCTGGTAGTAGTGAGGTTTCAAAACTTACTCAGCTTTTTTCTCCACAGAAACAAAAGTTAATGACATTTTGTATATATCGTACAAGAAAGCATGTAAATATTTGTGTGTGCATTGTGTAAGCTTTGTGTGGTTATGTATGTGTGCGTGCGTGTGTTTCTCTATGCTGGCATGCATGTTTATTTTATTTAGTTTTTATTTTATTTTATTTTTTTGTTCTTTTATATCAAGGATAATGGAATAAGCACTCACATGCTTTTTTTCATCCAGTTCCTGTGTGTATGCAGTTTTGTAAATATTGTCATCTGTTTCCACCGGCACACAATGGCCTACTCTTATGAAAAGCGGAACATGATTTACGTGTGTAAATGATGTATGTATGTATGTATGTATGTATGTATGTATGTATGTATGTATGTATGTATGTATGTATGTATATATGTATATATGTATATATGTATATATGTATATATATATGTATGCATGCACAGATGTTTGTATGTATGTATGTATATATGTATATATATATGTATGCATGCACAGATGTTTGCATGAATGTATGTATATGTCAAATCAAAACAAGTGAAATTTTTTTTTAAGAATTATGAACTTTTTTTTTTTTTTACATCCAGTCCATGTAAGCATGTGTGTGTGTGTGTGTGTGTGTGTGTGTGTGTGTGTGGTGTGTGACTTTTCTGCTTCACAGTTTATTCCTCTCTCTCTCTTTTTCATGTAGTCTGTAACATGTTTTTTTGTATTGCTTTATATGTAGTGCTAACCAGGTCATGACATTGTAAGTATTAAGATAAGCGCATTACATATGTCCAATCCGCATTGTTACTTACCTCTGTGACTTTTTTTTAAAAAAAAGGTTTTGCTTGGAAACAGTTTGTGTTATTTTCATACTTCTTGTTTTGTAGTCTGGAAGTAATCAGTTAAGCAGAATAGCTGACTGTACTCATCATGGTGTTGTATTACTTGCTGTTAGAATATTTTTGTTTTAGATATATATATATATATATATATATATATATATATATATATATATATATATATATATATATATAAATTGTGTGTGTGTGTGTGTGTGTGTGTGTGTGTGTGTGTGTGTGTGTGTTTCACATTACGCTCTTTTGCAGTTAGGCATACTTTGATAGAATAATGAGAATAGTAAGATATTTTTTGACATGGTTGGTTTTCACTGGATTAAGTTACAAATTGATGAATTTTACGTAACAGACTGATTAAGTTACAAATTATTGATTGATTGCCTGATTTATTGTAACAAAGTAGTTAGGTAATTGACTACATCAAAGTAAATGAAATTAGAATCTCAGATACTTCAAATGTTCAGTTATTTCAAATTTTAAAAAGCATAATTCAACATATTTTTTCTTTGGCTAGTGCTCCGAGGTTCATCAACGGTGAGATTTTTGCGTTGTGTATTGACTGTTTTTTATCTACCATCAAGGTAGCTGAATTCTGACTTCAGGGATGATGTTTTAACATGACACAAGTGTGCTACATTTATTCGTTACCACAGCTGTCAGTTTTCCTCCGCTTTCAGTTCCTCTTAGCTGCTAATTAAATCCATCCCATCCCAGCTTAGCTGGAGCCAGCTGGTGCTAATCATAGCAGGAACTGACCACACTTGCACTAGGGAAAATGAAGGGGCATGCTAAATTTAGCACTCTTGACTGAATGATGTTGGATTTTTGCGCTGTCCTAACAGCATGAATTGCCCACTCTTTGGAAAGGCAAAAATGGGTTTAACGTGTGTGCAAGATGTTGTACATTCG
>CM060340.1:35553779-35576279 GCA_030674155.1 Stramonita haemastoma
ACCACTTTGATAAAAGTTGATCTGGAACACATTTTTTTTGTCCAGACTTAGTACGAAATTGAGAACCACTTTGATAAAAGTTGATCTGGAACACATTTTTTTGTCCAGACTTAGTCAATGACATCTTTGAATTAGTATATATGGAACCACATAAACCACTTTCAGTTTCATGCAGAAATCTTTGTCCAATCATAGTAGAAAAAGCTGAGTAATCACAAAACCGCTTCAGCTCTGCAGGAAAATCTAGTCAATCAAAGGTGGACAGATATGGAGTGGAGGGGGGACAAAAACGGCAAAGCACAAAGCAGAACAACACACTATCAGGACAGAATGGAGGTGCAGGGACATCGGAAAGGGAGCAAGAGAAAGTGCAAAGCACTATGAGACGTGAGTTGTGAGGAGTGGTGATGTGTTGCAAGTGAGTGTTGTTGTGGTGTGTGTGTGTGTGTTGTGTGTGTGTGTTTAATATCACTGTCATGCAAGATGTGGCTCACAGACAACACGGTGCGACAGCTCAAAATCTGGGTGCTATGTACAGTACAATCATCAAAATCAACCATCATAATGCAGATACAGTAAATATAACAGCCAGCTGAGGATAATTCAAAACAATGCAATCTCACAATGTCATAATGCCGATCAGGACTTACAGCATCAGTTCGGTCAAAGCCAGTAACCCCTACACCCAACACCAACCAAACGAAGGTATGACACACGGCAATTCAGCATCCTCCTTGGCTAAAGCAGCTCTTATGGCCACTATCATCTACTAGTGTTAGTTAATATTGGCAAAGTGTAGGTGCTCAGGAAAAAAAAAAGAGAAAAAAAAAAAGGCAGAAAAGCTGACTTTTAGCTTCAATGTTAAGCGATTCATAATGACATTTCCTGCACAAAGTTTCTATCACTGAGGATGAGGCATAACTCTTTTTAACAAATCCTGGAAACTATGACACGTCTTTAAAAAAATACCTTCAAAATCTGAACAGAGTCTGCAAACTGCAGCGCGGACATCTCCACATTTTTGTGCTGTGCTCTTAAACCACTCTTGAGGAGAAAAAAAATATAATGCTTGACGTGATGCTACAATCGGGATGCACAAGAACGGTTTCCAATACTGTATGTTTTAAAACGTTTTTTCCGTTTTTTTTCTCCCCCCCCCAACTCCTCTCCCAAAATTGAACAGACACAAAGTTGAGACAAAAGACACAATCAATATTATCACCCGTCCACATCAGAACCAAGTCAACAGTTTGTCTGTCGGCTGCTCACAGACGCACGCACCACACAGTGACATAAAGCTTAAGGAGATCCAGCCATGCAATGTAGGCTAAGTACACACCACAATGACAACTGATTTTTAAAACACAGAACAATCCTAAAGCAATGACAGTAGCTATCTCAATTATCCAAAACTTCCTAAGCATGCAGTACAGAGAGAGAGAGAGAGAAGAAAAACAATCGAAAAGTTAAAAATCTATAACAGACACAGGAAAAAACAAAATCTGAAAAAAAAGTAGAGTGAGTGAGTAACCAAAAAAAAAAAATGTTCCAAAGAGATGTGAAACTAGTGTAACAGTGAAGAGTGATAAATACTGAACTAACAACCATATATAATCTAGCATGTGTCAGGATTCTTCCACCGTTACCAAGGAATGCTTTCATTGTCCCACCTCACAGTTAATTAACAGTGAATAAACCACACCAATGGTTAGGAAAAAAAAACAAAAATTAAACTGAGTAGAAGAGACAAGTGAACAGACTTCTGCAAAAGCATGGACTAATAACACCTCTCTCGTTGTTGTGACTGTGTGCAAGTATTTCTAACTGAACAAAAACCAAACTTGGGGATTTTGTGTACTCCAAACGCAGAAATGTTCATTCCAGGCAAGTGTACATAAAATTGTATGGAGGATTTACTGACTGCCAAATCCATGTGTGTTTATTCGGTGACCTTTGTTGCACTGTGTGCCTGCCAAACGTCAAGTGCTTGCTTGTCACTGTTCTTCATGGGTTAAGTGACGTATATCTTCATTTGAACATGGTCCTGAACAGAGCATGTTCAGCTGCTTACCCGTGTAATTGAAATGTTATCTTTCATTGACAGTGATAGAAGCTTGATATCAATCTGAAAGATTACATGTAACTACCTAATAACTATTTGAAACATGAATTGCTCATTTTTTGTCATCAAAAGTTATCTCGCAGACAGAATGAAACAGAGGCTGATTTTGAAAAATACAAGCCCATGAAAAAACTGAAGCTTTAAACACAAATCTTTATTATTCTTTGTCGCACTGTATACATCTTATCTTTGAGCCTGGGGCATTTCAATACGTCTGGATCATATTTCAAGAGACTGCTGACAAAGATGAACAAAAAATCCCAGCAGACCAAAAACAATGCACACAACTGTCAATTTTTCATCCGGACATCAAAATTATGCAACAGTTTTCATGGCAAGGCCAGAGAGCCAATCCAGTCATTTTGTTTACAGCCCAGCCGACCACAGAGGCCAGCCACGCTCGCTGGGACAGACAGCAGAAGCAACACAGACAAGGAGAGAGAGAGAGAGAGAGAGAGAGAGAGAGAGAGAGAGAGAGAGAGAGAGAGAGAGAGAGAGAGAGAGAGAGCCTACAGTCCAACAATACCTGAACACAGCATTCATGTTGCTGAAGTTAGGACACATTCCAGCAATCAGCAGACTCACAATGTGACATAGAATGCAGACGCATTACTTTATTGTTAAAATCAACCCCCCCCTAAAAAAGGTGGGGAGGGAAAGAGAGAAAGAATTGCTCCTACAATGAGGCCACATGAACTGTTTTTATATTTACAAAACATGCAACAAAAAAACTCCTAACAAAGTCTATGATACTGCAGACACACCAAATTTCAAATAAGCTGATTACATTCATCTTTAAAAAACGAGAGAAAAAAAAAACCGAGTCGCGTAACACTCCTAAGACATACACTAGATCAGTAACAAAGTCAACAAACTGAACAGGACGACTTTTCAACAAAAATGTCCTCATGTAAATGGATGGCTTCACTCCTGTCTTGTTAACAGTCCCACCTGCACCTAGTCCTTTCCTCCCTCAAATTCAATTCAAATCACACATTCACACACACACACACAACATGAACACACACACACACACACACACACACACACACACACACACACACACACACACACACACCATACACACACATTCTCACTCACTCATGCAAATGGCCAACAAAAAACCGAAGCAAAAATAGTCATACATCATTCATCAACAGGTCAAAAACTGATACAACTAAAATACATAAATATGACAGGCAATGGGTAGGAAAGCTACACAAGAAAACAACAAGAGTGAATTGAAAAAAAACCAACAAAAAACAGAAAGAAAGAGGAGGTATAACAAAGAAACAGACCAACAGACAATGCAAGTGGGTTCACAGACTGAAAGAAAAAGAATCCCAATCATGAAGTAGCCCTTACCTCCACAAGAAAGTGCATATCTCACACACACACACACACACACATGCCAACAGTGCACCAGCACATCAACTGAGTCAAGATATCACTGGGTGAAACCACTCATGAGCACAAGAGATGAGTCCAAATAAATAAAATGGCCACTAGGCTATTCCAACATTGCAGGCAGACTGGAGACACCAACGCGCACACACACACACACACACACACACACACACACACACAATTCCTCAGTCTAAAAAAAAAAAAAAAAGGAAGCAAGTCTGCAGTCTCTTTACCATATATACATTTGGTTACTCTTGCGGCAACTGAAGGACCTTTTCTAGAATAAGATGGCAAGTGGGAGAGAGGGGTTGAGGGGTTGTGATTTATGGAGACAAGACAGAGAGAGAGAGAGAGAGAGAGAGAGAGAGAGAGAGAGAGAGAGAGAGAGAGAGAGAGAGAGAGAGAGAGAGAGAGAGGAGGAGAAGGAAGAGTAGGTAGGTGACAAGAGCTGCTGCTACTAGCATTAACTCCAAGGGTACAGACACTTTGAGGATGCAGTTCTATTTGTCTTTCTCTAATCTTTTTTCTCTCTCTAATCATCGCTATTCTTTCTCAATTTCCTTATCAGTTAATTCTATATTCTTGTGTTTGTATGTGCTACTGCAGTCAAAGCGTGTCTTTGTAGCGGGTCAAATTTGGGGGGTTACCGATGTGATTGTTTGGAAAAATTTAGCATGTCCCTTCTTGCAGTAGGGACGTGTGTTCATTTAATCTTTTCAGAGATACCGAAAGCAGGAACATAAACCGGCATTAACACAGTCGTGTTTGATCATAGAAGAAAAGGCAGCCTATCTTTGGTCACACAAACACAAGACAATGCCATTAAACAAGAATATCACACATTGAGTATATACAGCGCAAACTCCTAAACATGTCAGAAATACAGATGCAATTAAAAAACAAAAAATACAAATGAACAACAAAATTTTAAAAACCCAAAAAGTTCTGCAGAACTGGAAAAAAAAAAAAAGATATCATCTCCTTTCCCTTTCTTTCATAAAATAAAAAAAAGGAGAAGAAAGTAAAATGAAAAAAAAAAAGGAAATGACAGGATAGGTGTAGAAAAAAACCCAACAAAATAAAACAAACAAACAAAAAAAAAACCTCCCAGAAAATAAAAAAAATGAACAGCCTTTTGATTTTGTGTGGAACAAAGTGATGATCCCTGCATGAAGACGAAATCGTATCGCTTTCATGTGCCTATGTTCTGTGTCACATGAAGATGAATTTATATATTCTTTTCATGTGCCTATGTTCCATGTCACATGACCAGGGATCGGAGGCGGCGGCGGCCAGGGTGATAACAACGACGCATGCATATTGTGGGCATGGGAAGCAAACGGATGCCACCATCACAAAACTACACTAACTCTATCACAACAAACATGGATCAACTTGACTCGTACATCTACTAATCTACCCTAAAAAAACACACAAAAAAACAAACACAGAATAGTCCATCATGACACATTTACAATCCAAACAACAGAAAAAAAAGAAGAAAAATGAGGAACTGTTTTTTTGAGGTTTTCTCATTCATATTCCATTTTAGCCCTCTCTTCTTGTACCTTACTTTCTCAATCCACGTTCACTGTTAATTTAGTCACCTGTCCTAAAAACAATACACGGTCACTTATATTATATATCATAGCTCCAAACACATCACACAACACAAAAGGAAATCCATTATCCTGTTTGTCATGTATTTTCTGACTGTACACGTCTTCCATACCCGCATACAGCTCTGTACACTACAGTCAATAACGAGGATACACAGAGAACACAAACTGTATGTGGTTTCTAACTAAACATACCACAGCTTTTCACGAGCAGAACAAAGAAAAAAAATAAATCACCCAGGGTACAAGATCTTTGAGAGATATAAGAAAACCCGATTTTCATCACCAAGATAATGTTTCGTGGTCATCATACATACGAAGACGAATATAAAACCAGTTTCTGATTCACTACAGAAAACAAACCAAAAAAAAAAAAAAAAGGGGGGGATCTTATGTTTCTGTTATACTTTGTTTGTCCTTTTCTGATGTTGACTATTTTTTGGTTTGAGTAAGGACACGGCGACAGACTGAGGGATGGACTACCTAGGAACACAATGGTTTTCAAAATGATCTGTCCAGTACCTGCACAGCCCTCCAAGACATCCCCCCCCCCCCCCCCCTCCAAATCAACATCTCTTTAGCTTTCCACCCGCAAAACTTTACACGGCAAGACATAACGTGAAAGCATATACCCATCATCGGTAACATAAACAATGTCCATACATCAACCAAATTAAAAACTACAACTACTTCAGTGTAGACATACTGTTCAATTGTTTCCGTTGTTCAAAACAATGTTTTGAGGGGGACAGGGGGGAGGGGGAGGGGGGGGGCTCAGGAGCTGGGGACAAGTATGGCAATTCAAAAACATACAAAGAAAAGAAGAAGAAAAAAGAAGAACGAGTAAAAGTGAAAGAGGGGGGAAAAGTCGTATGGTGTAAACAGTGGTGGCTCCAAACTCGCACAAGATACTTCTGTCTGTAACATACAGACACACAGACAAACAGGAGGAGGAGGACAAGACCTCGGTCGTGTTTCGCTTTACAGACAGACAGACAGACAGAGACAAGACAAAAAAAGACAGATCTGAATTTTTAAAAAAAGGAAGAGAAGAAACTATCTACACATCAAACTCTGCACAGTTGTTCACAATTCTGACCAAAAATCTCCTGCTCACACTGCAGATGGGCAGGAAGGGGGGAGGAGGGGGAGGGGATGTCCTTGTCAGTTGATCATCTCAAAACCTAAGGTGGAACCCTTTCACTCCTTAGGAGCGTTCTTTCCTGTTGACGTTGGAGGAATTGCTTCAGCCCGTAGGTGCAGAACAGGTCTCCCTTGCCGAAGAAGGGATGAGAAAGACAGGGGGAGGGGGGAGGGGGGGAGATGGTGTTGCCCTTGCACCTTGTCCTAGCGATGGCCGTAGTTAGCGGCATTCCCACACTTTGACCGTTGTGTCCACGCTCCCAGTCACCACGTAGGGGGAGGTCTTGTGCATGTCTGCCACACAACCGGCAAAATTCACATCATTCAGCTGTCTGTCTTTAGCACTGAGCGAAACGAGGCTCAGACAAAAGTGCACCTACACTGTGCTTATCCCGCATTATACACACGCACACACTCAGGCACATGTATACACACAAACACACACACACCCACACCCACACACTCAGGCAGTGTATTATACACTCACTACACACACGAGAACTTGCCTACTCACTAGCATGCAAGCATGCATTTACCAAACAAACCACACCAAACCCACTTAACGCGCACTCACACATACACACCATGATACCCCAACCCACACATCATGATACCCTAAACACATACACGCACACACACGCACACACACACATACCATAATACCCCCAACACACACACATACAACCATGATACCCCCAACACACACACACACACACACAACACACACACACACAACACACACAACACACACACACACACACATACACAAACACACCATGATACCCCCAACACACACACACACACACACAAACACACACCACCTACCCAGAGAGGTGACGAAGTGGAGTGGCCGCAGATCTTGTGTTGCGTTGTTGGCAGGTCCCAATGCGCAGGGTCTGTCGTCAGAGCTGACAGCAGGTACTTGCCCCCCATGTGGAACACAGGCTCGCACCAGTTGTCGTGACCATCTGAACACACCCACACCTTCTTTTAACTTTTCGTGACCAATCTAACACACCCACACACCTTCCTTTACCTTTTAAAAAATATTTTTAGCAGTACTTCCCCCCATGTGGAACACCAGGCCTCGTACCCAGTTGTGTTGACCAATCTGAAGAACACACCCACACCCTCCTTTAACTATCTCTTTTTTTTTTTTTTTTTTTTTGGTAGCAGGTATTCCCCGCCATGTGGAAACACCAGCGCCTCGTACCCAGTTGTTGTGACCAATTTGAACACACCCACAACCTTCCTTTAGCTTACTTTTTTTTTTTTTTTGGTGGTAAGATATGTGTGTGTTTGTTGTATTTGTGTGTGTGTATTGTTGTGTGTGTGTGTTGTGTTGGTGTGTGTGTGTGTGTGTGTGTGTGGTGTGTGTGTGTGTGTGTGTGTGTGTGGTGTGTGTGTGTGTGTGTGAGTGATTTGAGCGTGTGTGTGCGTGTGCCTAAAAGCACTTTCTTGCCAGCATGCACGCACATGAGGATATGCGTGCATGCCAATACACATGTCATGATGTATACACGCATCTCAAAAGTGTGTGGGTTTTCATAAATTCATACCACTCTACTCAAGGCTCTCAAAAAGAGTTGCTCTAAAAACCACAGTTATTCCCATGACATATTTAGTTCTTAGTTTCAGCGGCACACAAGGCAGAGGAGTTGTCACTGACCAGTGTGAAGAGACAGACGCCTGTGCCAACGTCCCAGAACTTGATGGTCTTGTCCCTGGACCCTGACGCCAGGAAGGGACCTAGCTGCTTGTTCTTTGTCTGTAACACACATCACAGCACGTCACATCGCGTCATGTCACGTCACACACACACAGGTGTCACATCACGTCACACCACATCACACATACACACACACACACACACACTCCCCAGAACAGAGCAGAACATCTCACGCACACGTGAAATCCTGTTCCGCTTTTCCTAAGAGTAGGCCATCGTGTGCCGGTGGGAACAGATGACATTTACAAAACTGCATACACACGGGGACTGGATGTAAAAAAGCATATTATTGCTTATTCCATTATCCCCAATATAACAGAATAAATAAATAAAATAATAAAAAACTCCCCCCAGCAAAGCATGTACTATACATTGCAAACATAATATTTGTCTCTCATTTTCATTTAAAACTGTTCAGAGTAAACACAGCTATGAATACCAAAAGCATGTAAATGAACGCATCTTCACATACACGGGAATGATGAGCTAAGCGAGTGAGTGGACATTTCTGGCTTCTGCAGTTTGTAATTGGTCTCCCCTCCCTTGCTGGGTTTATTTGTTGTGAGTTATATAACAAACAAGCTTTAAACCTGACAAACAGGATTACAGTGCAATCAACAATCTATCTTTACACCATCAGTGCCAATTGCTCATTTCATCTTGGACATCGGTACGCTTAAAGCGATATGAACACAGCTTTTGTTACAGTCACTAGATTTACCAGACATTTCAAAGTTTGCAACAAAAAGATTTACAGATGCATTTACAGATGCAAGGTTTGCTAACACTGCACACTGACTTCCACAATCATATTAAGCACCTGACTGATCTATTCTCCTCATTAAAAAATGATCACCTGACCTCACCGCTTTTAACAAAAAGACAAAATTTAATGAATTTCTAAAACACATCTTGATGATCATTTCTACACAATTTCCTTTTTTTTTTTTTTTTTTTATATATTGAAGACATAATTTTTTTTTAAGTTAGAAGATATCCATATCCTGTTTTCTCGGGTCTCACAAACCCAGTTTTTTTTCTGAAGAATACCTTCCACCCCAACAAAGTAGGTCTTAAAAAGATCTCTACATTGAAAAAAAAAACTCCCCATTCACAGTGTGTTTCAATAATACATTACTCTGACACATTATTTTAAAGTTGGAGCACAGCCTGATAGACCCAGCCTGGATAACAAGTCATGTCATTCATAATGCGTTAAAAATTCCACTTCAGTCATACATCTTTGTGTCTAACAGCTAACCATAGGCCCGACAGACCTGCGACATAAGATGGTAAATAATAACAACATGTGATGATGTAATAATAATAAATGGAATTTATATAGTGTTATATCTTGCAAAAACAAATCAATGCGCTTACATTCAACCAACTCTTACACATCCGACCAATAACTATTGAGAGTTTTAACAAAGTCAAATGCACCACACACACCACACACACACACACACACACACACACACACACACACACAAAGGTTATACACTTTGGCAGGTGGTGGATGTCTAGGCTGTTGAGAGCAGGGGCAGCTATAAGATGAAACGGGAGGGGAAGATTTTAGCTATAAAATAAATATAATAATCATGACGATATAAAAATAATCACGACGATATGACAAGAATAATCATGATAATATCATAATCATGATAATATCACAAGCATAATCATGACGACGATATCGCAAGAACCAGCAGTACTGACATCCATGTTGGCGGCCTCGGTGATGGCGGGGGCACAGCTCTCCGGGGCCCAGGCCAGGCACTCCACCACGTGCTCGTGTTCTCGCAGCTCCATCTTGCATTCCTTGTTCGACACCACCCACACACGCAGCGTCTGAACAGTAGAAGGCACCCATCAGTCTCGGAAGAATATGGAGTTGCGCTCTAGTCTTTAGAGCGCAAAGCCTGGGTAAGTAAGTATGGAGGGCAAGCTGTTACCCATGCAGCAGACCCCCCCCTCTCCATGCCACTGGAATGATCCATTGGAAAGGCAATGACCGATACGAATGGTTCCAGTACCATCGCAGGAGCCACCAGAACGTTGCCATATACAGCCCAGAGCCGCCCTGGGACTCCAACTCCCTGATTGTTCTTCAGGGATGGTGTCTAAACACGACACCTGTGTGCATGCTCGTTTTGTTGTTTTTTTAAATATAATTTTGTCATTTTGCTCTTCCAAAGGTGGAACGGGGTTTTAACATGTGCGCAAGATGTTCTGCATGTGTTCGCACATGGGCCTGGTTTCTAGTCTCATCGAAGACTGAAACAACACAACAAATATCACAGCTGTCGGTTTCCCCCACTTTCAGCTTCTACTTAGCTGCTAATTAATCCATCCCATCCCAGCCCAGTTGGGGGGTCAGCTGGTGCTATTTATAGCAGGAACTGACCACACTTAAGACTAGGTAAAAGGAAAGGGTGTGCTAAATTTAGCACTCTTGACTGAGTGGTGCGTTGGATTTGTGCGCTGTGGTCAGTTCCCCCCACTTTCAGCTGCTCTCCATTCCATCCCAGCCCAGCTGGTGCTAATTATAGCAGGAACTGACCATGGTTGAGGCTATGTAAAAGGAAAGGGCACGCTAAATTTAACACTCTTGACTGAGTGTGTGTTGGATTTGTGCGCTGTGAACATGGTTATAGGGTGTGCTTTGATGTACAACTGTAAACTCTGTGTGTGTGTGTGTGTGTGTGTGTGTGTGTGTGTGTGTGTGTGTGTGTGTGTGTGTGTGTGTGTGTGTGTGTGTGTGTGTGGTATGTTAAATTTTATTTAATGCCTCTTTACTATCTGCAATATTAGACAGAACCCATTCTATGCTTAGGTAAGTTAAGGGCGTGATGCTGATGATAAGATGATGATGGTCATGACGATGAAGAAAATGAAGGTGATGACAATGATGGGGATGAAGAGGATGGTAGGTGAAGTTGTCCTATATGGTCGATAGCGGAGCAAGGCATCAAAGACCTCAGCTTCTCTAGAGGCCACATACTGAGGGCAGTACCCATCTCCTCTCCCTTGATGCTTACCTTCCCTGACCCTAAAGAGGCAGGTACTCATTTACAGCTAGGTGAGCTGGGGACCGTAACTAAAACCAAGGCATGCAACAGTCACCCATCCAATTGGTAACCCCGCTTGATGCTGCTTAACCTTAGTTTGGGGAAAGCGGCGCTCTGTACCCAACTCACCTGATCGTTGGAGCAGCTGGCCAGTAGAGAGCCATCGGGGTTGACCTTTACCATGCGAACCCACTCTCTGTGACCCTCAAAGGTTTTCACACAGTAGCTGCAGACAGAGCAGTCGTCAGTCAGTCAGTAAAACACAACACGTACTCACAGCACAACACATAGAATACCTGCTTCAGTAACAACACAGCTTAACAATACTGAACATGGCAGACTGATACCCTATGGTATAACATTTTTTTCTTTCTTGGTGCAAGAATGAGAGTTTCATATAAATAGAAAGAAAAAAAAAAGAAATTTTGGCCTTCTTTTCTTTCATATCAGACTTATTTGAACAGTTTATGTTATGACTCAAAATAAGAACACGAACAAGAAAACTTTTTCTAAATGACTGCTATAATACTTGTTATGACACCAATACTAACTAATATACTAATAATACTAAGATACTTGCCGGAAAAGAGGTCAGAACCAATGTTAACTCCCTGGAAAACCCCTTCCAACCAGAAAACAGCTCTAAAGAAAACCCCTTCAATCCAGTAACAAAGAAAACCCCTTCCAACCAGAAAACTAAGTTATAAGATATAACAGACTTTATTTTCACACCTCCAAATAAACTGACAATTTGAGAGAAAATAATGGGGGAGGGGGGGGAGAAAACATTGCCATTTTTTTCCACAACTACTGTGGATAATCACAGACTAACAATTTCATTCTTCCCATTTGTGAAGAGCATGTCTACATAACTCACCCTGTGCCTACTTCCCACATTTTGATGGTTTTGTCTCGAGAAGCAGTGACGAGGAAATCTCCGTTAGGCATGAAGGTGACACTGGATACATTGTGATCGTGACCTGTCAATATCAAAACATATCAACAGGTTACATACAGCTCTGAACACAGTAGCCACCTGTGTGTTAGCAAAATGTCCTGGAGTGTCTGAACATATGAGTGTTTGCAAAATGTCCAAAAGTGTGTGAACATAGGATGGTTTGTATATTCTTGAAATGTATCCTCTGGCAGGCTCTGAATATCATGCCTCAATCCCAATAAAAACTGAAGTCACAATCATACAAATTAATACACACAGATGTGTGCATGTGCACACACACACACACACATGTGCATGCCCCCACACATAACAACACACACACACACACACACATGTGCACATGCATGCAGGCTCACACCATGCTCCAAAACCAATGACACTTGGGAGTTTACTTCACATTTTCATTTTTTCTCTAGATATAAAATAAAACAAAAGACAGAAAACGCTCTTTACTTATCGCACAGTGTGTGTGTGTGTGTGTGTGTGTGTGTGTGTGTGTGTGTGTGTGTGTGTGTGTGTGTGTGTGTGTGTGTGTGTGTGTGTGTGTGTGTGTGCGCCGTAGTTGCGTGTGCGTGCGAGCACACGCACACACACGCATGTGTGTAACTGTGCATGTGCATGCTGTGTGAGTGCATGTACATGTGCCTGCCCAAACATGCCTGAGAGAGACTTACCATACAAAGTCTTGAGACACTCAAATCCTGTGAAGTCCCACAACTTGATGGTCAGGTCTGCCGAACAGGAAGCTGAGGAAACGAAACAGAAACAGGTCACTCACTACATGCAGCGGTGTAAGTGACAACAAGTGCAACACCTTGAAAATGATGATGCCACTTTTTTTCCCCATCCTTAAAGTGTCTCTATTGCTAAAAAACAAAGAACAAAAAAAAAGTGGCTCTATTGCTCTTTTATAAAGCTGTGCCACTCCCTCCTCCATCCCCCCAAATTTAAGGAAATAAATCTTATATTTTAACACCCCCCCCCCCCCCCCCCCCCCAACAAATACTGAACACAATAACTACATCTACTCATGTTACCAATCTTATGGAAGACAGCAGTAACTTGAGGCATGACTGTTAGAGCAAAGATGTTAGAACTCCTAATATCGGGAAAACTAAACAGGTAAACAGCATCAGTATTACCTGAGTAGGTCTTTATGCGCTGACCTAACTGCTTTATGGTCCAAGCATACTTCTACGTCTGTATTAAAAAAAATATTTAAAAAGTGATAAATTATACCCATCAGATGAATCAAGATTTAAAAAAATCAAAAAATTAAAAAAAACACAAAAAGCAAAGAAAAAGTTAAACATATACATGGCTGTACATGCATACAAGAACAAGCATCAGCACGCAGGCACGCAGGCACACACCAACACACAGCCACACACACACACACACACACACACACACTACACACTATTTATGAATAACACATTACTGACCCATGATTTTTCCAGTGTTATCAAAAGCCACGTCTTGAACGGAGTCTGTGTGTCCTTTTAACGTCCTCTCATAATCCCCTGTTTCGTAGTCCCAGATCTGCATCCACATCAATGACACTGTTTACCACGAATGTCAACACTTCATTCTTAATCAGCACTAGCACTGATTTAATTCAAACAATACTTCTAGAATAGAAGTAAATAAATAAATGAATGAACCATATGAACAGATAATAATGATAATAATTATGATGATAATGGATATTTCTAGAACGCGACCCTTTCCCTTGGCAGAGGTAGAGCAAACGCCTTACAAATCAAAATATTGCAATACACACTAAACATATGTAAATATATGAATAAATGTTACGAAGCACATAAAAACCTACATGCCCATAAACATGATTGCAATACTTTGTTAAACAATAAAATCTCAACGTTATATCAACCAGGAAATATCATATCAGTACAGCAATCAAGCGTATGGCGACTTGCACACAACAAACCATATAGAATCATCACAAGCCCAAACAATCAAAACACTTACAGCTCCCACCCCACCAGTCACAGAGATAGGTAAAGGTAAAGGTAGGTAAAGGTGTCCCATAACCTTATGTGGTTGTAGGGGAGTGAGGCATCAAAAACCTCAGCTTCTCTTGGGGCCAGCATATTGAAGGCAGCGCCCATCTCCTCTCCCTCACTGCTTTACCTTCCCTGACCCTAAAGAGGGCAGGTACCCATTTACAGCTGGGGGAACTGAGGGAACTGTACTGTAGCCAAGGCACGCAAACAGTAACCCAACCAATTGGCAACCACGCTCGACGCTGCTTAACATTGGCTGGGGGGAAAGGGAGCGCTCTGACCATTGAGCTATCCCGTCCCCAAGAGACAGTAAAGTTCAAAGCCCAAGCGCCCCCACTGACCTTGATAGTGGCGTCCTCACTGGCGGAAACCATGAGGGAGAAGACAGGATGCAGCACGACGCGGGTGACGGGGCTGCGGTGGCCGCTGAGGGCGTAGCGTTCAGGAGGGCGGGGGATCCATTCTGAGGGCGAGCGGCGGTCACGGGTAGGGGCCCCAGAGTTGACCTCTTTTTCCGCCTCAGCCAGCTTGGCTTCCAAGTCCATGACCTGTGTGCAGGTTGCATTGTTTTGTGTGTAAGGATGAGCAGGACTGCATGCACGCAAGCTTGTGCATGCATGCACACACACGCACACGCTCTCGCACACACACACACATAGGTACATGCACAAAAACATAACGGCATGGGAACAGTGTCCTCAACCTTACACAGAGAGAGAGAAAACAAATTGTGAAAAATCTTTTTAAAACAGATGACAGACTGAAAAGACTTACTAGGCAGACAGAACACATACAGAACTTTACAAACGTCAGACTTTTGATCCTAGATGACAAAGGGTAACAGGATTTCAAACTGGCATCAGGCAGTCTCTTTAAGAGGGATTTTTAACTGAGGTAACTCTGGCACTGAATCCCCTTTTCTGTAAGTGTATTTTGTCCTTCATGCTGAGGTGAGTTGGGGGGTGTTCATACAAGCTAAATCAAAATCTCTTATCTATAGACAAGATGCATGATTTAGCCATATTTCTCAGAATGCAATGTCCTCCACAGACATAGAAACAGAGAGACAGTGACAGAGAGCAAGAAACAGAGAGAGAGAGTGTGTTCATTTAATTATTATTTCCATTCTGAACAACACGTCCTCACTTTTCTATTCCAAACAAAAATTCTTCACTTACCCTCTTCTGCAGTCGAATGACAGATGTCCATTTCTTTTCAAGTAAGCCACTGTATTTCTTTTCAATTTCTCCTGACTGAAACACAAAAGGCAACTTGTAAACCAATGGGGTTTTGAGAGAGAGAGAGAGAGAGAGAGAGAGAGGAGAGAGAGAGAGAGAGAGAGAGAGAGAGAGAGAGAGAGAGAGAGAGAGAGAGAGAGAGAGAGAGAGAGAGAGACAGACAGACAGACAGACAGACAGACAGACAGACAGACAGACACAGATAGACAGAGACAGATACACACACACACACAAACACACAAGAAGAGAAGAAGAGAGAGAGAGAGGGAGAGAGAGAGAGAGAGAGAGAGAGAGAGAGAGAGAGAGAGAGAGAGAGAGAGAGAGAGAGAGAGAGAGAGAAAGAGAGAGAGAGAGAGAGAGAGAGAGAGAGAGAGAGAGAGAGAGAGAGGAGAGAGAGAGACAGAGAGACAGAGACAGAGACAAGAAAGACAAGACAGAGAGAGAGAAGAGAGTGGGAGAGCAGAGACAGAGAAGAGAGAGAGAGAGAGAGAGAGAGAGAGAGAGGGGGGGGAGGGAGAGGGAGAGTAGAGAGAGAGAGAGGAGAGAGAGGAGAGAGAGAGGAAGGGGAGAAGAGAGAACACGAGGACAGGAATAACAGGAAGATAGACTGAAAGGGAAGAAAAAAGACATAGGCTGGGTGAACTGAATCAAATCAATTTTAAAATGATTTATTCATATTATGGTTCTAGCCCCAAATGAGGGGTAATAGGGAATACAATAACGACAGAGAAATAAAAAAGAAAACAACAACCACAATACAATTAATAAATCAACTATGTAACCAGCCTAATCACAGGCTGAAATAAACAGACTGTGAGAGAGGTCAAGATAGGAGATATAAAGACTGAGAATGGTGTATGCATGTGTGTATACATGTACACTGTTATGTGCATGCATGCATGTGCTTGTGTGTATGAGCACATCCCATCACAGAAATATTTCATTATTTGTGGAAAAAACAAATCATCATTTGTGTTCTATGTGCACATAAAAACTACAACCCTCCACAGGTTTCAAAGCAGTTTTGTACATGTATGTATACCGTATTGTCTCAAACTACAAGTCAGCTTTACTACAAACTAACGCATTAATTAATTAGGACTTCATTTTTTTTCAACCCAGGTCATCAACACCAACAACCTTCCCTTTATCCTCTCAGAAGCATGAAAACAGGTTACAGGTAGTCACCAGGGTAATGCGCAGAGTGAATTAAATTAAGAATTCATGAGCAATCAATCATTTGCTTTTTGCTATCGAGCCTCACGCAATATGCTCACACATGATGAGCACATGTGCGGGTAATCAGTCGCGCACACACGCACACACTTTCTCTTTCTAGAGCGCGCGCACACACACACACACACACACACTCACTCACTCACTCACCATAGAAGCTTCCTTCTGGAAATGCTCCAGAGCAGTGTGGAAGCCATTGGCGTTCAGGTAGTCGGCTATCGCCTTATTTCTGAAAACACAGCAAGAAAATACACCTGTTATTGATTATACACTAAAGATGATGCAGACATTGAATACACAAGTTAGTTCTCCATGTTTCACTTTCACTTTCTTAGATAAATGTTCAGTTAACATATGTGCATGCTTGCATACATGTGCAATTTTGTGTATTTGTTTGCAATATGTGTGCACATGTGCTGAAGTCCAGGTTGCATATTTGGAAACATTTTTGGCAATTTACATCTGGGATAGGTATGCAATGAGTGTTTACACACATCTACATGTTGTGTGTGTGTGTGTGTGTGTGTGTGTGTGTGTGTGTGTGTGTGTTGTGTGTGTGTGTGTTGTGTGTGTTGTGTGTGTGTGTGTGTGTGTGGCGCGCGCAGGTGCATTGTTGTTCTTGAATTTAACGTCTATTCACATTGTGATATTAGACACAAGAAAGTAAACAATCGTTTGTGTGCGTGTGAGCGTTGCATTGTGGTGTGTGCATATGTGCGTGCATGCATGCGTGTGTGTGTGCATGCATGCGTGTGTGTGTGCATGCATGCGTGTGTGTGTGTGTGTGTGTGTGTGTGTGTGTGTGTGTGTGTGTGTGTGTGTGTGTGGGGTGTGTGTGTGTGCGCATGCTTGCATGCATAGATGTGGTATTAGCATGTATTCATGAATGTGTCACACACAATTATGCATGCTTGTGTTTATATTCATGGATGCTTGTGTGTGCATATGTGAGGACATATATGTCATGCCATTAGCCCAATCCAAAAAAGCAAGACTATACAACAGAACAGCAAACAAATTTATTCAGATAAAAGGGGCCAAAGGGACCAAGAGGGGTTTCTGTTCCTCACAAAATTTCAAACCAAACACAGATTATCTTGATTCATTTCATTGTTTATTAAAAAAGCATCTGTCTGAAAATGTAATGTATGTTTCTCTTCAACTATCAGTGTCTGACATTCCAGGAAATCCAAATTCTGCTACTAAATGTCAGGATTTTTTTCTTTGCACACCTTTCAATGTTTGACTTAAAAAATTTTCTTCTATTTTATTTCTATAGGCAATCCAGATTCTTTGGTCTAAAAACCAAAACTTTTGAAAAACTTTTCTCCATAACTTTTTCAGATTAAACTCAAAGGATGGAATGCAATTTTAAGCAAAAATAATCTTTTTAAAAGGAACAACAACAACAAAAAACCCACACAAACACACAATAACCACAGACTACAACACAGAAAGAACTTTCAACAAGGACAGCACAGAAGAAAAGAGGGAAACGTGACAGTCAAGACACCTGAGATGAAAGTCAAAGTGAACAGAACCCATGGGAAGAAAAAAAAATCAATACACAGCTTTTCTAATTTTAATCACTCCAGCTGTTCACCCTTTGAGATGAGAACATCTGCAGACACCCAGATGAGACAGCAGGAAGGTGGGGGGGTGGGGGGGTGGGGGGGGGAAGGAGCAATAGCACTGACAAGGAAACCAGGACAGGGGGGTGGGGTAGTGCCATGAGAAAGAAGGTGAAACAGAATGCAGTGCCCACAAGACAAAGAGACAGAGAGCAGAATGTTAACAACTGTATGCATAAAGCACAAAGAAAATATCTATAGTGTATACACAGCATCACACGGTAATCTTTCAAGTCTTGGTAGTATAACACTAATAACAGCTGCTCCTGTGAGCAGGCATTTGCACAAGAAAGTCTTCTGAAGTCAGAATGCAGCTACCCTAGTGGTGGTCAAACGGTCACATTCACAAAATCCCACCGTTTGGTCAACTTAGGAGTTCTAGCCAAGGAAACTTCAGCACAAAAAGTCTGCTTTTATAATGTCTACATGTCACAATCTCCATTCTACTTTGTTTCTTTCAAGCTAAAACTTCTTTTCTTGCTGCTCCATTTCTACTCATTGTTATTACCCACCTGGCACCACACTCCCTCAATACCCATCTCTCTCCCCATCCAGGTCACCCTACTCCAACTTTTCACTGTATTTAAATAATTAGCATCTTAAAAACCCACACAGCTGAGATATGTGTCCATGTCAAAGGTTAAGGGGGGGGGGGGGGGGGTACAGTAAAAGATCTGAACGTGATGAAAAGCTCAGAGACAGCCATGAAGATGTTTGCTGGGCATTCCCCAGCTTAACACCTTAGTCTCACTCAACAAATAGATAGCTGGGAATCACAGTGATACAGTGACTACACACTGGCTGAGAAGTTTGCATATGTGTTGATTAAGTCATTAATTGCTTTCATGACTGTTACCCATTACCTCCCCCACAGAGGCAGCCTTACTCCAACTTCAGATTACAGAACTGAACCGAAAACCAAAAGTTACAGACTTCAGAAACAGCTCTAGCCTGAACACATGTCAGCTTATGAAATATTGGAGAGGTGACACTCAGGGAGAGATTCTGCTGAAGGAAGGCTGCGCACAGACTGTGTCTCTCAACGATAAACCATCTCTTCCATACAAAGTCACCCAAGCGTGCAGACCGTAGAGGTGAATGACAATGGCCAGCACAGAGTTTACGGCTCAAAGGTCTCGAAAAGGACTCATGAAAATGTAAAATCTGGAAACAAGTCAGCCAGAAACATTTAACCTTGAAATCGGCCAGGATGCTGTCTGAAGAAAAGCCAAACTGAATATCTATAAAATAAAAAAACCACCCTCATTCCACCCCCAGCATTTGACCCCAAAAAAAGAGAAAAAAAAGATGAAAGAGCAAGAAGAAAGAGTAACAGAGAGAGAGAGAGAGAGAGAGAGAGAGAGAGAGAGAGAGAGAGAGAGAGAGAGAGAGAGAGAGAAGAGAGAGAAAAGACAGAGACAGAGACAGAGACAGACAGACAGTCAGAGACAGAGAGAGAGGGGGGGGAGAGAGAATTTTTTTAAAAATTTATACTATTAATAGACACACACACACACACACACACACACACACACACACACACACACACACACACACACACACATTTTAACAATTTTGTTGTTGTTTTTTTTACTATGGTGGTGGGGTAAGGTGCTCAACAAGGATTTATTGTCAGTTCAGTGAAAACATTTTCCTTGAAGTCTTGTAAAGTTTCAGCCAGAGGACCACAGACTCATCCTGTTAAATGGACATGAATCAGATGAACTTGTGAACAAGTACTATACATAGTTCACAGTTTGATCATCACGAAGTTTTGATTGGTGTTCTCAGTACTAGTACAACACTTCTGGTCTGATGCTTCAAACTACCTGGTTTGTCACTAAACACACACACAAAATTTCTCCTACCTGCCTGCCCCCATCTCTCTCTCTCTCTCTCTCCCTCCCTCTCATTCCTCCCTCTCTTCCCCCTGGCAAATGCAAAGCTCTTCTTCCATGAGCCAGGCATCTAATGTCCCAAAGGGCATTCCCCACTTGTACAAACGAGGCTTCGCTCTTCGTCAAACTGTCGCACCAAACAGAAAGCTGCTGGTAATGTAATTACAGGGACAATAATAAGCCCCCGGTACAGAAGCTCAACCATCAACATGTCGCCCATGGGATGAAAGCGCCCGGTATTCAGGTGGCGGATTTAACAAGTACAGACCTGGCGAAAAATACGGCGGCAGTACCACGGCACTCAATCTCCAAGGGGGATTAATCATAGGGGAGCAGGGATGCCCAGAAACAATTGCAACAGCAGGGCCGCCTGCCTGGCTATTGATTTCCGTGTAGCATCGACCACCACCACCACCACCACTACTGCTGCTGCTGCTATGGTGGCTGGCAGATGTTGAAACAGTACTTTGGAGGACGTTTTCACACCACTACCAGTTCACCTGGGTTGGCTATTTCAGCGGTTATTTTATGCACCTGCTGGTGTTGTACATGTTGTAAAATACTGGATTAAATTGCGACTGCGCAATGTCAGTTCTACACCATTACAGAAAGCAAAAAAATATGAGCTGCTGATCAGTCTCTGGCAAATTATGTGTTATCCAATAATTACATAATACTGTCAACTTTGGGAACCAGAGGCCAGAGGGGGAAGGGGACGGAGACTTTTTGTTGTTGTTATGGTTTTATTTTTATGTTCCATAGGAGATTCTGATTTTAAGAACTGCAAAAACTTTTCAAAAGCAGTTAAAATTTTTAACAAATGTTATCAATTCACCCGAGCAATGCAGTTGTGTAAAAGATTTTAACTGGCAATTGGTATATTATTTCCCAGTCAACTTATTTTTATCAGCATGAAAAGCATTTAATGATCATATTCCCATATGGACTTAAGTTATCATCCTCAGAACTGAGGCCATTAAACCCTCTAAGCTTTCACCAAAAGGTGTTCTCTCCCCTTTGCAATCATCCCCACACTCAGCTGAACAGCATAACCTCCCTCCCTTCCCATCCCTGTTACAAAGAGAACATACACAAACCTGCTTGACGCCACATTAAAAAACAATGCCTAGTTGCTGTCACTCAACTGACTAGTGTGAGTGAAAAACTGCTGCTGGTGTTAACCATCAACTTGGATGTTTAATACTACATGTTTAGCTAAGCAGGGATAGAAACAAAACACGGGTTGTAATGTAGCCCTGTGGAACATATTGCTGCATGCTTAGAATATTCAAAATTTTATACTCCAACGTGCATTCCTGAATATTTTCAGAATTGCTGACGACTGATGTACACACACATGTATGTACTGATGTAAGGCAGTACACAAACACAACTCTTTCTTGTGGCCATAAATTGTATAACTCTTACAAAAGGAGACTACTGAGCATCTGGGTGCTGATAACAAAGCTGTTGGTTTTCTTTTTTGCCCAATAAAAAAAAATATTCTGAATTAATTTTTTTTTATCTCCCTCTGATTAAATAAATCTCCACCACCCACACCCAAAAACATATTTTGAATTTCGCTTGTGGAATTTAACATTACTCTCAGACAATTCTTACTGCTGCAAACTCCCAAAAACCTACTTATAGTACACATATATATATATATATACAAGCACAGGCAAGGGTCTATTATAGACCTATAAATATATCTTCCCACACATCTTAAGTCTCCACTTTTGACATCAACTACGCACCATACCTTGGAAAAACTTTTACTGCATGCTTCTCTTCCCAGAAGCCAGACAGGCATAGTGTTAAGCTGACACACCCCACCTTCCACTGGAACCAACACCCCCTCCCCATCTTCTCATCAACTCTCTCCTTCACCCAGCTTATCGATTCAGAGAGCTGCTGCATACCTTTAGCACAACAGACAGACTGCAGGGATGGGTGTGGAGTATGTTTGTTGGGGTTTTTTTTGTTTTTTTTTCCCCTTGTAGACATTGATGTTTGGATGCATTTTCTTGGGGATGAACTAATTTTGGGGGGGGCTTCTGATGTGTTTGAAAATGAACTATTTTGGGGGGGCCTATATTTGTTTCTTTTCTGTCAAAAGAAATGGCTTTCTGGGTCAGAATTTCCCTGAGAATGTGAGACTTTTGTTCTGAGCTTATTAGATCATAGCACATAAAGTAGAGGATGGGCTCTTTTGTAAAGATTTTTCTTTTCTTTTTTTCACAGTCAGAATTTCCATTGAGACCACAAAGACTGCCATTCTGAAGTTATTAAACTAAAAATTAGAAAATTATTAAAATTTCTTTTAAAAAAAAAGTAGAGGCTTGGCATTTTTGTAAAGTTTTTTAGCTTTTTCGTTTTATTTTAAAGGGTGGGTGGGTAGGAGGTGGATTAACCCAACAT
>CM060340.1:35583779-35621279 GCA_030674155.1 Stramonita haemastoma
AACAAAAAGATACAATATCAGAAACTAGAAAAAAATAAATAAACAAAAAAATTTCAATGAGGTCATATACCACTATGCTGTTGCACTTTTAGCACTTTAAAATTGAACTATAGTATAAAAAAAAAACCCAATGTGAATACATGTGATATAGATATCTACCAGGGTTCGCGCTAGGATTTTTTTAAAACCGGTACTGCCAGTTGCCATTTCAGAGATATCTTGACCAACTCCCCCAAAATCGGTCCCCAGAAAATAAAATCCGGTACGTACTGTGAACAAAACGAAACTATTCATGTGAGGGGGTGGGGGAGGGGGGGGGGGATTGTTCGGCAGCAAAACTAAATCTAAATTGAACGCGAATCTCTCAGATTTTGACTGCCGTGCTGCTGCCACTCGCTTCTTGGGCACGAAGCCACGCAGGAAATAGTTGGGGGGTTTTTTTCTAGCGCCTGTGTCACCGTCCGTGTCAGTCTGTTGTTTTGCATGGCATCATTCATGTGACTTATATTCTTCTTTCTTGTTTCTATGCTTAGCCTCATCTAGATCTTTCGTTCACTTTAGATTTAGTTTTCAACTCTTCTCTCTCAAAGCAACGCGCAAATTCATAGTCATAGACCTCCGCTTTTCGCTGTTAGTAAGAGCGGGCCATCGTGTGTGTGGTGGGAACAGATGACATTTACAAAAACTGCATACACATGGGGACTGGATGTAAAAAAAAAAAGCACAGGAGTGCTTATTCCATTATCCTCGATATGAAAGATTAAAAGAATAAAGAATAAATAAATCTAGGCCCCATTTACTCATTGTGAATGGAAGTCAGTCATGCCGGGAAGAGTGCGAAGCTCTATTCTTTCACAGTAAAGCTGGCTGTTCTGCGTGTTAGGCTAAGTAAATGAGGCTGGCGCCAAAGATGTCCGTCGGAAGGGATAGGAAGGGGTAGGTGCGTAAGCACAGTACATGGCGCATGACAGACTGTCAGAAAAGTCACTTCAGACATTTTTTTTTGAGACGGAAAATCTAATCGGTCACAGGCAAAACAGAATCGGTACCGTCGAGGGCTTACCGGCTGCTGTCGAAAATTTTCAGTATTCCCTGTTTACAATCGGTTAAAAAATATCCGACAATTACCCGGTTATCGCGAACCTGTATCTACACAATAATACATACATGTATGTGTGCAAACCGAGTAACAAAATATTTCCTTTGGCACAAACACAAGTCGGAAACAACGGCTAAAAGATCTGCCTCCATTACTCAACCAATCATCTAGGAAACCAATTCCCAATTATAATAATGATGATACAGTTGACATTTGTAGCTCTAGCTGCACTGATTGTGATATCACCCAATAGCAAACCTGCTATATGTCCTTGAGCTAGTACAGGAGAAGCTTTAGTGCAAAAGAAATATGATGAACACAACAAATAAGTCACATACTGTGATGTAAGCCTGGTGTACGTGGGAAATATGTTTCTTGTATGATCTCTATAAAACCAAAGTCCATTTTCCCAATAACTTACAAGTACTAGAGAGAGCGTGTGTGCATGCATTTATGAGCATGCAAGAGAGAGACACACAGACTGACAAGAGTCAAACAGACAGTGCGAGTGACAGAGAGAGAAAGACTCAAAGAGAGACAAAGACAGGGACTGATAGAGACCAGCGGATAGACAGAGACACAAGAGAGAGAGAGAGAGAGAGAGAGAGGAAGAGAGGAGGAGAGAGAGGAGAAGAGAGAGAGAGAGAGAGAGAGGAGAGAGAGAAGGAGAGAGAGAGAGAGAAACATTAGTGATAAAGACAGAGACTGACAAGAGACAGAGACAGAAAACAGACAACAACAAAAAACAACCCTGAAAAAGAGATTCAGAGTGAGAGACGAGGGAAAGAAATAGACAGACAGGGCAAGAGTCAGTAAGAGCTGATAAATACTAAAATAGACACAGCCATAGACCCAGAACTTAAATCTAAGAGGGAGTCAGAGATAGGAAACGAAGAAGAAAAAAGAAGAGGAATGATAAAAAGGGATAAAGAAAGAGAGAGAAACCCTGAAGAGGTCAGACAGATGACTCAGACAGAGAGCATCCCTGTAACTTCAGGAAAATATCAACACTACAGTACAAGGTCAGGTGCCTATTCAAACAAATCTTTCATTATTTGTTACCTAGTACACACACACACACACACACACACACACACACACACACACACACACACACACACACACACACACACAAACACACACACACGCACGCACACACGCACACACACTAACTTAACCATCTGATATCACTTTTGGGTGGAAGAACGTTAAACATGAAGTAGTGAAACACACACATGCACACACACACACACACACACACACACACACACACACCACACACCACACACACACCTTTCTAATTCTATAACTTTTTTACTTCAAGTTCTTTACTTTTAGTGGCTTGGTAGTTTTGGTCAATGTCAAAGACTTACTGGAGGTTGTGTGTGTTTTTTTGTTTGTTTTTTGTTTAGTTTTTTGCTTCTACAGTTTTATCTGCTTTTGTTTTAAGACTTTTGGTTTCATGTATGTTTTGTGGGTTTTTTCCCCCTTTATGTGAAGGAGAACAAGTCTTTTCGCTTGTTTTGTTTTTGTTTTTTTGGGGAGGGTCGTGTGTGTGTGTGTATGTGTGTGTGTGTGTGTGGGGGGGTGTGTGTGTGTGTGTGTGTGTGTGTGTGTGTGTGTGTGTGTGTGTGTGTGTACGTGCGCGCATGGTGTGTGTGTGTTGTGTGCGCACGTGCATTGCTGTTGCTTTCGGGGGGGGGGGGGGGGGGGGGGGGGGGGTGTTGATTTGTTTGCTTTTGTTTGGTTTAGTTAGGATTATTAGGAGGGCTGATATTGTTTGTTTTTTTAAGGGGGGGAGGTGCTTCTTTTTGTTTGATTTTGTTGTTGTTTAGTGCTTATTTCATTCTGCCAACAACAAACAAATCATGTGATGATGTATTCTCTTTCAAGAGTGAGGAAAAGGTCAGGAAATTATTTGTATAAGTTATAACCAAAAAAATAAGCTATGTCACAACTACGCCACGAAAACCACAGCAACACCCACATACTCCCATATAACCGCCATATAACCGCCATAAAGACACAGGGACAAACACTGGTCACAGCTGACAAGTTTACAATGCAACCAAGCTTGCAGACAGGCTAGAGCTACAGTCTGTTCCACAGTCGCATGCTGGGCAGGGGGTCTGGTGATGCAGACTGAATAATGAATGGATGTTCATCCCAATGCGTGTGCCCATGCACCCACACACACGATACACACACACAACACATATCACACACACACACGTAACAACACCATGATACACACACACAACACACACACACAACACACCATACACTGGGGAGACCAGACACATGCATCACACACACACACACACACACACACATCACACACACACACACACACACACACACACACACAATGATACAACACGATACATACAACACACACATTCACTCTCCCTCTGAGTTTCCACCACCACCACCACCCAACACACACACACACACACACACACACACACACACACACACACACACACACACACACACACACTGTAAGCATTCCATCTAAGTCATTTAACTAAGATCACAGCCACTAGATTGCATTTCAAAGGTTTCTCTCTCTCCCCCTCTCTCTAATGAACAAACACAGACTAGGCACACCGACATACCCACACAAAGGCCCATGCATGTATAGTTGTATACCTGTACACCAAAACGTGTGTGTACATAAATGTACATGTGTGTGAGTGTACAAGAGCATGTATGTGTGAGCGTGTGAGTGTATGTGTGTGTGTGTGTGTGTGTGTGTGTGTGTGTGTGTGTGTGTTGTGTGTGTGTGTGTGTGTGTGGTGTGTGTGGTGTGGTGTGGTGTGGTGTGGTGTGGTGTGGTGTCGTGGCGTGGTGTGTGTGGTGTGTGTGTGTGTGTGTGTGTGAGTGATTGTACATGTATGCGTGTGTAAGAGTGTGTGTGTGAGTGAGTGTGTGTTAATGAGTGTGTGTATGTCTGTTTGAGTGTTGGCATGTGTGTACATGCAATGAGTTATAATTTGGGATAGCCACCTGTTTTAGTGTTTACAATACATAGCAAACCACTTAACAGCTTTTTTACAGGATTATCTCTTTCAAGATAAAAATAAAGTTTGTAAGCACATGTGTACATGTACATGTACTACTGTATACATGTATACATTTGTACACTCATACAGATAAACACACAGACACACATGTATTACACGCACACACACATCAACACACACTTCCAAGTTCCACAAACAAAGCAATTTCCAAACAGAACACAAAGGAAGTCAAGAGATTCTAAACATTTAAAAACCACAGCACAGAACAGTTCTCATAACACAGGATGCAATTCATGATTGTTTAACATTTAGCCTGTCTGGGTATATTTAGCCCAAAGCATCTCCATCTTTTGTCTGTGTACTCCCGTTTGCCATGGCAAGGCAAGCACCAGTCTAAACTAAAAGTTCTGTATTGTGTAATAACACAGCTCTTCTTCCCCCCACTGTGCTCCTGTGAGCACACACAATTATTTGCTTTGTAATGGGCTTAATTTCCACTTGTGGAATGTCGTGCATTTGCGCCTCATAGTTTTTCAGCTTCAACTATCAATTCTATTTTTGCTGCAAGTGCATCACGAAATAATGTTGTTTAGTTACAGTGCATTACTTTCAATGACAGTGCTTCAGGGATCCATGGATAGCATAACGTTTCTTCAAATGGCAGTTAAATGCATGCATGCATGAACCTGTGTATGAACGTCTTTTGCAAGTATGTACTGTAAATGCACTTGCAGTTGCAACATGAACACATACAATGATACATGTATACCACACACACACACACACACACATTGTAGCTATGTATACATGTATGCATGCACACACAAATGTTTGCATACATGTACACACACTCTCACCCCCCACCTCCCACCCAAAACACACACACACAAACACACATAATAAACCTAATGACCAATCCACCCAACCCACCACCAACAACCAAGACTACCACAATATTAAAAAACTATCGACACAGAAACAACCTTTTTCAGACCATCAAAGAAAAATAACACAATTAGTGATAACCAGGCAAGAGATCCCTGGAAATGTTCAGACCTGTACTCTAGTCTAGGCACAAAGAAATAGCAGGCAGATGCCTAAAGCCTCTTCAGGGAGTTAACCGCCCACTTACTGCCGAGCCCAGAACCAATAGAAGGCCTACCCCTCCCCTCCCTCACCTGACGATAAGGGATAAGACAGCTTGCCTGGAATGCCGAACATTTGGCAGACTGGGAGGAGGAGGAAGAAAGAACCTTCTCACCCCTAAGGTAACATTACGTAGGCTAGGAATAGGATGGGACTGGAAGCTACCTGCAGTTAAAAGAATGAGAGAGAAAGAGAGAGAGAGGAGAGAGAGAGAGAGGAGAGAGAGAGAGAGAGAGGAGAGAGAGAGAGAGAGAGAGAGAGAGAGAGAGAGAGAGGGGGGGGGGGGGGAGGGGGGGAGGGGGGAGAGAGGGAGGGAGAGAGAGAGAGGGGAGAGAGAGAGAGAGAGAGGGGGGGGGATGATGGAGGGAGGGACAAGGAGGGGGGAGAGTCACACAGACGACAGAGAGATCAAAACTGAATGATCAAGAGTGTTCTTCCCTTTGTTTTAAAAATTCTTTTATTTCAATTATATAATTGGTAATGAATTTATAAGCATTTGTGCACTCTTTTTTTTTACATGCAGTCCCCCAGTGCATGCAGGTTTGTAAATTTTGTCATATGTCCCATTGGCATGCAATGGCCTACTCTTCAGAGAAGAGAAAGAGAGAGAGAGAGAGAGAGAGGTGTGTGTGAGTGAGTGGTGAGTGAGTGAGTGGTGTGTGTGTGTGTGTGTGTGTGTGTGTGTGTGTGTGTGTGTGTGTGTGTGTGTGGTGTGTGTGTGTGTGTTGCGCGCGCGCGCACATAATGGATCTGTGCCTGATAATAATATCTGTGCAGTTAACACACAGATGACAACATGAAATTTCTTAAAAAAATCAAAACAATAATACTAACAGTAATATTTACTATTGTGTTCTAGCAAAAAACAAGAACAACAAAACATGAAAAGCATCAATATATCACCTTTATCATGAGTGTGTCATTCAGAATTTACTCAAATTATGAATAAAAGAATTATTACTATCATAAAAAAGATTATGAAATCCAAACAAACAGCAAAAACAACAACAAAAACAGAAAAGATTATTAGCCTTTTGCTAGTGATGCATTCCTCCCCCCCCCCCTCCCCCCAGAAAGCAGCCTGAATTTTACACAAAGCTATTCATCCACCATGACTGTGGGTACACTTATACTACAGCCAGTATTTAAAGTATTATTACTGATCAGTCATTACATTCAAAACTTTACACTTTCACTGTACTTTTCAGTACATGGTTGCTGTTAAGCGTTTATGTAAGACAAGGAACTCAACTCTTCATGAGTGCAGTGATGTCACTCACAAAGCTTTGTTTACATTACACATAAAACTTCCTCGGGAAAATACTGTCAGTAATTAGTAAAACATACAGAATACTTTCCTACAAAGTCTTCTTGAAAGATCCTTTTCACCATCTATCATTATCAAATTCAACTAGAATTTTTTTTGGTGTGTGTGTGTGTTGTGTGGTGTGTGTTGTGTGTGTGTGTGTGTGTGTGTGTGTGTGTGTGTGTGTGTGTGTGTGTGTGTGTGTGTGTGTGTGTGTGTGTGTGTGTGGTGTGTGTGTGTGTGTGTGTGTGTGTTGTGTGTGTGGTGTGTGTGTGTGTGTGTGTGTTGTGTTGTGTGTGTGTGTGTGTGTGTGTGTGTGTGTGTGTGTGCTGTGTGTGTGGTGTGTGTGTGTGTGTGTGTGTGTCGTGTGTGTGTGTGTGTGTGTGTGTGTGTGTGTGTGTGTGTGTGTGTGTGTGTGTGTGTGTGTGTGTGTGTGTGTGTGTGTGTGTCGTGTGTTGTGTGTGGTTGTGTGTGTGTGTGTTGTGTGTGTTTGTTGTGTGTGTGTGTGTGTGTGGGTTCTGTGTGTGTTGTGTGTGTTGTGTGTGTGCAATGTGTGTGTTTAAATTTTTAAAAGATGAATCAAAAAAATATTCAAAGTATGGAATTTTGTTTACAAGTCAAAGTCCATTTGGTCTGCTTCTTAACTTTACATACACACATGCATGCACACACACACACAAACACACTTATGAATGTTGCTGATTTTTGTTTAATGTATCATTATACTATCAACTGACTATTGGCTTGTATAATGAATACAGTCTATAGGCTAGATACTGTTTACGCCTAGACTTTTTGAACTGACAAGGTTTAAAAGTATTTGAAATTCTTTATTATCTACTTTATATTTTTGTCAGGCAGTGAAAATCCATTTTAACCTCTCTCTCGGAGAAGACTTACAGGCTGCAAGCTATTTGCTGATATCATCAAGTCTATGACTATTCAGAAACAAGATGAACATGAAACAAACATCCAAAAGTGGGGATGACAGCTTTCACTTTCAGATTCAGTCCCTAATTCAAACAAGCTGAAACATCAAGATTCCAAACAGTAACTTGAGAAAATGACAGGAAAACTTATGAATTTTTCTAGTACTTACTTAAATACTTTTCAGCAAGGCCAAAATAATCAGTAAAAATTGTATGCAGTTATGAAACGCATCTAAACTTCCAGTGCCAGAACATTATTGATTATTCTCCTAGCAGACTTTATTCTAAAAACAAGTTCGCAAGGTCAAAATAACCCTTGACTCACTTTGTGAATTAAACAAAACAACAATTCTGTTTAACATGACAAAATCTACTACTTCAGATCACAATCAAGTGGCTTAGTGCAAACAGCAATTCATGACTAATGTCCAGTAACACTCTCACATTTAACATTCTGCCTGCCAGTGGCAATGTGCCCTGCTGCAGCTCTGTCCAAAGGCAAACACTGCAGGCTACACGGTATACTGTACACCCAAGAGGGATTAGCAGCGTAGACGGTGATATGTGAGCTGATGTAATTCTCTAATCTAAGGTGTCTGCCAATTGATCGCTTTTTGATTTGTTGTTGTTTGTCAAACATTGCACGTTCCCCAGCTTAAATAAGTTAAAAGTATAAAAACCCTAGGGGTCATACAAAATATGCACTCTGTCTCATTCATCTCATCTGGGAATCACAAGTTTACATTCTGTTTCTATGCATGCATAAGATTGCAACACCGCAAATAAAACTAAACCATGAACTGAGTGGGTTATGTGGTATTGATTAATGACACTAATATTACATAGGGAAGAGCATGGGCTTGCATATGATGCAATGGAACAACCCACGCTGAATTGTCACTCTAATCTAACCCAATCAAATCATGTTAATAGCCCCGCCAATCAAAGAGGCCATATCTTGGCTGTTGCCTCGTTAAAATTTGAATTTCAAATTAAAACAGTGCAACTATACTGTAGTGTATATACGGATTAAAAACAAATTATCACATTAGAACGCTTTGCAAGCATGTGCACACACATCATATACACGTGACACACATGCATGCACACACCGCACACTGCATGCACGCACACACACCCCTGCATGCACGCACACACACACACATGAATTATCATCAGCACACACACACACACACAAACACACACACACACAGAGGACACAAGCAGCTAACTCAGTAACTGCTACATCAAACAGCAGGGAGAGCAGTGGGGTGGCTCAAAACAGTTGGCAAGCCACTGAGTTCAGCTACTGTGTCAGACCCTCTTTCAATAAAACAAGAAAAGCCCAAAGGTCATGTCCAAAGTGAACTGGGTGGGTTGTTTAGTTTACAAGAGCCAGTGGCTGATTTATTTTCTTAATATTTTTTGTGATTTCTCTGATATTAGTAATAATTGCACGCATGTGTACGTGTGTGTGTAAATTGTGTGTGTTCACATACGTGGTGTGTGTGGGGGGGGGGAGGGGGGGTGGTATGTGAGGAGAGAGAGGAGAGAGAGAGAGAGAGAGAGAGAGAGAGAGAGAGAGAGAGGAGAGAGAGAGAGTGAGTGAGGAGGAAGAAGAAGAAGCAGAAGAAAGAGAAGGATACTGACAGACACTGTACTATCTAACACTTGAGACAGGCAGTTGTGTATCAATATAACTATCATGCAAACACAGAGGATAAAAAAAGACAGGCTACAGCCCCAATGTATAACTTCTTTTTTTTTTTTTTAAGACAATCTGTGCTGAGCACTATCACATCACTTTCCACTTGTTCAGCAAGAGAGTAATTTACTGAAGACAAACTAAAAACAAAAAGGACCAGAGAGACAGTAAGTCTCAGAGTAAAATAACAGGTTCAGCAACATGGCTATTGTCCATCTGTCTATATTTAGGCTAAGCTGCCTGGTTCTGGATTGCCCCTGAGGCGAGGTCAGCTTGGTCAGTGTTAAATAAATCACCTGATGTGACCTACTTCCAGATTTTGTTTTGAGGGTCAGATTACTTGAGTTGAGTAATGATGTCACTAATTGATGAGTAAGTAATTTAGTTTTATTTACTAATCTGTAATCATGTCCCTTTTAGCATACCATGCCACATACCATTAATTAAACATTAAGTAAGTACTATGAGTATGATACTAAGTTATCATATGAATGATGCAACAACCAACTTGGAGCATTTGATTCAGTCAGCCTTTACCTACTGTATGGGTGGTGTGTGTGGTGTGTGTGTGTGTGTGTGTGTGTGTGTTGTGTGTGTGTGTGTGGTGTGTGTGTGTGTGTGTGTGTGTGTGTGTGTGTGTGTGAGTCAGCCTTTACCTACTGTATGGTGTGTGTGTGTGTGTGTGTGTGTGTGTGTGTGTGTGTGTGGGTGTGTGTGTGTGTGTATGTGTGAGAGAGAGAGAGAGAGAGAGAGAGAGAGAGAGAGAGAGAGAGAGAGAGAGAGAGAGAGAGAAAGTGAGTTAGCATGTGTGTTCGGGATGGGGGGGGTATTCAGTGAGTTAGTGAGTGAGTGAGCGAGCAAGCATGCGTGCGTGAGTTACTAAAGTTCTAAGTCAGTAACTGAGAGAGAGTACTCAAACTGGTGAAAGATTTAATGTATTCATAAAGAGGCTGTTGGTCCATACATGAAAGGTGTTTGCTGATCAACTCACTGAATGATTGGAATACACAGTAAAGTACAGCTGTGATCAACAAATTATGCAAACAAATCCACAGGAAAAAAAAAAAAAGCTTTAGAGATCCCTGAAAACAACAACAGCATCCCTTACATAGTTACAACAAGCATTGCCACTGCACACATTCACCCCCACAAAACAGCACTTGAGCAGTTGAGGATCCACAGAAAACGGTAACCAAAAAAAAAATTGGGGGGGGGGGGGGGGGGGGAGAAACAAAGTAAAGGTCTAGTGACCAGCCAACTCGCAACTATTGAGAAAGTGAGAGAGAGATCAAACTTTTTTTTTTTAAACCAAAACCCTCACCACAAAATTCAAACACTGAATTCAAACTGATCATTTGAGAAAGGTAGGAAACTGCACTGTGAAAAACAAAACACTGGAGTAAAAAGATGGCATTTTACATCACAGCAGTAGTACTGTTCCTTTGGACTTCTTTTTTTTTTTTGGGGGGGGGGGGGGGGGATTCATGGTTTGATAAAAACAAATAACAGAGAAACACTCGCTTTGAAACAGAGAGCATCTTCATATAGATCTATCTGCAATAATCATGCAACAAACTCCAATGATAATAGAAGACTAACATTATAATATTAAATTCCCCTGAGAAGTCCATCTTTCATAAATTATTATAATATTTATTTCCCTTTATGGCTAATCAATAAAAATTATATCAAACCAAAACCAAAATTCTCTGCTCTGTCTCACTTCAGAATGTGATCACTAAATATGGAAACACTAAAGTCTAAACACAATAGTCTAGACTATACTCTGACTCTACTCTGACTATAGTCTACTCTATACTCTCTAGTATCTTTTTTTATAGTCTAGACAATGTTCATTACTCTGCTCTCTTCTACCACCTGAAAAATTAGTGTTATACATTACATCATAAAGGCACTACGGAACAGAGACTTTTTTTTTTTAACCTCTGCCTAACTATACTATACTATGAGAGAGACTAGAGAAAGAATAATGGTTGAATGGCGGTGACCTCCAAGTCCCTCCCTCCCTCCCTCCCACCCACCAGCAGTGCAGGGCTGGTAGAGGACAGAGCCAGGCAGTGAGTAATGGGCTGTGGAATGTGGCTCCAAGCTCGTGAATGAGACTAATAACCATAAACTATTGATTTCAACGCTGGGGCTGGGAGGAGTTTCAAGCTTGTGCTGGAGCTGGCTTGAATTGAAACGAGTATGAAAATAAAACGTTCGGGCAAAATACAGGAGATGAAAGAGAAAGAGTGGGAGTGAGACAGAAAAGGGCGGGAGGAAGAGAGAATGTAGTGTGTGTGTGTGTGTGTGTGTGTGTGTGTGTGTGTGTGTGTGTGTGTGGTGTGTGTGTGTGTGTGTGTGTGAGTGAGTTGTGTGTGTGTGTGTGTGTGTGTGTGTGTGTGTGTGTGTGGTGTGTGTGTGTGTGTGTGCATGCGTGCACGCCACACACCACACACACACACACACACACACACACACACACACACACACACACCCCACCACACACACACGTGCCTGCCTAGCTTCCTATCTGTCTGTGTTGGTAAGTCACGCTCACACACAAACTGTGTAAGGCTGAGTGCGTGTATCCAAAAAACACCAAAAACAAACCAGATGAATTATGCAATCTTTAAGTTTATACTTCATGATGATCCCCACATGACATTTCTAATCCATCTATCACTTCATGTATCCTGTCCAGCACACCCACTAGCCAGGACAAGGCCACAACAACTCTGACCCAGGCTGACCGCGGCAGGGAAGACCCAAACACAGCCAGGCCTTACTCACTCACTAATCTACAAACATTTTCACAGTCCCTGGAGTCTCCCTGCTCCGCTCCACTTCACTAGGGCTCAGTCCCACCAATTCTATCAGATGGGACAACACTTTCTGACCGGCTCGACATTGAGCAGTAAATTGTACACAGAATTGATCTGGAAATGAAAATACCTGTGGCTTGAACAGGTTAGTTCTTGTTCCTGTCCTCTTCTTCCCAGCCCCCCCCCCCCCCCCCCACCCCCTCTTTTCGCACACACACACACACAGAGTCACACACACATACACACACATACACACACACACAGAGTCACACACACACAGTCACACACACACACAGTCACACACACACAGTCACACACACACAGTCACACACACACACACACACACACACACACACACACACACACACACAACACACAGAGTGACACACAGAGTGACACACACAGAGTGACACACACACACACACACACATTATCACACACACACACACACACACACACACACACACACAAACACACAAACACACACACAAAGATTAAGTACCCTTTGCTCCTGCCCTGTCTCCCTCAACCTTATGTCATGTCCACTTTCATCAAAAACAAAACAAAAGCAACCACTCCTTGTTCAATTATTTTTTAGTCAAAGGTTCTGTGTCTGTAATGATCAAACATAGAAAGCTCCTTTGTTGAGAGCTGAAGTAGTCACTCAAAAATGTCCCAAACCACATGAAAAACAAGTAAAAACCTGCCTGACTCTGCCAATGTATATATAATAATTAATATAAATTATTGATTTTTCCCCTTAAAATTTACCTTTAGTTAATACACTCTGCTAGAAAATATTTTCGTAACCTTTATAATGGCAATGCAACAGATGAACTAAGTCAGTAAGTATGGATAAAGAGGTGTTTTTTTTGTTGTTGTTTTTTTTTTAAATTCTACTCGAGCTAAAGAACAAAGTACTGCAGCATTCTCTTCAAGAACAAAAAATATTGACAGCTGATGGAAGGAATTCATCAATTAACTCACTCTATCAGACATAAGCCGATAAGGAATGCAGTGAACTCAAAACAAGTTTCTTTTTTAAATTATGACTGTGTTTACTATATTATGTACAGGTTTACTAAAAATTTTACCTGTTGATCAATCACAGAGCTAAGTAGGCATTCATCTAAAGCAAGGAAAGGAAGACAAATGACCCCTCCACAAATGAGCGGGTATTGTGTAGTCATGCATGTAACATACAACATGAGCGACATGTATGCGAGTTAAAAAAAAAGAGAAAAAAAGGAACAAGAGTCACTGTGACTGAACCTCCCCAACAGACTGACTATCTAAAGTATCTTGCTCAAGTTGCTTTAAACAAAAAGTCAGTAAATGAGCTCAACATTTAAATAATTATTTCCAAAAGGAAAGTTGCCAAAAGCAATGTGACAGATGTGGTGACAAAGATTGAAAGAATCACCCCTTGAACCATTGATCAATACACTTTTTTTTTTTTTTTTTAAACACTGCAATACCTATACTCGGCTATAGCCAGTAAACTGACTAGGTGACTAAAACAACTGCCATACAAAGTTCCCAGAAACCCACCAAAGGGTGGTTCATCATTATTTTTGTCAATATCATTATCACTACTTTCAAAGTACAAACATAACTTTTTAAAAATGAAATAAAAAATTTTCATGAAGAAAAAGACAGGGGAAAAAAAATCCTTCGGTCCAACTCCAAGACACGACATCATGAAAAAAATGGGAAAGGTTTCTTTACAAAGGCATAAGAAGAAAGAGAAGAAGAAAAAGTGAGCTCTGCAAGTTAATTGTTAGCAGATGAAGACGGTGGTTCCATGATGATGACAAAGTAGAAGGAAAACAAACTAAGCACAACACCACAACATACAACATGCCTAATAGTAACCCCATAAAATGACATGAAAAAAGGTGACACTTTCTTCAGTGTTATGATTATGACATGATCTTCCAAAATGAAGCAGCCAGTTTTTAGTTTATTACAGACACACACTGACACAGGCAACATTACAATGAAGACAAATTACAATACAAAAATGTTACACAAGGATGCTGTTGCTCTGCCAGAGCCATAACAAGCTAAATCAAATCTGTACATGGATCCACAAACACTTCCACCAAAAAGACAATTTTACTTACAATTCTTCTTTCTGGCGCTGGGACAAAACCATGTTGGATGAGCTAAATGGGGCACCACCGAATCACAATAAAAAGATGACAGTCTTGTCCGAAAAATCGCAAAGAAGAAAATTGTAGCCCACTTTCCTTTACCACTGTGGCGCCATTCTCAACCTGAAGCAAGAAAGGTATGTTTCAATCATAGTCTTGTTGTTGATGCTGTTGTTGTTGTTGTTGTTGTTGTTGTTGTTGTTGTTGTTGTTGTTGTTGTTGTTGTGTTGTGGTGGTGGTGGTGGTGGTGGTGGTGGTGGTGGTGGTGGTGGTGGTGGTGGTGGTGATGATGGTGCAGGTGGTGGTGGTGGTGGTGGTGTTTTGCTTTCATTAGTTCTAATCATTGGCAAAATCAATATCTTCACATTTAAAATTTATTACAAGTGCTCTTCTTGTTGTTAGGTTACATGACTTGTTTTTGCTTTTTGCTTTCAATCATTAACATAATCAAAATTTGAAATTTTCTATTATTGTTATGGATTGTCAGGTCTAATATTTCTTTTGTTGAAACAGTTCTACTCAAACAAGTCATTTTGTAAGCTAACATTCCCATGTTCAAAGACACTAAATCTTTACAAACTTTCTTTTCAAATCTTTTGCCCTTTACCCCTAGTTTTACACAAACTCAAACTGAGTTTGGAAGGAAAAATACATACATGTATGTATATCATATGTGAGTGTGTGCATTCATACATGACATACATCATTGCATGTGTGTACTACAACTTACATGTGTGTATGTGTGTGTGTGTGTGTGTGTGTGTGTGTGTGTGTGTGTGTGTGTGTGTGTGTGTGTGTATGTGTGTGTGTGTGTGTGTGTGTGTGTGTGTGTGTGTGTGTGTGTGTACATACATACATACATCTGTGTGCGCATGTTTGTGATCTGTGTGTGTCATGTGTCTGTCACTCAGTGTCAGTGTGTGTCTGTGAGTGTATTATTATATAATGTGGTTGTGCATGCATGCAATTTATGTTTGCATGCATGTATGTGTTTGTGTTTGTGTGTCACTGTGTGTGTGTGTGTACTCTGTGTGTGTATAGAGTGTGCGTGTGTGTGTGTGTCACTGTGTGTGTGTGTGTGTGTGTCACTGTGTGTGTGTGTGTGTGTGTGCACGCACAAATGGATAATTGCATGCATGTTTCATTGTTTGTAAAATTACGAGAACATAGTGAGAAAAACAACATCATATTCAGAGGATATTGATAAACTAATCATAAAGTAACCTGTACACACAAAAAACATTCTTGCATTATTTTTTTAACTGCTTAAGTTAACTACTGCTAAACAGTACTTTCTTTTTGGGGGGGTGGGGGTGGGAAGAATAAGCAAAACAAAAAAACAAGAACAGCAATCAATCATCTTTAGTGGTCAATTTTGGGGAAAAGTCAACAATTGAAACAAAAAAGCATATTTATGACATAAATTCAAGGTCATGCTCCATGTAATCAGTATTGATAACTATCATCATTATGTGAGTCAACTGACTATGGCTTCAGCAACACTAACTTGACTAAGCTTGAAAATTTAGCACTACTGTATGTTGACAACATCAAATAAAAAGCATTATGACAATTAACTTATTAAAGTTTCAAATCCTTACTCTTATTAGTAACTTGTAACAGGGAATAACAGCTTTTAATACTGCTCTGAGTTTGAGGATGCACAAATGTCAATGTAAGATCTTATCTATCGATCAATGTATCATCTATTGATCTATCATTAATCTTGATAGGTCACTTCTAAAGTTGTTAGGCCTACAATGTTTTCCAGTCCAGTATTCAGTCTTCATTTCTCCTTTATGCAATTACATCATGATGCAATTAAATTCCAGTCCATAATGGATCCAGTTTGTCTTCAGTGAATGAAATATAAACAGATTTTCAGTTTTTTCACTGAAGACCAAACAATATTCTAGTTGCAATAGCTGAATTAGTGAATAGGACAAGAACTGTAAGCACATACAATAAACTTTTAGAACATTGCAGACCAACCAGTATAATTTTAAGCTAACCAAAACAAAGTCTGTCTGGTTTCTGGAATCTGCAATCACTGATTCAGCAAATGAGCAATGTTCTTATCTTGCAAGTTAGGAAATATATCTAGTGTTTTCATGCCTACAATCCACCACAAGTTTTGTAAACCGAATGTTACATCAATCAAGTATATAAATCATCAGTAGCACAAATATCAAATCGAATATGCCCACACATTTCGTATAAAATATGTGTGAAACATGTGACAACACATTATCAATGATAATTTTTGCATGACTTGACCGCCATGTAGGCGAAGTGGAACACAGAACCGAACTGCCACGGCGACAGTTCAAATTTGAATTGCTAACACATCACCGGACTGAAATAAAAGGATAAATTACTTACCTAGTGGTTGTGTTTGTGTCACAGTATGGTGATCGGAAGGCCACAAATCGAAAATATAACACAGTGGCAGACGTACACTTGTACCTTCCGAGGGTAAGATTCTTTGCGCAGACGATGAACGCATCGACGGAAATGTCAAAATCAATGTCTCATTCATTTCTCGTTTCATCCGAGATATTATGAGACTAACATGTCTGCTCGCGCGAACGCATGGTGAACGTTCTAAAATGGTGCTAGTAGTTTGGACAGCTTAATGTTAGTGACAGAGTGTCAGAACTAACTTTTTATATTATCAGCAATAAGGATAGAAAGGAAAGTTTTTGACCCAGAATAATTGTTAGCAATTTGTGCAAATCAAGTGGATGCATTAAACCGAATAGCAGTTTCACTTTGAAGACTTGCCGATGACTGCTAGGCTGAAACTGAAAGTTGTGTTGTTGATTTGACGCAGTGACAGTTGCATGATTTATAACTGGTGGTAGGCCTATCTGGAGACTGTCAAAGACTGTTTTTGAAGTCATAAAAATGTCTCTGAATAAGTTTATGCACCCACGAAATAGGTACAAAATAGCTCGACCAGATTTTGAAGCTTTAGGACAGAAATACCCAGAATTTAAAGCACATCTTGTTGAAAATGACAAAGGAAAACCAGTGTTAGACTTTCAGAATCCAGAAGCATTGAGAATACTGACCATTTGTATGTTGAAAGAGGACTATGATCTGAAATAGAACTTCCACCTGATCGCCTGGTACCCACACTACCATTACGTCTGAACTATGTTCACTGGATTGAGGACATGACCAAAGACTGGAAGAAACAGGAGCTGAGTGCCATCGATATTGGTAATTAATAATGCATTACTTAATTTTTTTCATATTTTGCCCATGAGCCTGATGTAGTGTATGTACCTTAATCTGTCTTTATTCACCACTTCCATTTTTTCTAATTTTTCTTCATGTACTGTGCTGCACCAGGGCAGCAATCTGTTAATAGTAAATTTCTATTATGTGTTGATATATAGCATACATTCTTGAAATAGCATGCTTAGGATGTTTATTTCAAAATTTTCATCCTTTATACCCACCAGCCATTGTTTACATTCTGTGTGTGTGTATGTGTCTGTCTGATTGATAACCTGTAGTATAATACAAAGTGTGTGTCACTGTCTGTGTGTGTGTGTCACGTGTGTGTGTGTGTGTGTCACGTGTGTGTGTGTGTGTGTGTGTGTGTGTGTGTGTGTGTGTGTGTGTGTGTGCATATTTCATGTAATATCTTTGAAATTTTGGAACTCTTCGTGATCTGTGCAAATTTAAATTATCATATTGTAGTCTAAGTCAGCTTATGTCTACCTCTATTGTATGGAGCTGTTGGCCTTTGACAATCACATTTAAAATTTCAGTGCGAGTTCAAGTCTGTCTCATTCTGTACGTGTGACCAGTTCTAAGTTCTGTCATATTTTTTACAAAGTTAGGATAATTTATCAGTTTTATAACGTTTTCAACAGTTTTCTGTCACACTTTCTTTTGTCCTATCCTCAAGAAGTTTAACTTAGGTTAAAATATCAATGAAAGGGTTCATTCACTTGGTTTTAACAAACTGATGACAGGTACAGGCGCATGCTGTGTGTACCCAATCCTGGCCACTTACTCCAATCCTTGGCAATTCCTGGCCACAGAGGCAGACGATGTCAACTTCTCGTACGCCGTCAAAAACATGGAGCAAAACAACTTGACCAACAAAATCAAAGGTTAGCCCTTATTTGGTCTATTGTAATGCATTGAAGTAGTATTGTTGCACATTTAGTGAATGCCATATTACAGTTTGTAAGTGAGAAAGACTGTACATACTGACACAGTGTGTGTAAAACTAAAAGAAAGTTGGGCTGTGGTTGTGTAATCTTGAGGCCTTGAGGGGGGAGATTTCCATTTGGTTTTGGCTTTTAACTTTGTTGAGGTTTTAGTTAGCTTGTTTTTAAAAATGTTTAGATAGTACGAACTGAAAATGCACTCCATACAAAAGATGGCAAATACGTGACAAATGCTCAGTTTCTTTGTTCTGATGTTTTGATATGTTTTTCCAGCTAACATTACCCTTAGTCGAAGCATGTTAATGAGTATTTCACTTTAAAAAAAACAGAGAAAAAAAGATGTGTAAATTCAACACAAAAAAATTATCACAGAATGCACACATGATATTCTTATCCCTGACTGTATAGTTATACTATACGTTTCCCCCCTCCCGTTTCTTTTTTGGATTTCAGTTGTAAAGGTGGCGTCAAACATAATACTGGAAGGCGTCGTAGCACCGACAGAAGAAACGTTCGACTTCTGCATGTGCAACCCTCCATTCTTCTCCGACCACTTTGAAGCTCAGGGACTGGTGTCGAGGTCACCCGGCAGACCAGAGGCCAAGACAATGTCGACAGCCAGCCCCCAAGAGGGCATCGTGCCTGGCGGGGAAGTGGGCTTTGTGCGCAAGATGATTGAAGAATCCAACTTCCTTCAGGACAGAGTCAGGTACATGGGAGGTTTGCCATGGTAGCAATTGCTGTAAAAGGGCAATTAAGATTTTGGAGACTGAGTGAGAAAGTGCATGTGTGTTTGTTTGTTTGTGTGTGTGTATATGTCACTGGTGCACCTGTGTGCAAATGTTACTGATTTACCTATGTGCAACATGTTTTAGCACTCGTAAACAAATCATTGCAAGGGTTTAAAAAAAAAAAAGGTGTCCTGGGAAATGAAACAAGAAGCTGCTCTCATACAAAATTAAAAATACCTACTGACACCAACCACCATGGCACCTCAGCACATGGGATTCTTGGCTGAAAGACTGCAGGTGTGAATCCCATAAGAGTCTAAGGGATGGTTTGTTTTTTGGTTGGTTTTTTTTTTTTTAATACTCTGGCTGGCTCCTACCCAGTGAGTTTGCTATGGGTTCATTGGGAGACCGGGACCACACAGTTGAGTAATGCCCGCTTAATAGATCACTAACCAACTCTGCAGGTTAGAGATCCGAGGTTCACCAATGTTGAGATTTTGGGGATCAACCATTTTTGCCCACCATTAAGGTAGTAGCATTCTGACCTCTGGAAATCCAAATTAAACTGATAAACGGGATGAAAGAACATTGTAGGATGTCCACCCCCTACTGCCAGTGTCGTCATGAATATGCTAATGTGATGGTGTAGGGGGAAATGTGTTGCAGGGTGTACACCACCATGCTGGGCAAGAAGGCCAGCCTGGCTCCCTTGAAAGAAATCTTGAGAAGACATCAGGTATGTTTTGTGTGTGTAGTGTGTGTGTGTGTGTGTGCGCACCACTTCGTGTATGTATGATTTTCTTGTGTGTGGTCTCTGTCTGTGGGGGGGGGGGGGTTTTTGTATGTGGTTTTTATTTCTGGATGTATGAACTTTTGAGTATAGTGTGTGTATATTTCATCGGCATTTTTACATAATTTTAGATCTCTATGAGTTTGTGCACATTTACTGTTTCGTTTTTTGCATGTCCGTGTATTTAAATGATTTCTCATTGCTCTAACATACCTGTTACTCTTTCTCCATTTTGTTTTACCTGTGCCATTTCCTATCCTGTTTATAATTCATTTTCACCATGACTGCTCATTTACATCAGCAAGTTTATGGGTTGGTCAAGTCATTGTTTAAATTTTTATTTCTGGTTTATTTGTGTGCAGATCACAAATTTTGCAACAACAGAATTTTGCCAAGGGAAGACAATGCGATGGGGACTTGCCTGGACTTTCGACAAGTCTGTTACCTTCCCGTAGAACACTCAGCAGTGGCATCAATGAATCCTAGCATCAAGTTTTATAGCAGATATGAATTGAAACCATTGTCTGTTTTGAAACCTGAGATTTTGGCGGTTTTAGTTTTCAAGACCTTTTTTTTTTCATGCCTGTTCTTGGTGTTCACACTCCACCCATTCCTATCTCATCACCCCAGCCGTATCCAGGCTCATCAGTTTGTATCCTAAGGTCATGAAGTTCACAGGGACCTTATCAGTGTTGGGCCACCTTGAGACCACCACCCAGAGGGCTCTGCACCTCTGCTGAATCACCAGTGGTGTTCACTGATGCCTGGTCTGATTCAAATCAACCCTACTTAGTGTCCCGCTGACAACATGTTTGCCTAATCTTGGAAGCAGAGTAAGCTCATCCTTTCAACTGCTATCTCCCGTGAATCTTCAGACCCCAAAGGAAATGTGAAGTGTACAGGAAACCCAAACTGAGGTTAGCATCAGAGAAAAGCAACAGGCCTTTGAAACAAATCATTTTTCTTTTCTTTGAAGCTGGTGAGTGGAGGATATGACAGTGATGCTGTGAAAGAGCACCACTTTGAGAGCTGTACTCTACACTTTATCTTAGTATTCCAGCTTCAACCAGGCCTGAGAGACCAGGCACCTGCAGTGTTGGTCATCAAGAAAGTGGATGATTCTAGACTTTGTGGTCCAAGTCTTCACAGTAATCCCATAGTAAACTCATAACAGGTAGGAGCCTGCCCAAGACCAACAACCCCCCCCCCCCAAGCTATGACTCTAATGGGGTTTGGACACATGAAATTCCAGCCAGGAATCCAACATGCTAAACCGAGAGCCTCGTTTAAAGCTTCTTTTCCCTTATGGTCCATTGAGAGTAAGTACTCCTGTCATGCCTGACCATAGTATGTTTGTTGTTATGTGATAGAATAATTCCCTCTAGAGACAGACTACTGTCATCACTTTCACTCACTGATGACTCCAGTTCAGTCTTTAACTTCTTGCTAGGATCAGGGAATAGTTGCTGGGCGTTTCCTAGCTTTACACCCAGGGAGTCGCCCAGATTGAATATGCACCCTGTCTCACTCATCCCATCTGGGAATCATTGTGAGACTGAATTACACTCTGGATGAGATTTGCCTGTATGACTTTTTTCAAATACCTTGCTGCATGGGCAGCCATTCTCTGACTTCAGAGAATTTTTCTCCTGAAAAGGAAAGTGCTGGTTGGTTATGCTAAGAGCTTTTCAGGTGTGAAGACAATCTCAGCATCACAATTCTAAGCATGGCAACATTTCAAATGTTGGTCTGGGCACTTTACTTACTTACATCAATAACTGACACAGCTTTTGGCCCGGGCCATGATTAGGGAATAAAGGTGATAAAATTTAGTTCCGCTGTCCACCCAGTAGTATTTTGGGAAGGGGGGAGGGGAGGGGATCGTGAAGGGAGTGGAATTGACATGACAGACTGTTGCTGTCTTCCTGTGTTTCTCTACTCGTGTGCCCTCATTTTTGTATCCCTCTTGTTTTTTGGAAGCCTAGGAGTTGTCAAGGTTTTGTTATCAATTCAATTTCAATTCAAAATTTTATTTCAAGAAAAAAAAAACCAAGGGGTACATGACATTTGACCAAACCAATGCTTGCAGATATGGGCGTGTGAAAAATACTCACAACAAAAGTCATAACACAATGGATAGCACAAAAATGAAAAAAGAGAGAGAGTGTTCACAATACAGTAGAGGACCAGAAAATCAGCATGATGTTTAGATGACTCAGTTGTGACGTGTGTGTGTGTGTGTGTGTGCAGAAATCGTTGTTCACTCAGGGCAAGAAGGAAGGGAAGAAGTCAGTGGTCCATGTCATACCCACCCGGGTGGGGGGCAGACGTGAGCCTCTGTACGACCTGGTCATCTTCTTCAAACAGCTGTTCTCAGAACTCAAGGTAAGTGTTTGTATTTGATACATTTTACCTTGGTGATAAAACCTGTTACCTAATTATCCTCGAAATAAATGAATAAAATAAATAATGGTCTGCATCATGCCTGGTCTCCTGTGTGTGGTACCATGTGCTGCTAAGGTGTTCATTGGTTATTTTTTGGTATTTAACACAATTCAGGGTTAGGGGTTTGGTTCTGCTGTTTGGTTGTTTGTTTTTTTTCTGCCAATTTTTTTTCTTTCACTTGAACTGTCAATGGTTTTTTTTTAGATTTTCATTCTTTTTTCTCTCTCTCTCTCTCTCTCTCTCTCTCTCTCTCTCTCTCTCTCTCTCTTTCTCTCTCTCTCTCTCTTTCTTCTTCTTCTTCTTCTTCTTTTTTATGCAATAATTATGCAGCAATGTTAAGATGCTGATAAACTGTACAATTACGGGCCAAAGTTCATGTGTTCTTTGTCAGTATGTTTAGAGAAAAAAAAAGGCAACATTTCAAAATAGAGTACTTGAATACATTTTCTAACCAGTGTGTTTTCTATTTATTTGTGTGTATGTCTTCTTGGCCTGTTTTTTTTTTCTTTTTCAAAGAAGTTTCTATGTATACTATTTTATATTAAAAAATTTTTTTTTTTGGCTCCATGATGGCACTGCACATGCTTTACAGATGCGAGTTTGAGTGTTGCTCAAATTACCTGATCAACACAGCAGGTGTCTGTAGCTCTTGGGCCCAGTTGACGCCAGGATATATTATGATAGTAAGCGTAGAACACAACCCTGTCAAATAGTCTCAAAGCACACGCACTTCCATAGCAACATCATTACATCATCCTCATTCTCATTGCTCATCATGCAGTGAAAAAGCTGCCTCATCAATATATGTAGTAGTGAGAAAATACTGGACTGATTAAAACTTGTGTTGAATACTCCAGGAATCGTGTTTGTAGGCTGGTTTTTTGATACCTGTCTTTGCCAACAGAACCTTTCTTTTTGTCCAACAGATCCATTTCCGGGAAGGGAAGCAGACGCCGTTCTTTGCCCTCCTGACACTGACGGCTGCAGAGAACACCTGGATTCACTCACGTCGCAAACGTCGTCAGATGATGAGGGAGGAAGCCGTCACAGCCACACCTGCTGAAACCTCAGCCACACCTGCTGAAACCTCAGCCACACCTGCTGAAACCTCAGCCACACCTGCCGAAACGTCTGCTTCAACTGCAGAGTGTGGGGGGGATGCAGACGGTGTGACCACCCCTGCTGTTCCTGCCACTGGGGAACAAGTGAAGGAAGAGAATGGCCTGGCCGCCTCCAGCAGTGCCACTGAAGATCTGAGAGACAGAGTGAACAAAGAGTGCAGGACTGACAGGGTGAAGGAGGAATCGTGCAAGGCAGTGAAGGAGGGTAAAGACACCGCCACAGCCATCACTGCTGGTAAAGAACTGTCTGATGGTGGTGACAAACAACGCAATCAATCGTCGAACAAACCTGGAGATGTGGACGAAAAAGAGGGGAAGGGTGTTGACAGCGCAGCATCCATGGCACAACAGTCTGACAGCAAAGCCCTTACTGAACATCTCAAAAGAAAATCAGACACAGAAACGACCGAGTCTTCAGCTAAGCGTGTGAAGTTGTCTGAGGACAGTTCCGGTGAGAAGAACGGCGAAACGACTGCAGAAATGGAAGTGGTTCTATCTCCAGGCTGTTCATCATCAACAACACAGCAAACCTCGGGATCTTGTCCTAACCCACAGTCCACAGAGTCTGAAGGGATGGAGACCTTGCCCACAGCATCACCTGGAGATCAGGATGCTTCGGTGGAAAAGGAAAAAGTCCCTGAGGAAGAAGGGAGGGAGAAGGGGAAAGGGGAGAAGGGCAAAGATCGGCCTCCGGCCCAGTTTGTGCTCAAGTGTCACATGTCGGTCAGAGTGCAGGGGTCAGATCTGGCCGTGGAGCTGTCATGGCTGGACGGTCAGGACATCCAGCTGATGCACCAGCTGATGCAGGTCTTCAAGAATCGTCTGGCACAGCGCAAACCTGCTGCCTAGTTGATGGTCAGTGTCATGTCATGTCTCCTGTGTGTGGTCTTCAAGAATCGTCTGGCACAGCGCAGACCTGCTGCCTAGTTAATGGTCAGTGTCATGTCATGTCTCCTGTGTGTGGTCTTCAAGAATCGCCTGGCACAGCGCAGACCTGCTGCCTAGTTGATGGGGGACGGGATAGCCCAGTGGTCAGAACTTTGCGCTGACAATTTGACGACCCGAGTTCGATTCCTGTTGGAGGGGATTCTCTCTCTGGAGTTAACATCAATGCTGACTCCACTCTCTCCAAAAATCTTTCGGATGAGACTATAAACCGAGGCCCCGTGTGCGAATGCACGCAGAACATCTTGCGCACACGTTAAATCCTGTTCCGGTTTTCGTAAGAGAAGGCCATCTTGTGCAGGTGGGAACAGATAAGATTTACACAACTGCATACACACGGGGACTGGATGAAAACAAGCAAATGAGTGCTTATCCCATTATCCTTGATATAAAATAATAAAATTTAAATAAATAAATTAATGTTAGCATCGTGTCTGGTCTTCAGTGTGTGGTGCCATGTGCTGCTAAGGTGTTCATTGGTGACATTTTTGTTCTTAACACAATTCAGTGAACTGTGGCTGTCTAGCTTCTCCAAGTTCGGAAATCGTGTGCATCTACTCAAGACTACAAACCGATTTGTAGTGGTTGATTAAGAAAGGTGGCAGGATGGTAAAGACGCTTGCCTACCATCAAGTAAACTGTGAGGTTCTGGGTTCGATTCCCACCCTCGCCCTTTCTTCCTTGTTTGACCAAAAAATCAAACTGAATGTACAGTAAGAACACTCTGAATGAGAAAGACTGTAAGAACACTCTGAATGAGAAGTTTACTTTGAAACCTGTATAGTTTTTTTGTTGTTGTTTTTCTTTCTGTGGTTGATTCAACTTTTTTATGTATAAACATTGTATGATTGTAAATTTTGTTGTTTTATTTTTTTAATATATTTTTTTAATTTGGGATCCCAGTTTGGTGGGTTTTGGGGGGTTTTTGGTGCGTTTTAACAAGTCAACAACCATGATGTACAAATTTTTACTTTGACAAAGTTGCCTTGGCAATCCTGGTTTGGGACTAAGAGGGTTAAGAAACCAGGTACTGTGTTTGTAAGAAGAGGTTACAGAGTTATCAGTTTGAATATTTGCTATTTCCAAAGCCATAGTGATTTGAAAAATGATCACAATAATGTCCAAGGCAAAGGGAATAAAAATGAGCAAAAATAACTGTTTGTGTGCACTTTTCATCTATTACATTGGGGGTGGGGGGGGGGATGTAAAAAAAAAAAAAAAAAGTTTGGCGAGAAAGATATTCCACTGGATAATGCGGACACTGCAGTGTTAGAAATGCAAAAATTCTTTTTTTTTTTAAAAAGTGAAGTTTTTCCTGCTAGGTCTGGCCTGTCTGAGCAACGTGTGAGGAGTATAGCAGTCATCTTCAAATCAAACAATCTGTTGGATTTCAGTGTGGAAAATAAACTTTATTCATAACACTTAACATACTCAAACGGAAACTAACCGCCAAACTGCACACATAAAAACCACACGCTGCATAAACGTTCAAGCACAAAAGGAAGAAGAAAAGAGAAAAAAAAAATTCAGATAAAAATGACCAAAAAAAAAAAGTTTGAGTACTTGTTATCACACAGAGTGCTTGCCAGTCTAGAATCTAGGTCACAATACATTGTTGTTGCTCACACAACATGGAATAACATGTTTTAAACCAGGTTACAACAGAACACAAAATATTCATGATATATATATATATAAGGGCATTCTGGCCTGCTGATCAACTTAACATAGCTTTCCTTGTGGAAAAGAGATTGTTGAAAGCTTCCTAGATAAGCAATGAAAATATATATCTGCTGGTAACCAAAAACGGCACAAGTTTCTTTTTCTTTTCTTGTGTGTGTGTGTAGAGCCTTGTCAATACCCAGGCAGCATCACAGGACACTTTTTAAATTACGCTACCTACCAACACATAAGTAAGCAAAAATTCAAATAATGTAGTAATTATGATGTGCATTATCAATGAGCAATAAAATTAAACTTTTTTTTTTTTTTTTTTTTACAAATTAAAGATTTTCATACCAATAACGATAATTTAAAATCAATAATGTCCTCTAGTACCATCCAATGTAAACACCGTTTACTAGTTTTAAGCATGCTCCACACACACACACACTCACACGTACACACACACACACACACACACACACAAAAGTATACATACAGGCATACATACCTGCCCACAAATACACATGCAGAGGCAAAGTTGCCCAAAGCACAAATATGGAAACAAACAATTCAAAACCAAAAAGTGTTAAAAATAGAAACTGATAATATACCATCTTTGAAGGATTAACAATCAACATCATTGTAAAATAAAGAATAACGCAAGTCTGAAAACAATCAACACCAGTAAAGCCAAAACACATATTGATCTGGCAAATACAAACAACACGAGAAAGAGCATGCAAGGAAAAGCTTTGTATACATGTGTGAAAACTTCCACATACACACACACACACACACAGTAACTGTCCAAGAAGAGCCGCTCACACACGACTCAGCAAGTCCATGCATAGCATTTGCCACTCATGAGTATCCAATTGTGTATATTTGTGTGGACAGTTGTCCCATGTAGCGCCAACTGCCTGAAGTGGAAAACGCAGTACCTGCACAAAAGACCTGTGTACCGTATATTGATTAAAAATGCTCCTTCACACATGAAGCGCTTCTGATATTGGTATGGGATCTGTTCCAGGCATGAGGAGGGGGATATTTTGTGGACCAGCTGACCACATCATGTTGTAGTTAACAGGAAAAATTGCTACAAATGCAGTAAATAAAGGAATACTTTTGTACGCGGTACAAACAAAATTCTACATAACCACAACGGCTAAGAAGCAGCACAAGTTTGGGTACATACAAAGACTGAACGAAAACACACCACTTAGTAACTAGCAGTACAGGTTTGGGTACACAAAAGAAACTTAAAGAAAACCCAACACTACATACATACATAGTGTGTGTGTCTGTCTATAGCTACCATATAAACAATAACTGAAGAGGTGTGTGATTATTTGCAGTAAAAAAAACACCACTAAAAAGAACATGCAGACAAACTTGTGAGATAGACACTCACAGGGAAAAACACAAGATACAATTTCCATCAAAATTACTCTGCACATCCAAAACCTCCAAGGTGCTAAGGATCACAGTCTGTGGCAGACAAGTAGTACTCCCCCCCTCTCGGTCTCACAATTCTGAACATAGGATTCATGCGTTGGCACAGTATACAACCTACAGCTCACCTCACGTCTTTCAGCTCATGTACTGCCCTCCACGAAAACATGACTATAATATTACGAGATTTCAGACCAAACAGCTCAAACTTCCTCATGAATTCACCCAATAGCCTACTGTACCTAAACCATGCATACAGAATCCAAGAATCATTTCCTTTCCACGCAAACTCCAGAGCTTTGGCAGTCACCCTGGTCATTCAGTTTACAATCAAGAATTTCTACCACATGGCAAAATTCCACAGAACACTGCTTCCAGAATAACTTTCGCTGGTAGGTCTACAAGCTGACAAAGTGATATGGTTTATGGTATTGCTGAAATGTGGACGACAGACTTGGACATAGCAAGGATAACGGACATGAAGAATGCACACCAAATCAGTTCTGAACGCAGCAGCCAAAGATGGAATTGTCAACACACCAAACTTGGATCACACTGTTGACGCTGAAAATCTCCAGACACATTCATTTCAGCTTAATTAAAGGGATGAAGTTGCTTGAGACAGAGAGGCACAAACAAGAAACGGCTATTCACTTTCACTGAATAATAATACATTTTAACTACAGTAAGCTATACAAATACTTGCTTGGAGGATGATAAGAAAAATGTTTTAAAAAAAAGATGAGTTTGATACTTTTCAAAATCCAGTAGGAGAATAATGATTACACTACCATCAAAATCAGAACGAAACTAGCAAAAACAAGGACAACATATCACTCTGTGAAGAAAACATGTGCAGATCAATCAAACATACTGGGCAGCTGCACCAATTCTCTGGCTTTTTAAACTCAAGGCACCTAAAAAAAAAATTTAAAAAAATGAACATATAAAAATCCACTACAACATCCAAGGTTACTGTGCTCATTCAATGCGCGGCAACAAGACTTGTTTACTGTTCAAGGATTTATGACCAAAAATCAGCTGCCCTTCATATTCCTATCACCGCTGAAGGCGTATACCTTTTATCACTGATATTTTTTCAGCTTGTTGAATTGAAACCCAGGAATGTGTGCTAGGATGTGTTTGCATTCATAAGCGTTGTTCTCTGGGCTGTTGCTGTCAATTAGTGTTTATTCATTTCTTTTGCTCAGGACTATATTACTTTTTGTGGCTAAATAAGGTGGTAAGGTGAATATTCTAACAGAACCAAAAGTAAATAGTGCATTGGTTTCTTTCTGAGTGGCTGGTCACTCTGACAGTCACACTCGGGCTGTTCTGGCGACAGAGAGTGCTTCCCACTGCAAGCAAGAAAACACTCTTCCCAAATTCAGACACAAGTGTCTCATCTGCATCAACCACTGTCACAAAAAATGAGAAGCCAAGCTTACCTACAGCGTGGAGAGTACCCAAACCTAAAACTAACTTGCATCCAACTTGAATCTTTCTTACCTAAAGACACATGTCCAAACCCTGACAGATTACACAAATAGTTGTAACTCCAGTTAAACTGGTTAATCACATCAAATGGCCCTAAAAATCTCTAAATACAGTGAATGATGGACACTGATGATGACAACATGGCTGGCTAGCTAATCAATTAATGCCAAATATCCTTGATAGCTGTGTCAATGGCTGTAACTAAAGATGGGAGGCTTTAACTTTACAAAATGGCCATACATGAAAACCCATACAGCTGTAAACAAACAAATCATGGCAAGGTGGCAACAAAGCTTGTAATGGAAGTCGGGGAAAAAAAGATAGCTAGCAAATGAAAAGGGCTTTTCCTTTTTTTTTTCTAGTTGTTTAGGATTAGTTCTTTCACTACAGTATATATATATACAAACAATAATATATACACAGCCCACCCACGGTATAACTCTGCTGTCCTCCAATATTTAGACAAATGAAAGAAGCCAGGAGGGACATCTTCGCATAGTCGCTATTGAAGGAGAGAGAGAGATATATATTTGTTTGCACATGTGAATTTCATGATCGGCCAGTATAACTGAAGCATACAGTGGTTAAAATAAAATATTATGGATCAGTTTGACACGTTTTGTTTTTGTGATAGCTTTCTCCTCCAAAAGTCAACACAGTGAACATAAAAGCACAGTTAAAAAAAAAAAAAGGGGGGGGGGTATTTCCTGATGATAAAAGTGCCTGTTTTGCAAGTAGAGCACCACAAGGTCAGGCCACACAGGTTTCACTCTGTCACTTTCCACTCGCTTCCCAAACCATTCTCAATAAATTACTTGTATTCTGAACATTGTCAGTCACCCTCTGTTTTCTGCCCAATGATGCCGTCTTTCTCTTGTATCTTGGACATTATATAGAGGCTCACTCAGGAGCCAAGACCTTGAGTCAGTTTGGCCAATAGCCTTACCTCAAAAAAGCCACAAATGACGGCGTGAAAAGATTTCATATTTCAAGGATTTTTTTTTGTTGGTAATATCTTTGGAAATCACTGTAGTATTGAAGGGGTTGTTCTTGATTACCTGCACTTGTTTTCCTCCATCACTATTTGTCGTATATTTATAGACATAGATATAATCTGCTACAGGATGCCGAAAGCAGTTTTAGTTGCATCCTGAAACTGTCTTTCCTCAACCAAAGAAAAAAAAAACCCATCTGGAAGCAAGTCCAATATAAGCTTGGCATATATACTGCTCCCTTGATCCTTCCATTTCCCCAGTCGTCAGGACCCAACACTACAGGTACACAAACCCTCTTCACAAACTGCCCTGAATCTTTTACCTAGATCTATTAACTACCTTTCCCCTGTGTTTGGCAACTCTGTCCAACTGCAAAATCCTACATGTCTTTACCCTTTATTTTAAACTGGAACTGCAACTATCTCTGTAACCCTGGATGAACAACAACACCACAACATTAGCAAAGACATTTCTGAAAATAATTCCTCCATAACATAAACATGAAGTGTTTGTTTACAAACAGAGTGCACATAATGATCTGTAGAAATTTGCAAGAAGCTTCAGCAAAGGAAAAAAAAAAAAAATGTAAAATCTTTGAACAACAGTTTCTCAGTCAAGCAAGAAAATGTCAGACTACTTTCATCAAACAAGCTGACTGCAGGCAAGAGCTGTTATCCTCATACTGAAGTGCAATGTCTTAACAAGTAACCAAAAAGCAACGCTTTGAAATTCACACAAAGTTTTCTGCCCCTCATAAGTTCACTGTTTTAACAAATGAAACAAACACTAAACTCACAAAAAGTCTTTTGCTTTCTCTCTTCTTTTTTTTTTTTTTTTTGGGGGGGGGGGATGTTTTATTTTATTCATGGCCACCATAAGCAGTTTCAATGCAGGTACGTTACCTTTCATTCACAACTCTTATTAACACCACTACACCTTTTAGTGTAGAATAAATCAACATCAAAACTCAATCTGGACAATTGACTGACTTAAAAAAATAGTACACCCACTCACAGTGCTCATTCCTTTCAAACAACATCACGTACCAACCACCCATACCTCTCTGACTGAAAAAACATCACAGATCGGTTTTACTATTTTCCTGCGCAAAGGATAATTAGCAAGCAAAGTGACCCTCAAAGGATCTTGCAGATCTTCATTTGATTTGTACACCTTCCTCACCTGGTCCCGTCACCACTCTCACTGCTCTACACACTACAACCTTTTCTGTCACACCCACCCTGCACCACACAAGCGTGCAGCAAACCAGGCGTGTGGAGAGATGGATTGATTGATTCATTTCTTTATTTCACAGATATCACAAGGCTTCTGCTGGTTAGGGGAGATACAGCCAGAGGCAGTACAACAACTTCAACACACAACCTAAATCAATCAACTCTCCTCTGTTAAAAACGGACACACATGCAGCAAATACCTTGGGAGCTCCATGTTAGTTTATTTCCACAAAAAAAAACAAGTGACACTGTTTTAAAAGAAACTTGTAAACCTCAGTTGGTTTTGATTTTGTTCTTCGTTCTTCTCAAGCTGAAGCGACAAGTTACAAAACAGTCAAGAATTAGTTTTCACACAAAACATGTTGCAAGAAAACATAACCACACACAAGCCCTACAGAAAACGTAATCCCACACAAGCCACCACATAACTCCTTTATGCTGGGTTCAGTCACACTGGAGATCATTCTTCCCTCCCTCTCTTTATTGACACAAGACGCTAAGTTTTGCTCACCTTCCAATTTGAAGACAAAACTTTCAACATCAATCTAACCAAGTTCAAGCATTTATTTCTGGTAAAACGTACTCCATCGTCAAACAAACACATCCGAAAACGACAACGAAAACCAAAAAGATACAACAAAAGAGTACAAATCTTTCTAAAGCACAACAGAAAAGAACACTGATATGTTGGGGGATCTTTTTTTTTTTTTCCTTTGATCTTCCTCTTCACTGATCTGACAGTCTTTCTCCCTCCCTCAACCACTCAGTGGGTCTTCACGACAGTTGACGGCGTATCGCAGTCTCTGAAGCATGATTTCAAAGGAAGAGTACTGAGGCAGCTTGATCATGAACATGCACGTCTCCACACGGATGTAGCGGGCATCAGGACTCCCACCTGGACAAAATGGCATCCATTCCAATCAAATGTGATGGCATTCATTTCTTTGATCTCCACATAGAATACGCAAGTAGAGAAAAATATCATCCATTCCAATCAAATGTTAGGGCATTCATTTCTGTGATCTCCCCATAGAAGAAGCATGTATAGGAGCTTCCCCTGTTGCTAGAACCATTCCACAGACTGCTACAAAATACCCAACAATTTCTATGTTCTCCAAATAGCATCCCTCTGAAAACATGCTCTCCACAAAGCATAAAAGCAGGCAGGCACTGAAGCTTCTTCTGAAAGGCCTAGGACCCTGAAATATTCTGCAGACTGTTTTCCACATAGATGTGGACTTCCAGTGTCGATCTTCAAACAGAAATGAACCCCCCCCAAAATGCTATGAATACACTTATAGATTTGTTCATTACATAATTGTAACAACTGTCAGAGCTCCACAACAATTACCTAACAAAATGTAATGAAAAAATCAACAATTCCTTTTAAAAGTTCATTTCTAGACAGTTAACAAAACTCTTATCATTTTATCTCAAAAACAGAAAGTTTTTTTCCAGAAAAAAAAGTTAAAAACCAAATATGTTCAAGGGGATCTTTAGACAAACAAGAAGCCACAATCCCAAACACCACCATTCTATCTCAAGTGGGTGCAGACCACACCACACCACACCACACCACACATCACACCACACCAACAGCACACCACACCCCGTCACACCACCCCACGCCACACCACAACACACACCCCACCAACCACACACCTCACCCCACCACACACCACACCACACCAAACCATACACCAACCACCACACCAACTACACCACACCTCACCAGACCCCACCCCAGACCACATCAACCACACCAACCACACAGAGACGCTGCACTAGTTTCGCGCAGAGAAATCTGCTGTGACATAAAGTGGTACAAATACAAATACAAATACACCACCCGGACCACTCACCTGCGCCATCAGGCGGGGCTATCTTCATGGGGTAGGGGGCACGTGTGTGGACTCGTGGCCCCCGTCCCGACAGGGGCAGGTCTGGGGGATGCGCTCCTGGTTGCAGGCAAACTTGATGAAGCGGGACAGCTCCTCCGCAGAGAGGCTCTCCAGGGCCGACCAGAAATACTCGATGTGGGTGTCCGTCTCCACCAGCCCCACCTGGTACATGGTGTGTGCCTGCCCCACAAACAACACAAGTGTTCAGCACCGTCAGATCATCATAGCTACCTATCTAGTTTTCTTAATATCCGATCACCATAGCCACCTGTCTAGTTTTCTTAACATCAGATCACCATAGCCACTGATGTCGTTTTCTCAACATCAGATCACCATATCCACTGATGTCGTTTTCTCAACATCAGATCACCATATCCACTGATGTCGTTTTCTCAACATCTGATCACTATATTCACCTGTCTAGTGCTTTCCACTGAAAAAAAACAGCCATGAGTGCATGCAAAGGATTTCTGCAGTGACTATAAAAGGACCTACATAACATACCGTACTGTACTGTACCACACACATCGCACACACCACACCACACCACACCACACCCCACCACACCGCACACCACACCACACCCCACCACACCAATACCACACAATCCAATCCAACACAACCCCAGTCCACCCACTCCTCCGGCAGACAACCCAGCAGAGCACACACACCTTCAGAAAGTTGAGGTCCACGGTGGGCAAACCACTGGTCCTCAGCTCCATGTCCAGAGGGGCCAGCAGACACAGCAGTTGCCGTGGCAACACCGTCGCCATGCCCACCCCCACCGCCGCCAGACGTGAGCTGTTGGTCAGCTCTTTCAGCCTCAGGCGTCGCACGCTCTCCACGTACTGGTAGCGGTTGCTCAGGCTGAAACGTCAACACCAGATTCTCATGAAGTTAAAGTTAAAGTCTGTCCCGAGCCTAAGGCTCATCAGGCCGGTGCTTATCCCGGTTTCTGTGGCGTTAAGCCACTGAGAGTCATAGACTCCCCCCTGGATAGGACGCCAGTCTATCGCAGGGTTAACCCCCAACACAAGGTTGGTACCCCTTTTACACCTGGGTGGGGTGAGAAAATAGCCGTAAAGTGCCTTTTCCAAGGGCATAACGCCATAGCCGAAAGCTGGGATCGAACCAGCAACCTTTAGATTACAAGTCCAACGCCCTAACCATTAGACTACAGCGGCAGCGAGATTCTCATGAAATCAAGGCAAAACGATCTGGACTGAAGGTAAAAGATTAAGCGATGGCCTACTCTTACCAAAAGCGGAACAGGATTTAACGCAAGCGCAAAATGTTCTGCGTGCATTCACACACGGGGCCTCGGTTTATAGTCTCATCCAAAGGACTTTGGGGGAGAGTGGAGTCGGCACTGATGTTAACTCCAGAAAAAAAATCTGGAATGGGAATCGAACCCGGGTCGTCAAATTGCGAGCGCAATGTTCTGACCACTAGGCTTATCCTGTCCCTTAAGCAGCATGTCTGGGGTAAGGTGAACCTGATGAAGCCCCTCCTTTTCCAGTATGTAGGCTAGGTTTGTTCTTGGATTAAGCAATAAAACATCTCAACTGCCCCCCCCCCCCCCCCCCCCCATCCCCAAACTGTTCAGCCTTCTTTCAGTCAGTATGTGTTGTTGCTATAGAACAAGCAGTGTGACAAGAGAGGAGCCAGCAGTTAGTTACCTGACAGGTTTGCAACAAGACAGGAGCCAGCAGTTAGTTACCTGACAGGTTTGCAATAAGAGAGGAGGGAACCATTTGTCACCTGACAGGTTTTTAAGACAGGGGGAAAGGGGGGGGGAGGGGGTTGTTGTTTTCTTTAAGGGGAAACCGTTAATTACCTGACAGGTTTGCAATAAGACAGGAGGGAACCATTAGTCACCTGACAGGTTTTTAAGACAGGGGGAAATGTGGGGTTATTTTTTTGGTTTGGGCTGTTTTTTTATGGGGGAACTGTTAATTACCTGACAGGTTTGCAACAAGACAGGAGGAAGGAGTTATTTACCTGACAGGTTTGCAACAAGACAGGAGGAAGGAGTTATTTACCTGACAGGTTTGCAACAAGACAGGAGGAAGGAGTTAGTTACCTGACAGGTTTGCAACAAGACAGGAGGGAACGTTAGTCACCTGACAGGTTGCAACAAGACGGAGGAACCGTTAGTCACCTGACAGGTTTTGCAACAAGACAGGAGGGAAACCGTTAGTCACCTGACAGGTTTGCAACAAGACAGGAGGGAACCGTTAGTCACTGACAGGTTTGCAACAAGAAGGAGGGAACGTTAGTCACCTGACAGGTTTGCAACAAGACAGGAGGGAACAGTTAGTTACCCGACAGGTTTGCAACAAGACAGGAGGGAACCGTTAGTCACCTGACAGGTTTGCAACAAGACAGGAGGGAACAGTTAGTTACCGACAGGTTTGCAACAAGACAGGAGGGAACCGTTAGTTACCTGACAGGTTGCACAAGACAGGAGGGAACCGTTAGTCACCTGACAGGTTTGCAACAAGACAGAGGAAGTTAGTTACCTGACAAGTTTGCAACAAGACAGGAGGGAACCGTTAGTCACCTGACAGTTTTTAGGACAGGGGAAAGATGGGTTGTTTTTCTTTCTTTCTTTTTTTTTTTTAAGGGGAAACCATTTTTACCTGACAGGTTGCAACAAGACAGAGGAAGGAGTTAGTTACCTGACAGGTTTGTAAGACAGAGGAAAGGTGGTTTATTTTTATTTTTTTTTTAGGGGAAACTGTTATTTACCTGACAGGTTTGGTGTGTCCAGCAGGAAGCAGGTCCACCTCGCGGCCATCCAGGGAGGTGTAGACAAAGCGCAGGAAGACGTCCCCACACAGCGCCTGCAGCTCACTCTCTGTCTCCACCTCAACAACCAACAGTGAACACACTCTATTTATACAGGGTCATAGAATGAGCATGACAACTGCTTTTTTTTTTTTTTTACATCCAGCCCTCTGATGACAGGCAGGCAGGTGTCATTTTAGTCTGCAGTGTTAGCGTCTGATCATTATCTTTTCTTTATATCGTTACTGGTGAATAATCACTTGTCCATGTGATCGTTTGTGTCATCCAATCATTGTCATTCCGGAGACTTATACAAATCATCCAACCCTCTTGCAGTTTTTACCATCATCCAGTCGTCATCGCCATGATCATTGCCATTATCATCATTGTTAAAGACTTAATTAATGGTAGAGCGTCTACCGGACTTACTGTAATCATATTTCCCAGCAGCAGTGTGGTCTGCAGGGTACAGGTATTTTGAGGATTAGCCAAGTAATCCACTTAAACGGAGTATCTGACCAGCAAGATTTGAACCCATGTCCTCAGGTGCTTCAGATCATGACTCTCATGCTTTAACCACAGACAGAGCTCTTCTGCCCTTACTTAGTGGAAAGGCACCTCAATATATTTAGGACAAGTCTGCATCTAGTGTTTGGAATCTGTATGCATACACAAAGGTAAAGGTGTCCCATAACCTAGGCGGTCATAGGGGGGCGAGGCATCAGAGATCTCAGCTTTCTCTAGGGACCAGCATGTTGAGGGCGGCGCCCATCTCCTCTCCCTTGCTGCTTTACCTTCCCGGACCCTAAAGAGGGCAGGTACCCATTTACAGTTCGGTGAACTCAGGGAACTGTGCTGAAGCTAAGACACGCAAGCGGTCACCCTTCCAACTGGTCACCATGCTCGACATTGCTTAACTCGACTTGGGGAATGCGCGCCCTGACCACTTGGCTATCCCGCCCCCATGCATACACAAACTCATCACAAATACACACACACACACACAAACAAACAAAACACACACAACACAACACACACACAACACCACACACACAGAGACTACACCACACACTGACCATCTCAATCTTCTTCAGGTAGGTGTAGGTCATCTGGTCAGCCTCCTGAAGGTCAGTGCAGGCGTCAGGGACCATGCCCACCAGGGTGCGCCACGCCACCGTCAAAAGGTCAAGGCCAAGGGGGATGTCCGCTCGTACCGTGATCCCAAGCAGCTGTTGAGGTGAGGGACAGATTATGTGAGGGCAGGTGGGGGTGGGGTGTGGTGTGTGTGGTGGTGGTGGGGTGTGGTGGTGAGGTGTGGTGTGGTGTGGTGGTGTGGTGGGGTGGGGTGTGTGGTGGGGTGGTGTGGTGTGAGTTGGGTGTGGTGGGTGTGGTGTGGTGGTGGTGTGTGTGGTGTGTGGGTGTGTGAGTGGTGTGTGTGTGTGTGTGGTGTGGTGTGGGGTGTGTGGTGGTGTGATGTGATGTGGTGTCGTTTGGTGTGGTGTGGTGTGTAGTTGGTGTGTGTGGTGTGTGGTGTATGGTGTGGTGCGG
>CM060340.1:35623779-35668779 GCA_030674155.1 Stramonita haemastoma
CATGTATGTTCACAGGCTACACTTTTCCCTAGTCCACTCACTTGTTCCATGCACTAAAATTGTGGACAAGTATGTATTCACAAGCTACACTCTTTCCAAATCCACTCACTAGTTCAATGCACTAAAATTGACAAGTATGTATTCACAAACTACACTCTTCCTAAATCCACTCACTTGTTCCATGCACTGTATGTTGCAGAACTAGAATTGTGGACAAGTATGTATTCCCAAGCTACACTCACTTGTTCCATGCACTGTATGTTGCAGAACTAGAATTGTGGACAAGTATGTATTCCCAAGCTACACTCACTTGTTCCATGCACCTCCTCCCCGGTCATGCGGACGTTGAAGGCGTAGGTGGGATCCCCCCCACTGGCCAGCCGCACACACAGCTGTCGGGAACTGACAGCCGACAGCTGTCTGAAGGCCTGACACAGCACGCTGCTCTCGCTGTCGTGCTTGTCCACTGTCACACACACACACATACGCACGCACACACGCACGCACACACACACACACATGTACGCACGCATGCACATATACACACACACACATTCACAGACACACACACATTCACACACACACACAAACACACATTCACACACGCACACAAACACACACACACATACACACACATTCACACGCACACATACACATTCACACACACACACATTCACACACATTTACACACATACACACACAGTTTTTCTCTTTCAGTTTTCGGGTTCTCAAGTTTCCCATACAAAAGTATTCAATTTCAGTTTTCCATGTGCATTTCCCCCCTCATTTCAATTTCTATTTTCTGCAGCTGAACTATTCTTCCATTTTGCTTTCTTTATTTACAAAGTTTTTACATGTAAAAATACTTGTCACTACAGTTCACACACGATATTCTTGCATAGCAATACAGTTCTACAGGGCATAACACCACACTATACAGCATAAAACACCTTGCTGTAAATAACATCAAGAAATCTTCGTCACAGCATTGCCAGATATCCTATAAACCACACTGCTTGTAGACGCTTCATTTCACGTCAACACATAAACAATCTGCAAACCGCGTGCACAGTGCACAAATCCAACACCACTTAGTAGGGCCTAGTCAAGAGTGCTAAATTCAGCACACCCCTCCTTTTTACCTAGTCCATGTGTGGTCAGCTCCTGCTATAAATAGCACCAGCTGGTCGTACCTGAGCTGGACTGGGATGGGATAACTAGCTCCTGAGAGGAGCTGAAAGTGGGAGATACTGACAGCTGTGCGGGATAATTTTGGGGAGGGATGGGGGGGGGAGGAGGAAGCAAAACCGATCCTTCGACACACTTCACAGCTATGGAGGGAGGGGGGAGGGGGGGAAGGAAGCCAAAACCGATCAACACACTTCAGAGCAATGGAAGGGGGGGGGGGGGGGGGGAGGAAGCAAAACCGATCCTTTCACACACTTCAGGGCTATGGAGGGGGGGGGAAGGAGGAGGAAGCAAAACCAATCCATCCACACACTTCAGAGCTATGGAGGGGGGGGAGGAAGCAAAACCGATCCTTCAACACACTTCAGAGCTATGGAGGGGGGGGGGGAAGAGGAGGAAGGAAAACTGATCCTTCAACACACTTCAGAGCTATGGAGGGGGGGGGGAAGAGGAGGAAGGAAAAACTGATCCTTCAACACACTTCAGAGCTATGGAGGGGGGGGGGAAGAGGAGGAAGGAAAACTGATCCTTCAACACACTTCAGAGCTATGGAGGGGGGGGGGGGGGGGAGGAAGCAAAACCGATCCTTCAACACACTTCAGAGCTATTGGGGGGGGGGGGGGGGGGGGGGAGAGGAAGCAAAACGATCCTTCAACACACTTCAGAGCTATGGGGGGGGGGGGGGGGGGGGGGGGGGGGGGGGGGGGGAGGAGGAAGCAAAATGATCCTTCAACACACTTCAGAGCTATTGGGGGGGGGGGGGGAGGGAGGAGGAAGCAAAACTGATCCTTCAACACACTTCAGAGCTATGGAAGGGGGGAGGGGGAAGAAGAAGGAAGCAAAACCGACCCATCCACACACACTTCAGCAGGGCTATTCCTCACCTCCAATCTCCCCTAAAGGATCCAGGGTGATTTCTGGAGCAGCCTGGTCAGGTTTCCGCTTGGCGGTGGCGTTGAGGATGCGGTTGAGGAAGTTGGTTTTGGAGTCGTAGAAGACGACCCCGCGCAGCTTGGACAGGAGGGCGGCGGTGGAGCGGCTGAAGGTGGAGGCGGGCCGAAGGTCAACCAGGGGCAGGAAGAAGGTCTCCAGGTGGTTGTTGAGCTGCTGCAGGAAGGCGAAGCGCAGCCGCACGCTCTCCGGGGGCTGGTCTGTGGGCACAGGGCAGAGAGTGATCTATTTAGTTTTGTTTCTTTGTTTCTTTCTTTCTTTATTTATTTAGTCTTCTTTCATATCCAGGATAATGGAATAAGCATTCATGTGAAAAAAAGATAATTAAATTTTAAAAATTTTAAGCACTCATGTGCAGCTAAAAATGAACTGACTCTGTAAACAGATGCAGTCAAAGACAAAGTAACTCTATAAACAGGAGCAGTTAAAAATGAATTTACTCTGTAAAACAGGAGCAGCTAAAAATGAACTTACTCTGTAAACAGGAGCAGCTGAATGAACTTTCTCTGTAAACAAAAAGGGGCAACAACGTGTATATTTTCTGAGGAAGCTTAACTCATTTTTTGTCGACAAAAAGATTCTTTCTTTGTTCTACAAGTCTTATATAGAGAGCGTTTTAAGTTTTGCTTTCATTTGCTGGTACAATAACCTTAGCATTAAGAACAAGAATGGTCTTCAGAGAATTGTGAGAATCTGCTCTAAAATTATCGGAGAAGAACAAAGAGACCTCAGGTCGTTTTGTAATCAGCAGCTTGTACGTAAAGCAAGAGCCATTTTGGCCGATTCCTCCACGCTCTGTTCTCAGAATTTCAATTGTTGCCTTCAGGACGTCGTTTTCAATGCCAAAACAGCAAAACAAACAGAAAAAGGAATTCCTTTGTGCCAGTAGCTATCCGAGTTCTAAACTCATAATAATACTGACTGAGGTTGTTTGTTTTTGTTTTTGTTTGTTTGTTTGTTTGTTCGCTCGTGTGTGTGTGTGTGTGTGTGTGTGTGTGTGTGTGTGTGTGTGTGTGTGTGTGTGTGTGTGTGTGTGTGTGTGTGTGTGTGTGTGTGTGTGTGTGTATAAGCTTCTCTGAATTACTTACCTGTCACTGTTATGTATGTAGCCAATGCATACAGGTGTGCACATACATGCATATGTACCCATGAAATAAGTATGTCTTATTTTTGGCTTTGTATATGTGCGAGTGTGAACGCGTGCGTATAATGTGTAAATAATGGCGATCATATGTCTTTCTAGTCAATGGTTTTTAAGAACATTGTATCTAAACATTGGTGTGTGTGTATGCGTGTGTTTGCGTGTGTGCAAGCGCGCGCGCGTAGAGTGTGAGTGTTTGTGACATTTTATTTGAAGTTATATAATGTTTGAACAAAAAAGAAATGTAGCTCCTTCGTGTGTTTGATTATGAATTTGTAGCAATATGCCTGTCAGTATTGTAATTGCCCTTCAGGGATGATTAAAGTGTTTTTGACTTGACTTGACTTTGACTTGAAACAGGAGCAGCTAAAAATGAACTTTCTCTGTAAAACAGGAGCAGCTGAATAAACTTACTCTGCAAACAGGAGCAGCCAAAAATGAAATCACTCTGTAAACAGGAGCAGCCAAAAGTGAACTCACTCTGTAAACAGGAGCAGCCAAAAAAAATGAACTCACTCTGTAAACAGGAGCAGCCAAAAAATGAACTTGCCCTGTAAACAGGAGCAGCCAAAAGTGAACTCACTCTGTAAACAGGAGCAGCCAAAAAATGAACTCACTCTGTAAACAGGAGCAGCCAAAAATGAACTCACTCTGTAAACAGGAGCAGCCAAAAAATGAACTCACTCTGTAAACAGGAGCAGCCAAAAAATGAACTCACTCTGTAAACAGGAGCAGCCAAAAAATGAACTCACTCTGTAAACAGGAGCAGCCAAAAATGAACTCGCTCTGTAAACAGGAGCAGCCAAAAATGAACTCACTCTGTAAACAGGAGCAGCCAAAAATGAACTCACTCTGTAAACAGGAGCAGCCAAAAATGAACTCACTCTGTAAACAGGAGCAGTCAAAGGCAAACTTACTCTGTAAACAAGAGCAGCTCAAGATGAATTTAGTCTGTAATCAGAAGCAGTTACAAATTTCTTTTCTAGGGTGGCCTCAGCTGCATGCAGATTATGAAACACATTTTTTGTTTCTATTTCTTGTTCTTGTTGTTGTTGTTGTTGAGCTTTAACCCTCTTGCATTCGGTGTCTCTGAACACAAACTGCCCCTAGATTTCGCATTCCATCACGAAATCAGGTCAGGCACACATGCTCGCTGGCCTTTTCCTCCTTCTAAGTACATACCAGCAGCTATAATTACTTCCAGACACTCTACAGGGTTTCTCCTTCTGGCCTGATAGAGCTTTGACATGTGGTAGCAATTAGTGATGGTCACAGCGTGATGGAAATCTACTGTGTGTAAATTCCGGATCGGGACTTGAGGGGGGGGGGGGGGGGGGGGGGGTAATTATTCAATCCCAGCAAATCCGGATCGGGACTTGGGGGGGGGGGGGGGGTAATTATTCAATCAAGAGAAGCAACCCACGCACAGCACGCCAATCCAGTATAACTCAGTCAAGGGTCCAGAGCCCAGTGTGTGTGCATGCGTGTGTGTGTACATTCAAATTTGCTAAAACTATAAATTGTAGTTGATTGCTTGTGTGTTGTATGGGTTGAATGCGAGTGCTTTGATTGTTTTTACAAGATATAGTGCTATATAAATCCCATGTATTATTATTTATTATTACCCAGTCCAAACGCGGTCAGTTCCTGCTATAATCAGCACCAGATGGGCTGGGGTGGGGTGGGATGGATAGCAGCTGAGAGGATCTGAAAGTGGGGCAAAGTGAGATCTATGCGAGATGAACTCACTCTGTAAACAGGAGTAGTTGTGACTGGCCAGCTGGATGTCTGTCAGCGTGATCTCGTGAGGGTGGAGACGGGAGGAGGCCACGGCCAGCGCCCGACAGCTTTCATTGACGATGGACACCAGGGCCATGTCCATCTCCGTCGTCCACTGCTTCATCATCATCTGGGCCTGGGTCATGTCCAGGTAGGCACACCTGTAACGCAGGGCAGTTTGGGTTTGATAACAGGTATTGGTCCCTACGAAAATCTTCTATCAATCATAAAGAAGCGTAAGCTTAAATGGTACGGGTATGTCTCAAGATCAAAAGGACTTGCAAAAACAATACTGCAAGGCACTGTCCAAGGAGGAAGAAAAAGAGGCAGACCAAAGAAGAGGGGGGAGGACAACACCAGCGAATGGACAGGCTAGAACTCAATAAAATTTTCAGAAAGGCAGAACAGAGAGAGGAATGGAGGGAACTGGTTGTCAAGTCTTCAGGGGTACCCCCACGGTCACCAGACTAAGAGATGGATGGATGGATGGATGGATGGATGGATGGATGGATGGATGGATGGATGGATGGATATAGATAGATAGATAGATAGATAGATAGATAGATAGATAGATAGATAGATAGATATATAGGTAGGTAGGTAGGTAGGTAGGTAGGTAGGTAGGTAGGTAGGTAGGTAGGTAGGTAGAGAACAGGTACTGAAGTAGGTGGTTTATTTCCAGGACAAATAATGACAGGTATATTGGTGCTCTTCAGTTTTTGTTTAATTTGGTTACTCGCTAAAAAGTGATTTTTGTTGTTGATTTTCATTCCTCAGCTAGAGCTCTGAGGTTCACCAGTGGTGAGGTTTTGTGTATGCCAACATTTGTGCCCACCACGAAGGCAGTCAAATTCCAAACTTGGGGATTGAAGTGATTTAAAAATGTGGGAGTGTGTGTGGTGTATGTGGGCGTGTGTACATGCGCATGGCTGGATGTGGACATGTGTGTGCATGCGTGTTCGTGCATGCATGCACAATGGTATTTTAAAAAAATGTATTAAAAAAAAAAATTTTTAATGTCAGAGCATGAGTGTATGAAATGTACACATACGTAAGTTGCATTTACAACTTTTTCTTTTTTTTTTTTACTTCAGTTAAGCAAGCCTATTTCTTCCATGGACACACAGACATGGAACACACTCCCTCCTCTTCCACAGTGCTCCCACACGTTTCCCCTACTACCTCTTGAGGTGGATGTCAAATCCTGCAGAGAAGAGCCCCCTCCAGGCAGCACGCACGTCCTGCTTCACCAGGTCCATGGCACAGTGCAGAAACGAGTCCAGGGTCAGGAAACGACTCTCCCCCTTGTGCTGGCTCGTGTTGCTCTGAAAACAACAATTTGCCATCCACTGATGAATCGTTTCTTTCTTTATGTTGCTCTGAAAACACAATGTGCTATCTACTAATAAACCGTTTTTTATTTTATGCTGCTCTGAAAACATCTAGAGATAAACCGTTTCTTATTTTGTGTTGCTCTGAAAACATCTAGAGATAAACCGTTTCTTATTTTGTGTTGCTCTGAAAACATCTTGAGATAACAATTTCTTATTTTATGTTGCTCTCAAAAACACAATTCGTCATCTACAGATAAACCGTTTCTTATGTTGCTATGAAAACACAATTTGCCATCTACAGTTAAACCCTTTCTTATTCTATGTTGCTCTCAAAACATAATGTGCCATCTACAGATAATTTGTTTCTTAATTCATGTTGCTCTGAATGAAAACAAAATTTGTCATCTAAAGACAAACCATTTATTAATTTGTGTTGCTCTAAAAACACAATTTGTCATCTACAGACAAACCATTTATTAATTCTGTTGCTCTGAAAACAACAACTTGCCATCCACAGCTAAATCTTTTATTAATTCATGTTGCTTTGAAAACACACTGTGCCATCTACAGATAAGTAATTTCTTAATTCATGTTGCTCTGTGAACACAAAACTCTGGTCCTTCTCACTTCTGAGCCAATGGCATTTACAGTGAAATTGTTATTGAATTCAGTCTCTCTCATTTTGTGATCAGCTCTTTTTTTCTTTTAACGATAACGATGGATCCGTCTTTATTTTTCAATACAGATCAGCTCCTTTTTAAAATATTTTTTTTAACAATAATGATTTATTTTTGGTGAGTGCATTTACAAGTTGCAGAGCTCCTCTGTCTTAGAAACTCAGTGTGGTATGCTGACAACATTTATACGGGACTGTTTTTGCACACCGCTAAGGTAGCAACACCAGTGTGCATGTGTGTTTTTTTCAAAAAACTGTTATTTGTCTTTACCAACATGATTGCATACGTTTCCAAAAGGCACAGCCGGTTTTAAAGTGTGCACAAAATGTTCTGCATGTGTTCGCACACAAGGCCTTGGTTTACAATCTCATCCAAAGGACTTTTGGGGAAGTGGAGTCAGCACCGCTGTCAAATCCAGGGGAAAAATCCCCCTTGAACAGGCGTCTTAGAATGGCTGGATTCCAGGTTGGATCCAGGCCATCAAATCAACAATGCTCTAACCACTAGGTTATCCTGCGCCTTCAGCGGAGTCTACCTTGCTCTCCTTGGCTGGCATCTCAGCACCTGCGCCCTCCTTTGTCATTTTCTCAGGCACCTCCCTCATCTTGGGCTTCTTCTCCTTGGCTTGAGACCTGCACGCACACACACACACACACCGTTGGTTTGCCTGATAAGGATTGTGGCCCAATAAACACGATCCAGTTTTAACATAGGTCATTACAGACGTCAACTCCAAAAAAAGTTCTGCTTGAGAAAATTTGAGCATGATTTTTCAGAACCATGTTTGATTTAAAAAGGTGGCACATAAAAAGAAACACATATGCAAGTAAAGGGTCTTTTTTTTTAAACAATAACAACAAAACTATTCATGAAATAAGACAAGAAAATACAGGTAGGAGATAAACACTTTTCAAAGGTTTGTTCTAGTTCCAATTCCACTAAGGTATTGTGTATTAAACACACTCGATTAGTTTTCCACAGTGCACAAATCCAACATCACTCAGTAGGACCTAGTCAAGAGTGCTAAATTTAGCACGCTCCTTCCTTTTACCTAGTCCATGTGTGGTCAACTTCTGCTATAAATAGCACCAGCTGGCCATAGCTGGGCTTGGCTTGACTCAGATAATTAGCAGCTGAGAGGAGCTGAAAGTGGGGGAAACTGACAGCCGTGTTTCCGTAACTGTCCAGATTTCATTGTTAAGAAAGTATTCTCTGCAAAAATAACTGCAAAAGCACTTTTTTTTTTACATCTTCTTGTAACAGCTCCATCAAACAGCAACCACAAGCAAACTCCTGTGAAGCCTACACAGAAACAGAACGCAGAAAACAATAAAATAAAACTAAAGTAAAAGAATGAAACCCTGAGCAAAGAAGAGAACAAAGCCATCAAGGAGCTGTGATTTTTCACAACAAACATGATAAAATAAACAATAACTATTTTTTCCTACATTGCATTTTGAAATTTGGTTGCAATCTACAGGTTGGGTTGCAAAAAGATTCTAAAATTAAGCTAAGAGAGGCATCACCATGCAAAAATAACTCATGCAAACTCGAGTTTTGTCATGATAGAGTTTCATGAACTTAACTTCAACAAAGAAAACACAATAGAATAACACTATAACAGAAGCAACTGAACAGGGAATGGAACAGAAGTAACGGCTGAGGATAGTCCATGGGTCTTTGCTGCTAGAACACTATGCCTACACATACTGAACTTCCAGCAACATGTTTCACTTCATTATCAAGTATCAGCTCTTTTTTCAGAACATAAATCTTATACAAAGAAGTACTCTCGATATAATCTCAATTGATCTTATTAAGTTTAATTCCTAAAATCAACTAACATAAGTATTTGCAAGTGCACATCCCGAGTTCTAAACAGAATACGCTTAGGCAATGAGAACAATCTACTGGGGAAATCTGTTTCTGCAGGTTTTGAAAACTAGGCTAGCTTTTACAGGCACCATACTCCAATTTCAGTACCGTTTTTTCCCTCATAATGGAGACAAAATACAGAAAAGAAAATAATGGCAATATCACCTACAATCCCTTTCAACAAACTGTCAATATCTTCAGATTTTTTTTGTTGCTAGCTTGCTCGAAGAATATCAGGAGGTGTCTCTGTACACCTTTCTTCCAAATAAGCCCAATTCTAATTCCTTCCCCTTTATGATAAACTCTTCAACTCTATTTGTTCCACTTGAAGCAGCCTTCTGGCTCAGACAAGCAGGTAGTGGTGTGCCTACAGCACGAAGAGCGACAAAGAACCATGGGACCCACTTTTCCCCTTGCCCTTTCTCAGAGATCTGGGCTGCACTGCCCAGCACAGCTTTCTCCTTGGACGGCTTGCTGCTCGTTTTCTTCAGCTTCGTTTTGCTTCCTTTGTCTGTCACAGATGGTCTGCAACACACACATGCACAGCCATGTATACAGGCAGGCACACGCATGCACGCAGGCATACGCATGCACCCAGGCGCGCGCACACGCACACAGGTACACGCATGCACACACGCACACACGCAGGTACACGTGCACACCACACACGCACGCACACACGCACGCACACACGCACGCACACACGCACGCACACACGCGCACACACACACACACACGCACACGCACACGCACACACACACACACACTTCCATCAATGCAGTAAAAACTTTCAAGACCTGATATGTAATGTATGGGTTGCTATACATTCTGTGTACCAAAACAAAATGAGATATGAGACAAACGTTACTAAGATTATTTACAAATGATCACAAAAAGGGGATAGACTGAGAGATCAACAGATTGACGAGTGAGGACCCCCTCCCCCCCCCCCAAAAAAAAACAACCCCATCAAACCCTTAATCAGTATCTTACTGTTAAAAGTACAACTTGATAACTTTAAAAACTCATGTGTGCATGCATGTGTGTGTGTGTGTGTGTGTGTGTGTGTGTGTGTGTGTGTGTGTGTGTGTGTGTGTGTGTGTGTGTGTGTGTGTGTGTGCGTGAGTGTGTGTGTGTGTGCATACATGTGTGTGTGTGTGTGTGTGCACGAGTGTGTGTGTGTGTGTGCACGAGTGTGTGTGTGTGTGTATGCATACATGTGTGTGTGTGTGTGTGTGTGTGTGTGTGTGTGTGTGTGTGTGTGTGTGTGTGTGTGTGTGTGTGTGTGCGTGTGTGTGCGTGTTTGTTTGTGTGTGTGTATGTATGTGTATGTGTGTGTGTGTGTGTGTGTGTGTGTGTGTGTGTGTGTGTGTGTGTGTGGTGCGTGCATGCGTGCGTGCATGCGTGCGCACGTAAGTACCAGAAAAAAGAGCCAAAAAGTGTGTGTGTGTGCGCATGCCCATAAGTAACATAAGAAACAGAAAGAAAAAAAAGAACAAAACTTAGAATACTTCAAGGATGACGGTAGGGTGGTACAAGTTTCCACTACCACAATAAGCCTCATCCTTGCTTCTACCACAACAAACACAATACAACACTTACACATCTTTGTCCAAGGACTTGGACATGCCGTACTGCCTCAGGACCCAGGTGACGTGATCCCCGATGGGCTTCTTGGTGGGCCGGCTGTTGAGGAAGAAGGCCAGGAGCAGGTTCTCCTGGGCGGAGTGCAGGATCTGGTCGCGCCCCAGGCAGATGTAGCCCGTCGTCTCCTGGCGCTCGGAGGAGCTGCTCTGCTGGTCAATGAAGAAGCAGCTGTAGAAGATCTCCGTCAGCGCCTGGGAGGCATCGTCTGTGAACTCGCGGGTGGCACCCAGCAGCTTGAAGATGAGGTACTGCTCCAGAGCCATGTTGGACTCCTGGTCGGTGAGCAGGGCCGAGTTGACGGTGGAGAAGACCAGGCTGTCGTCAGGAGGAGCGTCCATGTGCTGGTCGGGGCCCCCCCCCCATCTCGAAGGACTCCATCAGCCCCTTGCTGCGGTACAGCGCCTTGCGCACACACTCCACCTTCGTCTTGGAGGGCAGGCTGAAGACGGCGAAACCCTGGGTGTAGGCCTGGTGGAGCGGGGACTCCTGCCTGTCGGAGGCCGCCGCAGGCTGCTGCACAGGCACAGCCTGCTCTTCCTCCACGGGGGCCGAGGTCTCCTCCGCGTTGCCTGAAGGACCAGTAGCCCCGGCCTCCACACTGCTGTCTGCTGCACTGCTGTCTGCCGCCGTGCTGTCGGCGGCCGTGCTGTCTACTGCCGTGGTGGACACAGGGGGGGGGGACTTGGGCACCGTCTTCTGCTTGACGGCGTGGCGGTGCGAGATCTCGGGCACGTACACCTCCCCGCCCTCGATGCCCCCGTGGGCGCCGCACACCTTGTGCAGGGCCGAGCGGACCACGTCGGGCCGGATGTGGGCGGGAATCCCGACAGGATCACCACGCGGCCGTGCGCCGTGGAGGGCTGTATGGACAGGGCCACGTTCTGACGTAGCTGTCGTAGTCCTGGGCGCAGTGCTCCTCCCCGAACCCCAGGCAGCGGAGCACACGAGACACGATCATGGCCCTCTGGAACCAGGGCACGTCTTCCAGCTTCACCGAGGTGGCACTGGCGGAGCCGCAGGGGGAGAGGGGAGGGAGGGCCCCGGACGAGGCCGAGGCCGAGGACGATGAGGGCGTGGCGTCAGGCGACAGCACTGCCACGGGCGGGGGGCTCACCGTGGGGCTCACCGCCGACTCCAGGCTCTCGCTCTCGCTGGCGCGGGGTGACGTCGACGTCTGCCGCTTGGGAGGCCCCGAGGTGGAGGAGGACGTGGTGGAGGTGCCGCGCTCGCGCTCTCGCTTCGTCTTCAGCTTCTTCTTCTTGGCCGTGGAGGAGGAGGAGGTGGTGGAGGTGAGGGTGGAGGCGGTGGCGCCCCCTTCCTCCAGGACGGGGGGGGTCGAGGCCGACTTGATGAGGGGGGACTCGCAGGGGAGAACGTCCGCCACGGCCAGCCCCGCCTCCAGCAGGGCCTGGAAGTAGGACGAGAAGCGACCCTGGTCCGTGACCCCGATCCCCACCCCCGTGCCCGCAGGGGTCGTGGCCTGGGGCATGTCCTTGACCTCCTCCTCGTACAGGCTCTTCAGCTCCCGGATGATGGCCTGGAAGATGCCCTGGGTGGGGGAGAAGCGGGGCGACAGCTTGGACAGGGAGGTGGCCCCGTGGCCCTGGCAGTAGTGCAGGATCCGAACCGCCTGGGCCAGCAGCAGGAACATGTACTCCTTCAGCAGGGCCGGCACGTCCGTGCGCCACAGGTACCCGCACAGCATCTCGATCACCTGCGCACAGGTGGTCAGGATGATGCGCTTGAAAGGTTATGGGGGTTTGGGCGGGGTTTAAATTTTTTTTTATTTTTTTTTTATTTTTATATTGAGGATAATGGAATAAGAATTTGTGTGTGTTTCTGTGCCTGTATATGTATCAACATTCCATTTATTTTGTCTATCCATCTGTTAAAAAATAATTGATGGAAAATTACATACACCCTCTCTCTCTCTCTCTCTCTCTCTCTCTCTCTCTCTCTCTCTCTCTCTCTCTCTCTCATCACTCACTCACTATTCTCACTAATGGTGAAAAGACATTAAGTTGAAGCATGAAAACATGCACACACATACACAAACACACACACACCACACACACACACACAACCCCCACCACCCACCCCAACCCACCCCAAACCCCCCCCCAACACCCCAACCTACCTGCACGAGCACAGGAGCGGTAATCTCGATATTGTCCACGCTCCACATGCTGGGTGGGTGCTGCAGGTCCTCGAACCCGGGGGCCTCCAGCCCAGCCTGGCCAGGAACTCCAGGCCCCCCAGGCCCCCCTTGCGGTCCCCGCAGCTCTTCATGCCGCAGCCAAACTTCTCCGTCAGCAGCGTCTCGGTGTAGGCCACCGCCAGCAGGAACTGGGGGGGCAGGCCGTGCAGCGTCAGGATGATGCCCGGGGGCGGGGACACGCCCAGCCGCACGTGCACCTGTTTTGAGAGTCACACACACACAGGTAGGGGAGGTTAAAGTAAAGATAAAGTCTGACCCGAGCCTAAGGCTCATCAGGCCGGTGATTATCCCGGTTTCTGCGGCGTTAAGCGACTGAGAGTCATTGACTCCCCCCTGGATAGGACGCCAGTCTATCGTAGGGTTAACCCCCAACACAAGGTTGGTACCCCTTTTACACCTGGGTGGGGTGAGAAAATAGCCGTAAAGGGCCTTTTCCAAGGGCACAACGCCATAGCCGAAAGCTGGGATTGAACCCGCAACCTTTAGATTACGAGTCCAACGCCCTAACCACTAGACTACAGCGGCGGCTAGGTAGGGGAGGAGGGAGAAGGATTGATGGATTGATGGACTGATTGATTGATTGATTGATTGATTGATTGATTGATGATTTAGTTAGATTAGTTAGTTAGTTAGTTAGTTAGTTAGTTTAGTTATTGTTTATTTGTTTGTTTGTTCCTTTGTTTCTTTGTTTGTATTGTTCTTTTGTATCGAGGATAATGGAATAAGCATTCATGTGCTTTTTTTTACATCCAGTCCCAGGAAGGGAGAGATAGAGGGAGAGAGGGAGGGAGGGAAAGAGGGAGGGAGGGAGAGAGAGAGAGGGAGAGGAGGAAGGGAGGGAGGGAGGAAGGGAGGAAGGAAGGAGGAAGGAGGAAGGGAGGAAGGAAGGAAGGAAGGAAGGAAGGAAGGAAGGAAGGAAGGAAGGAAGGAAGGAAGGAGGGAAGGAAGGAAGGAACGAAGGAAGGAAGGAAGGAAGAAATTGTTAAGATGTGTACAGCCATGTGTGCACATATGTATATGTGGGTGCATGCGTGCTTGTGTGCGTGCATGCACGCACGCATGCACACACACACACACACACACACACACACACACACACAGCCAAACACAACATTCTTATTAGTATAAAAAATATATATATAAAAAAACCCTCTTAACCATTCTTCACAAAGTCATTTCCCAGCTTAGACAACAGAAACAAAATAAAAATTATTTTTTAGATTTTGGGGGAATTTTACTTCACAGAATGCAGATACATACAACAACTACAATTGACATGGCTAAAGCTTTGGGGAGGGGGGGGGGGCTCCTATTACTGGCTCTTTGCTTATTAAAACCAACAAATACCTTCCAAAAAAAATCTACCAAATACACTAAAGGCTTCTGACTTAAAAACTCAGAATCTTCTCACAGAACTTGACCAAAGCAGCAAACGGGCTGAACGCAATGACACACCTGGTCAGCAGGAATGATGGACGGTGTGAACTGGTCACTCTGTGTGCTGGTGGTGTTGGTGTCTCTGGGGTAACTGACCACCTCCTGTCGGGTCACCTGACCCGTCTTCTTGATGCGTTTTCCTGTGTACGTGTAGATGCGAGCCCACGGCGACTTGTAGGGTGAGCAGCTGCAAAAAGCAGAAGACAACATGACATTAACACTGAGAACATGTTTGTGCTGCCATGCTGACCCCTATTTTCTGGTATCTAATTCTACTTCGCTTTATAAACACACAGTACAACAGCCGCTGCTGACATAATAATAATAATAATATGGAATTTATATAGCGCTATATCTTGCAAAAAAAAGAAATCAAAGCGCTTGCATTCGACCTATACAACCCACAAGCAATCAATAACAATTAACAGTTTTAGCAAATTCAAATGTACACACACATCAACACATACATTTTTTTTATTATTGATACGTCTGTATGTGTCTTGTCCAAATCACCTCCACTACCTAGAAACAAAAATATATTTATCCCAAAACCAAAATTAAATCAACAGCCAGTTTAGTGGGAAAATGGCAGTCTCCAGAAATCCACCATGATCATCTTAACCAGCTTTTAACCCCATCTCTATCATTTCAGCAAACATACAGGTATGATCAGCATACTTCTGGCTAACTGCAGAGGAATGGGCTCTGCCTGGTGTGCGCATCTCATAACACATGCCTGAAAACTTCAGGGCAGCACCACAAATGACTTATTCAGGAGTTAACCCTCTTGCATTCAGATTCTCTGAACACAAATTGCCCCTACATTTCGCATTGCATCACAAGGTCAGGCACACATGCTTGATCTCCTTTTCCTCTCCTAAGTACATACTAGCTGCTATAACTACTTCCAGACTCACAGCAGGCCCTGTGCATGTGGCCTGATAGAGCTTCGGCATGTGGTAGCGATCGGTGAAGGTCACTGTGTGATGGAAAACTACTGTGTGTAAATCCCGGCAAATCCCAGATTGGGATTCAGGGGAGGGAATTTTTAATCCCGGCAAATCCTGGATTGGGATTCAGGGGAGGGAATTTTTAATCCTGGCAAATCCCAGGTCGGGACTAAGAGGGTTAAGGGAGAAGAGGGGTGAAGTCAATCAGCCAAGACTGCCAACAGTGGCGGCCAAAGACTCACTCTTTCTTGCCGGTTTTGGGATCAATGCGACAGGACACCAACAGGCAAGCTGCCCCCGGAAACTGGACGTCTGTGTTGACCTTGACCTCCGTAACGGGAAACTCTTCTGATGGAAACATCTCTGGGGCCGTCTGGAAAGAGAAAACAGTGAAAAGATTTGAGGGTTCATGTGGGTTTTTTTTTTAATTTACGCTTAACTGGCATGTGTGCGTGTATGTGTGTGTTGTGTGTGTGTGTGTGTGTGTGTGTGTGTGTGTGTGTGTGTGTGTGTGTGTGTGTGTGTGTGTGGTGTGTAAGTGTAGTGTAAGTGTGTGCGTGCCTGCATGTGTTTTTGTGAACTTTTGATATGCGGAGGAGCAGATTTCATACTTTCCATTTGCTCATGTCAGCTAACAAAATTATGAAAATAAAAAAACAAATTCACAAGAACCTGAAAAAAACACTGATTCTTCAAACCTGGTTTAATTTCCCACAGCAGTCCTTAAAACATCACTCAGGAGATTACTTCTACAATTATGTCTTCAACATTCACATCAAACTATACATTTGGACCTCACAAAATATTCCCCCAAAATCCATTCACAGTTCACCACAAACACCAACAGACAAAATGAATGGACACAAAATGACAAATTGCAACAGAATGAAATGACAACATGCAAAAAAAAACCAACCAAACTGTAACCACACATAAAATGAGTAACAGACTGCAAAATGATACACCCTATCAAAAGAAAAAGACAGAAATGAAGAAACAAGCCAAATCAAGCCAAGTCAAAAACACTTAAATCATCCCTGAAGGGTAATTCAAGGACTTGGGTGGAACGACCTACTATGGAGGGCAGAGGACAGAGGGGAGTAGAGGAAGCTGGTTTCAAAATCTTCAGTTGTGCCCCCACGGTCCACGGGACTACAGAACAGGTGAAGGTGAAGTGAAGGGCAATTACAATACTGACAGGCATATTGATACGAACCATAATAAAAAGACACAAGATAGCTACATTTCATATTTGTTCAAATATTCTATGATAAAATAAGAATAACCCAAACAAAAAGACCACCACCACCACCTATACCACCAGCATTACCTTGTGTACTAGCGCTAACCACTCACTCACCTGCAGACACATGCACAGCTGGCTGGTCAGCTCAATCAGGTAATCCTCCCCTTGCCGCGCAGCGCGAGCAATGGCCGTGGCCAGCTCCCTCCGCAAGCGATCCCCATGGTGATACACCAAGCCGGTGAAGGAACACAGCATGGGAGACAAGCACTGCCGCGGGGAGAGGGGGGCCACCGAGGGGGAGGCGGCGACGAGGGTTCCGTCGGGGAGGGGGGGGCTGAGGAGCTCCATGGAGAGGAGGAGGAGGTTCTCTAGGTCCAGCTCCTGAAGGGTGGCCGCACAGGCGGCCATGCCGCTGACCGAGGAGGAGGAGGAACTGCTGCTGGCCACCGCTGCCGCTGTGGCGCCCATGGTGGACAGCATCTCCGACACCAGCGCCGGAGAGTTGCAGTGGTCGATCAGCCGCAGGAACGCCGTGCGCACGTACATGCGCGCCAGCACCGCCTCGCTTTGCAGCAGCTCTCTGCAATCCAAAAAAATGATAATAATAATATAAAAAAAATTAATAATTAATTTTTTTAAAGCTCTCTGCAATCAAAAAGTAATATAAAAACAAATTTTAATTTAAAAATAAAAAATTTTTAAAAGCTCTCTGCAATCCATGATATGGGTTTTTTGTGTTTTTATATATATTTTATTATATATTGTGTTGTTTGTCTTTTTTAAGTTTTGTCATTCCCTTTAAGAATTCGCTTCAAAAAAACTTTGAGTTTGTGTCACGTCAATAAGAAAAACGTCAACATTCTGTCGTGTAAACAAACAGAACTCACTCTATGTTCAAAATCGGAACAAACAGCATCCATGACCGTTCTAAACAAAGGCAAACAGCTTTCAAGCTAATGTTTCTTACCTCTGCTTTCTTCAGTGTCTTGATTAACATTCACCTTCATTGCCTCACCCCTGATTCACTTCTCTTTTGCACTCTTCAGCTCAGCCAGACATGACTTTCAGGAAAGACACTTACCCAAAAATGATGGGGACAAAGGTGAGGGTTCAAGGACAAAAATAACCTATGAACTTTGAAACCATAAGAAATAATTCAAAGCTGAATACTGACATGTAGATGATGCAAGACAGAAATTACAGTTCAAGGACAAACACAGACTTGAAAACGTGTGCGTATGTGGCAAGGTGAAGGGTTTAAGGACTGGCAAAGACCCGAAGAAGACTCCAGTGACAAGGCCTCAAGGACAAACAGTGACCTGTGGATATGGACAGGAAAGCTTCAGATGCTAACCTACAGCAATTATGTGTGGCTTTTGAAGGCAGAGAGGAAGACTGAAAAAAACAAGACCATGACTGACTTGTGGATGTGTCCAATGAAGATTGAAAAAACAAGACCATGACTAAGATTGAAAAAACAAGACCATGAATAAGATTGAAAAAACAGACACAACTGACCTGTGGATGTGTGTAATGAAGATTGAAAAAACAGACACAACTGACCTGTGGATGTGTCCAAAGACTGAAAAAAACAAGACAGACCATGATGACTGACCTGTGGATGTGTCCAATGAAGATTGAAAAAAAACAAGACAGACCATGATGACTGACCTGTGGATGTGGACGTTGGAGGTGTCCAATAAAGACTGAAAAAAACAAGACAATGACTCACCTGTGGATGTGTCCAATAAAGACAGAAAAAACCAGACAGACCATGATGACTGACCTGTGGATGTGTCCAATAAAGACAGAAAAAACAAGACCATGATGACTGACCTGTGGATGTGGACGTTGGAGGTGTCCATGGTCTGTCCCCCAGTGATGGAGGATTTGCGCAGACCTGGCTGAGGTTTCTCCAGCATCTCCAGGGGGTACCAGAACCTGACCAGGACCCCCTCACTCCTCAGGTACGTCTCCACCTGCACCAGCTCATTGCCCTGAAAACACACCACAGGCAGCACTGTAGCACTGACCACCCGCCACACACTGCATGATGCTGAACAACACTTTCAAACGCTAACACTTCGCTTCCACAATGCTTGGAATGCTCGCGGACACCTTGAAACAAACTTTACTTATTTCTAAGCTTATAAATGGACTGAGATCAAACAAATAAGAGAAATCAGACTTCAACTTATGTCAAATAAATAAGAAAATACAACTCTTGTGAAACTACCGTCCAGACAGTTACATGCACACGCACACGCACATGCGCACATGCGCACGCACACACACACACACACACACACACAGACAGACAGACACAGACACAGAGACAGAGAGAGAGATCACATACAGACACGAAACTGAGCACAAATCTATGCACATGAGCGTGCACACACACACACACACACACCACACTTACTGTGTCAATGTCCAGGACAGTGCCGGTAAGCCCAAATGTTTTCAGCATGGCTCTGACAGCAAACTTGGGCAGGAGGGAGGCACCAGAAGAGCTGCTCAGGCTGGCAGGAGTGCGGATGATCACCGTCGTCCCTTTCTTCACGCGCTCGATCGTGAACTTGGCCAGGTCTTCGCGGATGTCCTCGATGGTGGGAAGGTGAAGGTCACGGGGAACGCCTCCGTTTTCCTCATACAGGAACTCCACAGTCTGTCTGGCGATGTCCGTCATGCCTGTGGAGTCCCCCATATTGATTTTCAATGCCTGTTATCTTTTTTATTTTTTTTGGTTTGACAACTTTGTATTTAATTTTTATAAACAATTCTAAAACTTGTTTCCACTTTGGTAAGTTTTCTTGTATTCTGCTGTTTCAGATCACTGTTTGAATAAATAAAAGAAAAAAAAAAGAGAAAAATTCAGTTTTTTTCTATTCGTTTACATGAAAAAAAATATTTTAGCTTTTTTCTACGACACACATACAACACTCGCTTTCTCTCCTCCCTCCCTTCCTCCCTCACCCAGCTGCAGAGCTCCCCGGATCTGCTCCAGGCCGTCCTTCCTCTCTGCCTCGTTGCGGAAGCGGCGCCTGATGACGGGGAAGACGCGCTGCTCCCAGGCCTTCACCAGCAGAGCGTAGTGGTCCTCCAGGGCCGAGTCGTCTGCCACCTGCTCCTCGTCAGAGTCGTCATCCGAGGTGCCAGGCAGCTGGGTGTCCAGGCCCGTCAGCACAAAGTTGTCGTAGCTGGGCAGCCGCGTGTACTGCAGGCACTGCCCGCAGTCGTAGTCTGCACACACAGTCAGCATGCACGGAGCATGAAAATGGATGTCATGCAAAAACTCGGGGACGGATAGTCTGGTGGTCAGAACACTGTGCTTGCAATTTGACGAACCCAGGTTTGATTCCCGTTCCGAGGAGATTTTTCCTCCTGGAGTTAACGTCAGTGCTGACTCCACTCTCCCCCAAAAAGTCCTTTGGATGAGACTATAAACCGAGGCCCCATGTGCGAACGCACGCAGAACATCTTGCGCACGTGTTAAATCCTGTTCTGCTTTTCGTAAGAGTAAGCCATGGTGTGCCGGTGGGGAACAGATGACATTTAAAAAACTGCATACACACGAGGACTGGATGTAAAAAAAGCACAAGAGTGCTTATTCCATTATCCTCGATACAAAAGAATAAATAAAAGAATAAATAAAAATAGAATAATTAAAAAAAGTTATACTGCACAAAGTGAAGGTAACTACCCACCTTTCAAGGCAGGGGGGGCAGTGGCGGTTCTGCAGGGAGCGCGGGGAGGGGTGCGATTCTCTCTGGACTCGGACTGAGACCCTCCAGTCCCAGTGTCGTTGCCGTCACTGTCGCTGTCGGACACGCAGTGGAAAGGCAGGTGACTGAACGACTCGCGGATGTCTCGCATCACATCATTGGCTGCCTCGGCTGCATCTCTGTGCTGTTGACCTTCGGCGTAGGCGAAAGGTCGAGTGCCGAAGTTGGCCTTCACACGGCAGTTCTGGAAGTCAAAGCGTGAAGTTAGTCATCAGTAAACTGTAAATGTCACACATGTGTCTACCCTATGCCTCACATATACCATAGGGATACAGATATATCTACCATATGCCTCACATATACCATAGGGATACACATATGTCTACCATATGCCTCACATATACCATAGGGATACATATGTCTACCATATGCCTCACATATACCATAGGGATACACATATGTCTACCATATGCCTCACATATACCATAGGATACAGATATGTCTACCATATGCCTCACATATACCATAGAGATACAGATATGTCTACCATATGCCTCACATACCATAGGAATACAGATATGTCTACCATATGCCTCACATATACCATAGGGATACACATGTTACCATATGCCTCACATATACCATAGGGATACACATATGTCTACCATATGCCTCACATATACCATAGGGATACACAATGTCTACCATATGCCTCACATATACCATAGGGATACACATATGTCTACCATATGCCTCACATATACCATAGGGAACATATGTCCATCATATGCCTCACATATACCATAGGATACACATATGTCTACCATATGCCTCACATATACCATAGGGATACACATATGTCTACATATGCCTCACATATACCATAGGGATACACATATGTCTACCATATGCCTCACATATACCATAGGGATACACATATGTCTACCATATGCCTCACATATACCATAGAGATACACATATGTCTACCATATGCCTCACATATACCATAGAGATACAGATATGTCTACCATATGCCTCACATATACCCTAGGGATACATATGTCTACCATATGCCTCACATATACCATAGGGATACAGATATGTCTACTATATGCCTCACATATACCATAGGGATACACATATGTCTACCATATGCCTCACATACCATACAGATACAGATATGTCTACCATATGCCTCACATATACATAGAATACAGATATGTCTACCATATGCCTCACATATACCATACAGATACGATATGTCTACCATATGCCTCACATATACCATAGAGATACAGATATGTCTACCATATCCTCACATATACCATAGAGATACAGATATGTCTACCATATGCCTCACATATACCATAGAGATACAGATATGTCTACCATATGCCTCACATTACCATAGAGATACAGATATGTCTACCATATGCTCACATATACCATAGAGATACAGATATGTCTACCATATGCCTCACATATACCATACAGATACAGATATGGTCTACCATATGCCTCACATATACCTACAGATACAGATATGTCTACCATATGCCTTACATATACCACAGGGACACTGACAATGCACCACCTCACTGCATCAATGAATTTCAACATGTGCTATTAAAGTACTAGATTGAATGTTTGATTACAGTGCTTACTGGCTTCATGACTCAAGAGTTACAATGTTTACAGATCTTTTTTTCTGAATCAATACTACACAGTACATGGCTCCGAGTTATAAAACCTACAGATTTGTCTTCTGAATTTATACTACAAAGTACACGGCTCTGCATTCCAAAGCCTACTGACCTTTTTCTGGATCTGCACCACAGGGTATATGGCTCTGCATTCCAAGCTTATTCCATTATCCTCAATATAAAAGAATAGATAAGTAAATAGATAAATAAATAAATAAATAAATGATAAATAAATAAATAAATAATAAATAAATAGATAAATAAAATAAATACATAAATAATTAAAAATATATAAATACATAACTAAAAAACCTACGGACCTTTTTCTGGATCTGCACCACAGGGTACATGGCCCCGGCCACGTTGTCCAGGGTGGCTGTGAGCCGCTGGCCGCGGTAGGTGAAGAAGACGGTTCCTTTGGGCACGCCAGAGGCCCCTGAGGACGCCTGCTCTGTGGACCGTTCCCAGCCAATGCCCGCCACGTCCCCGACCCCCAGGGTCACGTCCAGTCGCACGCTGCGCCACTGCAGCAGGCTGGTGCCGTTGTAGTGAACTGCCTTCCCGTTGCTGCAACCACACCATTTTTAACTTTTTTTTCTTTTTTTTTTTTTGAGATCAGATTTCAGAATTTCCTGTCATCAGCTATGATGTGATAGAATCCCAAATGTAGCCTCGAAAGTACTGAATAGGAATCTTTGTTTTCCTACTCTATTGTGATGGACATGAATGATTGAGCATGCGTTATTCTCTCTCTCTCTCTCTCTCTCTCTCTCTCTCTCTCTCTCCATTTGCAACCTTCCTGTGGGCAAAAAAAAAAAGATAAATTAAATTAAATTTAAAAAAATTTTAACCTTCCTGTGTGCGTGGGTTTTTTTTGTGTGTGTGTGTGTGGGTTTTTGGTTTGTTGGGTTTTTTTGGTTGTTTTGGGTTATTTTTTGTGGGGGTGGGTGGGGGATCTTGTTTATTTACTTTTTTAACTAGCTTTTTGGGAGGAGAGTTTATGCACGACAAACATTTTCATTCTTTCATCCATTAACTTGATTAATACAACTGTTTAGAATACCTCAAAAAAAGTTGTACCCTGTACCTAAAACTGTAACTTTTCACTCCCTTCCTTCAGCTTGCTTTGCCACAAAGGTCAAAACATTGTGATTGTGCAACCCACTTTCACACTGTCCATCTCTCTGCTTCTGGCTAGGGCAAGTCTTGGTGGAGACAACCTCCCAAAGAAGCTGCGTATAAAATTTCTTGCACCTAATATGCTGAATGAAGTTCTGCTAGAAGCCTGTGGAGTCCATTGCTGGGGTACTTAGAACACAGTGAAGAGAAGCCACCTTCTTGAAGAGAATGCATATATATAGCTGTGAAGGTATGAGGTTGATATGAACTACATGGGTGTAACAACATAGTACGGTCACAGGGGACGAGGCAGCAGAAAAAGAAAAGAAAGAAAATGTACAGTATTCAAAATCTACACAACCTCCACACACAGCATGACTCCAATAAACACCACTACTCCTGTGATTCCAGCATGACCTGCTGTTTGCTTCATGTGCATTTTCCTCGATGATAGACCAGGTTTCCTGTGAAGTATCAGACACCCCAGCACTATGAAACAAGAGAAGTGTGTAGTATTGTCTTGGGCACCAAACCCACCGACATCAGAATTAATCTTTTTTAAAACAACAACAATACTGCTATGATGCAGCCAGATTGGTTCATCTCTACAATGGGTCAGGATAACCTAGTGGTCAGATCATTGCGCTCGCAATTTGATGACCCGGGTTCAATTCCCATTGGAGGGGATTTTTCCCCTGGAGTTAACATCAGTGCTGACTCCACTCTCCCCAAAAGTCCTTCGGATGAGACTGTAAACCATGGCCCAGTGTGCGAATGCACACAGAACATCCTGCACACACGTTAAATCCTGTTCCTCTTTTCATAAGAGTAGGCCACTGTGTGCTGGCAGGAACAGATGACAAGATTTACAACACTGCATACTCACGGGGAGCCGCCGCTGTAGTCTAGTGGTTAGGGCGTTGGACTTGTAATCTAAAGGTTGCGGGTTCGATTCCAGCGTTCAGCTATGGCGTTGTGCCCTTGGAAAAGGCACTTTACAGCTATTTTCTCACCCCACCCAGGTGTAAAAGGGGTACCAACCTTGTGTTGGGGGTTAACCCTGCGATAGACTGGCGTCCTATCCAGGGGGGAGTCTATGACTCTCAGTCGCTTAACGCCACAGAAACCGGGATAAGCACCGGGCCTGATGAGCCTTAGGCTCGGGACAGACTTTATACTCACGGGGACTGGATGAAAAAAAGCACACGTGAGTGCTTATTCCATTATCCTCAATATAAAAGGATAAATAAATCCTCGATATAAAAGAAATTTAAAAAAAAAAAAAAAAACCTGTGTGGCTAAAAACCCAAACAAACAAAAACCCCTAAAGGCACTGACTTGAGGAAGAGGCAAGTTCCCACAGGGTTGGTCCAGGCGCCATCTTTCTTCTCTGCCTGGGGGGCAAAGCCAAAGGACACCACCGCCGAGCTGTCCTCATGAGATTCCCCGAAGGAGCACACCTCCAGCTCCCAGTAGAACGTGGGTGCCTGAACACACCACAGTTCATGACTCTTTCTATCCACCCTGGGTTTTATCGTTTTCGTGATAATGAACATCAATACAAAAGTTTAATGGTTTTGTGGTAACAATCAGCATTTACATGTGGTTTTTGTAAAATAATTTAACCATTTTTGTGATAATTACAGCTCCCAGTAAAACATGGGTGCCTGAACACACAACAGTTCATGACTCTTTCTGTCCACCCTGGGTTTTATTGCTTTCGTGATAATGAACATCAATACAAAAGTTTAATGGTTTCGTGGTAACAATTCTATTTTATTTTTTATTTTTATTTTATACCACCCTATGTCACAGCAGATTTCTCTGCGTGAAATTCCAGCTGCTCTCCCCAGGGAGAGCGCGTCACCACAAGTGCAGCGCCTACCCATTATTTTTTAACATGTAGTTTTTGTAAAAAATTTTACCGTTTTCGTGATAATTACCTGTACAGACATTTCTTTTTTATTTGCAGGTCTTTTTCAAAACCACAAAGATTACAATCTTACCCTGTGTTTTCAAAAATACTGTAAGAACTTTCATCAAATTTACAGTAAAAATCCTTGAGCCCAAGCTGGAAGAAAACAAAGAAATATCTCTTTTCAAAATTCATGAATGAAAATTAAAGATGTGATTAGTACCATGTACTGGGAGTGAGTGAGACAGTGTGCATGCATGCGTGCGTATATAAAAAAAAATTTCACTTTTACAGGAAAAAGTACACAGCATTAAATCAGTTATGTCACAACCAAAACAACCAACAACGACAAAAAACCCACAAAAACAACCCAAAAATATTTTCATTGCAGAACAAACAAACAGATCCAAGCTGCCACCCCTATCTCACCTCTTTTGGAATGGGCTGATTGGCAAAGACCATAGTGCCGCGGGGCAGTCCACTCCCTGCACTGGGGTCCCCCAGGAAGGTGATGACTGTCAGTGCCTGGGAGAAGAGGCAGGCACGCACAGGAGGGAAGGGGCGAGTCACGTCCCACACCATCTCTTTAGACTGGAACATGGCACAAACAAAGAGGGATTATTCCTTTGTGTGTTGTTTTATGTTAAAGGTTATGACTTCAATGAAGAAATGTTCTAAAGTGAAGAAACACTGATATACCAGTACATTAGTAAGAATTGTATGTGTGTGTGTGTGTGTCATGTGTGTGCGTGTGTGTGTCTGCATGTGTGTGTCTGCATGTGTGTATGTGTGTGTAGGATTTGCATGCATGTGTGTTTGACTGTGTGCATATGTATATGTATGACAGTATATGAATTTTGTGTCCATGTGTTTGTATGTATATCCACAGATATGCCCATGCATCCGTATATATACGTGTAAGGATAACATCTACACATATTACACTTTCTACACAAGCACACAGAATGGTCTAAACATATCCCATCGCAACCACACATCACCATCACCCTCTTCACTTTCCTCCTCTCCTCTCAACTAGGATCACGTCTGCCAGTATGAAGGTTTGCATGCGCTCTACAAATCATATGTGTGCGAACGCACGCAGAACATCTTGCGCACACATTAAATCCTGTTCCATTTTTCGTAAGAGTACGCCATTGTGTGCTGGTGGGAACAGATGACAATATTTACAAAACTGCATACACCCGGGACCGGATGTAAAAAAAAGCACACGAGTGCTTATTCCATTATCCTCGATATAAAAGAATAAATAATTAAAATAAATAAATAAAATCTCACACACACACACACACACACACACATTCAACCAAAGAAATAAATAAATAATAAATAAATATGTATTCCTTCCTCCCTTCACTAGTTCCTTCACTCAGACCCGACAGTCAGACAGCAGGGGGTACTAAATACACTTACTGGCCGTGTGTCTGCCTTGCTGGGGGGAGGTGGAGGCTTGGCGCAGTCTCTGTACAGCATGCGCAACCTCTGGCAGTGAGAGTCCACCACTTGCTGCCGACTCCCTGACCACAGAATAATCGTGATGATGATGGTGGTGGTGGTGGTGGTGGTGGTGGTGGTGGTGGTTGGGGTATGGTGATGGTGGTGATGATGATGATGATGATGATGGTGGTGGTGGTGGTGGGGTGGTGGTGGTGGTGGTGATGGTTGGGGCATGGTGACGATGATGGTGATGATGATGATGGTGGTGGTGGTGGTGGTGGTGATGAAAAGATGGTGATGATGATAATTATGATGATGAAGAATATGATGATGATGATGACAATTATGATGTTGATGATAATGATAATATAATAATGCTACCATCAATAATAATAATGCAGCTCCTTTTACTCTGTGTCAATATCATAATAATCACAACATCAAAGCGATAATTACTGCAGGCAATAGTGTTTTGAGAAGAACATCATCATTTTTTGCTTTGGCATGAAATCAAAACGTGTGTGTGTCTAAGGACATGAGTGCATGATGTATGTATGCATCTCTGCAGGCCTATTGGATACACATAGTTGTGTATGTAAATAAATCTGCCAAGCTCATCTATACATACATGTATGAGAGTACTCTTAAGCTCCCTCACTCACACACACACACACACACACTCACACACTTACACACACACACACACACACACACACACACACACAAACACACAACACACACACACACACACACACACACACACACACACACACAACACACACACACACACCATAATGCAACAAAACAGTCTTTGACCTGAGTTTTGAATATTTCCACATTAAACAGATACCACAGAGAAGCGAAGGACATACATACCTGTGCCAGTCTTTGGCCAGTGTTTTCAGCATTTCCACAATAACACAGAGAAGCAAAGGACATACATACCTGTGGCGCAGTCTTTGGCCAGCGTTTTCAGCATTTCCACATTAACATATACCTGTGGCAACGCAGTTCCTTTAAAGAACACGTGTTTTCAGCATTTCCACACATTAACACATACCTGTGGCACAGTCTTTGGCCAGTGTTTTCAGCATTTCCACATTAACACATACCTGTGGCACAGTCTTTGGCCAGTGTTTTCAGCATTTCCACATTAACACATACCTGTGGCGCAGTCTTTGGCCAGTGTTTTCAGCATTTCCACATTAACACATACCTGTGGCGCAGTCTTTGGCCAGCGTTTTCAGCATTTCCACATTAACACATACTGTGGCGCAGTCTTTGGCCAGCGTTTTCAGCATTTCCACATTAACACATACCTGTGGCGCAGTCTTTGGCCAGTGTTTTCAGCATTTCCACATTAACACATACCTGTGGCGCAGTCTTTGGCCAGTGTTTTCAGCATTTCCACATTTACACATACCTGTGGCGCAGTCTTTGGCCAGTGTTTTCAGCATTTCCACATTAACACATACCTGTGGCGCAGTCTTTGGCCAGCGTTTTCAGCATTTCCACATTGCACATACCTGTGGCACAGTCTTTGGCCAGTGTTTTCAGCATTTCCACATTAACACATACCTGTGGCGCAGTCTTTGGCCAGTGTTTTCAGCATTTCCACATTAACACATACCTGTGGCGCAGTCTTTGGCCAGTGTTTTCAGCATTTCCACATTAACACATACCTGTGGCGCAGTCTTTGGCCAGTGTTTTCAGCATTTCCACATTAAACACATACCTGTGGCGCAGTCTTTGGCCAGTGTTTTCAGCATTTCCACATTAACACATACCTGTGGCACAGTCTTTGGCCAGTGTTTTCAGCATTTCCACATTAACACATACTGTGCGCATCTTTGGCCAGTGTTTTCAGCATTTCCACATTAACACAGAGAAGCGAAGGACATACATACCTGTGGCGCAGTCTTTGGCCAGTGTTTTCAGCATTTCCACATTAACACATACCTGTGGCACAGTCTTTGGCCAGTGTTTTCAGCATTTCCAGGGAGGACCCACACTGGGAGATGTACAGCTTGGCAAACTCCACGTTCTGCATGTACAGGCCAGCAACATGGCCGCCCGCGTCTGGATCTCCGCCACAACGCGACACACCTGAAACACGTCACCCTACACACCATCAACATCCTAGCTGCCTACATATGCGTTTTCTTTTTTAGTGTTCCTTGGTTAGAGCTTCATGGTTTACAAATGATTTTTTTTTTTATTTGTTTATTTATTTCATTCTTTTATTTTGAAGATAATGGAATAAGCACTCATGTGCTTTATTACATCCAACCCCCATAAATTTTGTCATCCGTTCCCACCAGCACTCAATGGCCTACTCTTCTGAAAAGCGGAACAGGTTTTAATGTGTGTGTGCACGATGTTGTGCGCGCGTTTGCATGAGATTTTGTGTGTAAGAACATATTTTTGCCCACCATTATGGTAGCCATAATCCAACTTCACATACACCCCCCCCCCACCCCACAATACACATACATCCAACTCCCCCCCCCCCCTCCCCTCCCCCAATTCCACACACACACACACACACACACACACACACACCACACACACACACACAGAGCTACCACCCACAGACCTGATGAGAGAGGGAGTTTCCATCGCTGCCAGTGACAGCCCCCAAGGACTGCTGGAGAGGGGAGGAGGCCGTGTCGTCTCCTGGTATGATGGAGGCCTGCACTGCCTTTATCACAGACTCACTCATCTGCTTGTGGCACTGCTGAAACACCTGTAGCACACACAACCACCACCACAACGATATCAATACATGTCACACCAATCCTGCTGAACACCTGCACACACAACCACTACCACAACCATATCAATACATATCACATCAATCAATTAATCAATTTTTGTGGCCACACCTCTATCAACAGTGGCTCTCATAGAAATCTGTTCTTTCATTCTTCTAGCACCAGGTTTAGTTTTGTAGCACGTACTATTGTGTGCTAAATATTTTCTGCAAAGTCCCTTTTCACACATTCTGACTTTAAAAAAATGTACAAAATCAAAATGACATAATTGCATGAAATTTTCTGTACTTGTGAATAAGGAAAAAAAAATTATTTGACTCTTGTGTACTTTATTGTTGATTGCTGATGAGCTGTGGTTGTTGTTGGTTATGGCGGTTATTCATCTTTTTGTTTTCATTGCTATTTCAAAGGGTAAAGAATCATGAAAATCATTAAGCAAAATGAAATCAGGCATTACTTGTTTACCATTCTTTACATCTCGTTCATCATCTTGTAATCAGAGTCATTATGGCAATGATTTCAGCATCAACTGTTCACTAGGACAGGGAGCTACCAGTATCAGATGAGAACAAGTCCTGTTCTGTTGCTAAATCAGACCCATTTTCCTTCCAACCCGAACCCAGTATCACCACACACCCCATATTGCCCTCATCGCCTTCTTGTAGGAGCATAACACTAGTCTGTGCACATAGATATTTCATTGAAACACACACACACACACACACACACACACACACACACACACACACACACACACACACACACACGCACACACACACACACACACACACACACACACACACACACACAGCACATACACACACACACTTGTCTAAAATCACTTTTTGTGAAGAGACGTAAAATTGAAGACCACACACACACACACACACACACAACCACACCACACCACACACACCACACCACCTCCCCCCCCCACCCACACCCCCCCTACCCCCACCCCACACACCCACCCCCCCACTCCCCCCCAGACACCCCCGACAGCCCCCTGACCTCGTTGCGGAGGGGTTGTACCCGGGACAGGGGAACGCGGATGGTGTTGGCGTAGCGGGCGTGTGGCTCCTCCCGGTCCTTCTCCAGCTCGATCGTCACCTGGTCCGTCTGCTCCGACACGCTCTGCACTGTGCCCTGGCTCTTGTCGATGCCCTCCCCCACCACCTGCACACACACACACACACACACACGCCATCATCACACACACACACACGGCATTATCACAAACACACACACACAAACACGCCATCATCACACACATACACACACACACACACACAAAGCCATCATCACACACACACACACACACACACACACCATCATCATAAACACACACACACACACACATGCCATCATCACAAACACACGCACACGCCATCATCACACACACACACACACACACACACACAGTCACAACTCCCTACCATCGACACATTTAAGCTTCTTACACACACATATACACAACTACCCCCACCCCCACAATCCCCCCCCCCCAACACCCAACCCCCCCCACAAACACACAAACACCCCCCCCCCCCCCCCTACCACAACCATTCACACATCTAGACTTCTTCCTCACCACACACACACTCACCCCACCCAGGTGTAAAGGGGGTACCAACCTTGTGTTGGGGGTTAACCCTGCGATAGACTGGCGTCCTATCCAGGGGGGGGAGTCTATGACTCTCAGTCGCTTAACGCCACAGAAACCAGGGATAAGCACTGGCCTGATGAGCCTTAGGCTCGGGACAGACTTTAACTTTAACACACACACACACACACACACACACACACACACCACACACACACACACACACACACACACACCCACCCACACAACACACCCACACAAACCAAACCCACCTTGACAGCACAGCCGGGCTTCACGGTCTCCTGGAAAGCGCCCAGGGCAGCCAGGGCGGCGTTGGCCAGCTTGGCGGTGGACATGAGCTGCAGGGCGTGGGTGCGGGGGGAGCCCAGGGTCTCCGTGGAGGCCAGCAGCACAGGCAGCCCCGACAGGGCGTTGCACAGCACGCGCTGCACCGCCTCCGCCCACGTCTGGGCCGTGCTGGTGACCGGGGCCGTCAGCAGGTTGTGCAGGAGGGCGATCACCTCCGCCGCCATCGTGTTGGCCACGTGCCCGCTGATGAAGGCTCGCACGGGGTCCGTCCTGGACGGGAAAAACGTTTCGGTTTTTTTACGATTTACAGATTCCTTTTAGGATAAACGGGGTTGTTGGTGGGTTTTTTTTTGGTGTGGGGGCGGGGGTTGGGTATTTTTTTATTCTATGTTTTTTTTTTTCTTTTAAGATAAATGTTCAGCTCATCATTCATGGACAAAGTTCATATATACATAGCTACTGATGAAGGCTTGAACAGGATCCGTCCTGGACGGAAAAACGTTTTGATTTTTACGGTTTACAGATTCTTCTCTTTTAAGATAAATGTGCAGCTTGTCAGTTTATGGTCAAAATTTTATATATACATGGCCACTGATGAAGGCTCGGACAGGATCAGTCCTGGGCAAATTCCCTGAAGATAAATGTGCAGCTCATCATTTATGGACAAATTTTATATATACATGGCCACTGATGAAGGCTCGGATAGGATCGGTCCTGGACAAGAAACGTTTCGATTTTACGATTTACAGATTATTCCCTTTAAGATAAATGTCCAGCTCAACATTTGTGGACAAATTTGATATATACATGGCTACTGATGAAGGCTCGGATAGGATTGGTCCTGGACGAAAACGTTTCGATGTTACGATTTACCAGTTCCTTTTAAGATAAATGAGGGGGGGGTTTTTGGGGGGGGGTGGGCTTGGGTTTTTTTCATTCTTTTTTTTTTTTTTTTTTTTTAAATAAATGTGCAGCTCAAAGTTCATAGCTACTGATGAAGGCTCGGACAGGGTCCATCCTGGACGAAAAACGTTTCGATTTTGCGTTTTACAGATTCCTTTTACAATAAATGGGGGGTTTTGGGGGGGGGGGGGGGGGGGTTGTTTTTTTCCTTTTTTTTTTTTTTCTTTTTTCTTTTAAGATAAATGTCCAGCTCATCATTTATGGAAAAATTTTATATATACCTAGCTACTGATGAAGGCTTGTACAAGACCTTGCCCTCCATAAAAAACAAAAACAAAAACAAAAATGATAAAATAAAATTAATTTTAAAAATTCAAAAAGGACAGAAAAGGACCTTGCCCTACACAAACTATAAACCAGGTCACATACACACTAACACACATGACACACACACAACACACTCACACAACACACACACAACCACCACCCCCCAACCCACCCCCATCCGACACATACACACACCCACCCACCCCACAAACACCCACACACCCCAACCCCCCCCCCCCCAACCCACACCCCCCCCCCCCACCCACACCACCCCACCCCCAAAAACCTCACCTGGCCAGTTCGCTGTTCTTCTCCTTGCAGGTCACCTCGGCCGCCGTCTTCTTCTTGTCGGGGGCGGAGTTGGTGTCGGCGGAGGTGGTCTCCACAGGGGGCGCTGTGGACATGACCATGCCCATCTGGGCCCACTTGTAGGCCTTCTTGAGGGCCATCATGGCCTCCTCCGTCGTCACCGTCGCACCGCCCCTGCTTGGTCAGCTCCCGGTCCATGCGCACCACCTTCTCCATGTTGGGCCCCCCGGCCAGCCTGAAGGGCCGGTTGTCCGAGCTGGAGGGGAGAAATCTACAGTGTTGACTGGGTGAATAACTGGGGGTTTATGTAGAGAAGCTTGTTTGTTGTGATGTATGGAAAAGTGTTTGTAGACGGGTGCGTTATGATGTTATGAATAGGGGGGGGGTATATGGGCTTGTCTGTTGTGATATATGTTAAAGTGTTTATAGACGGGTGCGTTACATGATATGAAGGGTATATATAGGCTTGTCTGTTGTGATATATGAAAAAGTAATTTTCAGACAGGTGCGTTATGATGATATGAACATGGGTTAGAGCCTTGCCTGTTATGATACATGGAAATGTATTTATAGACAGGTGCATTATGATGATATGAACATGGGTTAGAGCCTTGCCTGTTATGATACATGGAAATGTATTTATAGACGGGTGCATTATGATGATATGAACATGGGTTAGAGCCTTGCCTGTTATGATACATGGAAATGTATTTATAGACGGGTGCATTATGATGATATGAACATGGGTTAGAGCCTTGCCTGTTATGATACATGGAAATGTATTTATAGACGGGTGCATTATGATGATATGAACATGGGTTAGAGCCTTGCCTGTTATGATACATGGAAATGTATTTATAGACGGGTGCATTATGATGATATGAACATGGGTTAGAGCCTTGCCTGTTATGATACATGGAAATGTATTTATAGACAGGTGCATTATGATGGTATGAAAAATCAGGTACAGACTTTCAGAACAAGACTGGGCACTCCTCTTCCTTCCTCCCTAAGTTTCAGGGATGTTTCAATAAATTCAGAACAAAACTGAGCATTCCTCTACCTCTATCTTCCTCCCTAAGTTTCAGAGATAGGATGTTTTAATAAATTCAGAACAAAACTGAGCATTCCTTTATCTTCCTCCCTAAGTTTCAGAGATAGGATGTTTTAATAAATTCAGAACAAAACTGAGCATTCCTTTATCTTCCTCCCTAAGTTTCAGAGATAGGATGTTTTAATAAATTCAGAACAAAACTGAGCATTCCTTTATCTTCCTCCCTAAGTTTCAGAGATAGGATGTTTTAATAAATTCAGAACAAAACTGAGCATTCCTTTATCTTCCTCCCTAAGTTTCAGAGATAGGATGTTTTAATAAATTCAGAACAAAACTGAGCATTCCTCTATCTTCCTCCCTAAGTTTCAGAGATAGGATGTTTTAATAAATTCAGAACACGACTGGGTACTCCTCTACCTCCCCATATTTCTGGGGATGTTTTAATAAATTCAGAACACATAACTCCACACTCCTCTATCTCCCTCCCTGGGTGTGTGAGCAACAAAGCTGTCAGTATCTCCCACTTTCAGCTCCTCTCAACTGCTAATTAATCCCTCCCATCCCCAGCCCAGTTGGGGCCAGCAGGTGCTATTTATAGCAGGAGCTGACCACACATGGACTAGGTAAAAGGAAGGAGCGCGCTAAATTTAGCTCTCTTGACAAAGTGCTACTGAGTGATGTTAGAGATTTGTGCTATTTATAGCAGGAGCTGACCACAAAGGTAAAAGGAAGGAGCGCGCTAAATTTAGCACTCTTGACTGAGCGATACTGAGTGATGCTGGATTTGTGTGCGTGTGTGTGTGTGTGTGTGTGTGTGTGTGTGTGTGTGTGTGTGTGTGTGTGTGTGTGTGTGCGCTTGCGTGTGTGAGTACGTTCGGATTTGCTAGGATCATAGATTGTTACTGATTGCTTGTGTGATGTATAGGTCGAATGCAAGCGCTTTGATTTGTTTTTACAAGATATAGCGCTATATAAGTTCCATGTATTATTATTATTATTATTTGTGCTGTACTGTGGCAGTGACATCGGGCCTGACCTGAGCAGGGGCTGGATGACGTCGTGGGACATCTGGTCCTCGCGCTTGTGCAGGAAGACGGAGATGCGGCCGCCCTGCACGTCCGTGTTCTCCTCCCTCTCCTTGCCCGCCCCCCCGCTCCCCGTGGGGCTGGGGGAGGACGTCTCCTGCGAGGGCGTGCGGCTCGACAGCATCACCTGGTCCCCTGAAACACACACACACACACACACACACCCTGTGCATTAGTCCCTACTCATTTCCACAGATGTCACGATCATTCCCTCTCTCTTTTTCTCTGCGCTCCCTTATTAGCTGGGAGGTGTTGTGTCACAGTGCACAAATCCAACATCACTCAGTAGGGCCTAGTCAACAGTGCTAAATTTAGCGCACTCCTTCCTTTCACCTAGTCTTAAGTGTGGTCAGTTCCTGCTATAAATAGCACCAGCTGGCCCCAACTGGGCTGGGATGGGATGGGATAATTAGCAGCTGAGAGGAGCTAAAAGTGGGGGATACTGACAGCTGTGGTGTCTGGTCTTCTTCTCCTGTGCTTGTAACTTAACACAAAGTCTGCCTGCTGGCCTTGGGAGACCCATTCTGACTTAAGAGTAGCTCATTTTGACAATGTACAGGTGGCATGCTGGGTGTGTTTGTGTTTCCATAACCAACCAGACGCGGACATGAGTTACAATCTTTAAATTTAGATTTGATCTTTTGCGTGTGTATATTTATACATGAAAGAAATCAAGGGACTGGTAGGTCTGCACTTGAAGTTGAACTGGGAGATAGTAAAAAAAATCCCCACCTTTAGTCTGTCTGTCTGTCCGTCTCTGTCTGTCTGTCTGTCTCTGTCTGTCTATATATATATACATATATCTATAAATATATATAACACACACATTCATCACACACACACATATATATGTATACATATATATAAAGTCATATATACACATGCACCACAGACACCCCCCCCAACCCCCCCCACCCCCACCACCCACACCATCCACCCCCCCCCCCCCAAACACCCCCCCCCCCCCTCCCTCAGCCTCTCCCACAATGCCTTACCCGGCACCAGGAGGTCTCCCAGTTTGGCCAGGAGGAGGGAGATGATGCGGGCCGGAGGGTCCGACACCGGCTGGGCACAGCTCCAGTGGGCCGCATACAGGTGCTGCCCCCAGGCAGGCAGCGCCACCTGGGCACAGTCGCTGGTGCTCATCAGGGGCAGAGCAACGCGGCACAGCTGCAGGATGATCAGCACCAGTTTGGGGGACGGCCTGGGAGGGTGAGAAATGAGGAGGGTGAGGTGGGGATTGTTGTCATGGTTTGATTTTTTGTTGTTTTTTTACACTACATAATATCTACTTCATTTCATTTCATCAATTCTCCCGTATGGATGCTCAGGGAGGGGGGGGGAGTGGGTCTCCTTCAATTTGAATAGCATCCCAACTTTCTGGAAATTCTGTGATAGAGATTTTCCCTTTCCCTTCACTCCCTTTGTTTCTTCCTTTTGCCTTCCCTTTTTTTTTTTTTTTTTTTGGTTAATGTACCCATCGTGTACATTATTGCAACAACTGTTAAAAAATATTTACTTTTTAGACACATGTCCTAACCTGTTGAAAAATGTTTTTTATACCTGTCATCCACACTAGTTGAAAAATTTATATTTTACATGCTATCATGCTATCAACTTCTGCTGAGAAATCTGTTTTATAAACGATATCAACATCTTTCCAAATAGTTACATTTCATACAAGTTATCCACTCTTGTCAAAATATTACATTTTATATATATATATATATATATATATATATATATATATATATATATATAATATATATATATATCATCCACACCTGTTGAAAATCATCCACATCCTGTAAATATGTCCACACCTGTCGAAATGTTGTCGTATTGTTTTGTGTTGTATTGTACAGTACTCAAGTACTGCATGATATACACTTTAAGTCATGGCACAGTTATCTGTGGTGTTGTATTATTTTGTATTGCACTGTACTGTATTGTATTGCACTGTACTGTATTGCATTGTATTATATTCTTTTGTATTGCATTATACTGTATTGTATTGTATACATTTTAAGTCGTAGCAGAGTTATCTGTGTGGAATTTGGGCTGGTTCTCTTCAGGGAGACTGCATTGCTGCAAGAGCAGCACCATGGTTGTTTTTTTTTCTTTTCCTGTCTGCATGTATATTTGCTTCCCTATCAGAGTGGGGGAGGGGGGGGGGGGGGGGGGGGTCTACAGAATTTTGCCAGAGACAACTCTCTTGTTGCCAGGGGTTCTTTAACTGTGCTAAATGTGTATTATACACAGGACCGAGTCCATATGGGACCTCGGTTTATCCTCTCATCCAAAAGACTTAGCACCCAGACCACCACTCACGGTCTAGTGGCAGGTAAGTAATGGCATGTTCTGATCGAATATGTTTTACTTGTATGTCTGGGGTCGGAATAGCTCAGTGGTCAGGGCACTTGCTTTCCCCAAGCTAAGGTTAAGCAACATCCAGCATGGTTGAGTGGATAGTGACCGTTCAAGTGGCTTGGCTTCAGTATAGTTCCCCAGTTCATGCAGCTATAAATAGATACCTGTCTTCTTTAGGGACAGGGCAGGTAAAAAAAAAAAAAAGGGAGAGGAGATGGGCGCCACCTTGAATGTGTGTGTGTTTGTATGTACGCACGTGTTTGTATATATCTGTGTCTGTGTGAGCACATTGCATATGTGTCCATGTAAGTCTGTATGCATGCCTGTATGTGTGTCTGTATGCATGCATGTGTGCACACACATGCTTGCATGTGATGTATGCATGTACTTCTTCAACCTATATAGTAATAATAATAATAATAATAATAATAATAATAATAATAATAATAATTCATGGAATTTATATAGAGCTACATCTTACCAAAAAACAAATCAAAGTGCTCGCATTCGACCGATACAACACACAAGCAATGAATGACAATTAGCAGTTTTAGCAAATTCAAACAGACACACACACGAGCGCGCGCACACACACACACACACAAAAAACACACACACACACGTACACACACACACACACAAAACACACACACACACACACACACACACATACACACACTTAAAAAGGTGTCTGAACATATACATGTGTGTGAACACCAGTATGCAGGGAGATCCTCTGTATAAAGTGGCCCTCAGCCCACTGACTGTGACACTGACCTTTGGTCCAGCAGCAGGGACAGCAGTTTGGACACACAGGCCGGCTGACTGAGGATGGCTTTGCCCATCTTGCTCCTGACAACATCAACAACAACACTATCGTTATCTTCTTCATCTTCATTACCATCAACATTATCATCATCGTCCTCATCACCATCATCCTCTTCGTAATCCTTTAAAAAAAAATTTTTTTTATTTATTTCATCTTCTTCTTCCTCGTCTTCTTTGTCCCTCTCCCAATTTGATCATATCAGTACACAGAGGTGAAGCGAAGCGCTACACTACACTTCACCACACCACCCCACCACACCACACCACACCACACCTCACTCCACCACACCCCACTCCACCACACCCCACCCTACCCCACTGCACTCCAGTACACCCCACCCCACCCCACCCCCCCCACTCCACACCACACACCCCCCACTCTACCCCACCACACCACACCACACCCCACTCCACCACACCCCACCCCACTCCAGTACACCACACCCCACCACTCCTCCCCACCCCCACACACCCCACTCCACCCCAGTACCTGGAGAGGTTGGAGTTTTTTTTTCTTTTTTATACCTGGAGAGGTTGTTGAGCAGCCCCAGCACCTCCTGCAGAGCCTCCGTGCCGCCTGCAGCGTTGCCGATGGCGTTGGTGGCGCGGGCCAGGTGGTGAGTCAGCAGCGTGGACACCTGGCGGGCCAGCCCTGAGTGCTCCAGGTCCTCCACCTGGGAGGCTGGGGACAGTGGTCAAGGTGTGAGTCAATGTGTGTGGGGTTTTTTTTTTTTTTTTTTGTTTAAAATTTTTTTTATATTAGATCTAGACTGTGCTACACAGACACACACTCACACACAGACACACTACACACACACACTCACAGACACACCTACACACAAAAGACACACACACACACACACTCACCCCCCCCCCCACCCCCCACATACACACACCACACACAGACACACACACACACACCACCCCCCCACCCACACCCACAGACCCTGCTCCCCCACACTCACCATCCTCCACCTCCCACTTGACGCAGCGGTTGGCCAGCACCTGGAACCCTGCCCAGGCCAGGGCGGACACCTTGTGGCGCGTGCTCTGGGATTGAACCCCCAGCCCGTCAGAGGGGTGGCCCGCCAGGCTGCACAGCTTGTCCAGCAGGTGGACCAGCCCTGAGCGCACCAGACACCGCTCCTCCGCCCTGTGGCCAGCAAGCAGCAAGGTCAGTCAGTACTACAACACTTGAGGGTCTGTCTGTCTGGCACTGACATGTCCACTTTGCATGATTTATATGACCCCCCAACTCCCCTCCCCTCCCCCCCCCCCTGACCTGTCCACTTTGCACGATATATATGATCACCCCCCCCCCCCCCCCCAGAAGTCATACTTTCCACTTTACGTTCTGTCACTGACAAGATTCGCATGATTTATATGATCCCCCCCCCCCCCCCCCCAAAGTCCTACTTTCCACTTTAGGTTCTGCCACTGACCTGTCCACTTCGTACGATTTATATGATCCCCCCCAACCCCCCTCCCCTGACCTGTCCACTTTACACGATTTATATGATCCCCCCCCACAAGAAGTCATACTTTCCACTTTAGGTTCTGTTACTGACCTGTCCACTTTGCATGATTAATATGATCCCATCCCCCCCTCCCCCAAGGTCCTACTTTCCACTTTAGTTTCTGGCACTGACCTGTCCACTTTGCACAATTTATATGATCCCACCCCCCCTCCATATACACAACTTTTGCCAATGTTTGAATTTCTATGAAGAAATTCTTAACCCTCTTGCATTCAGATTCTCTGGACAAAAACTGCCCCTGGATTTCGCATTCCATCACAAAATCAGGTCAGGCACACATGCTCCCTCGCCTTTTCCTCCTTCTAAGTACATACCAGCAGCTATAATTACTTCCAGACTCTCAGCAGGGTTTCTACCTCTAGCCTGATAGAGCTTTGGCATGTGGCAGCAATTAGTGATGATCACAGCGTGATGCAAATCTACTGTGTGTAAATCCCGATTCGGGATTCAAGGGGGGGCAATTATTCAATCCAAGCAAATCCCGGTTCAGGACTACTTCTATAACTGAAAGAAAAGAAGTCCCAGAAAAAAGCTCTATAATATACACACAAGCACACATCATCACCACCTGACACCTTCACCTGCCCAGGCAGGTAAAGACCCACAGCGCAGCCTCACCTGGTGTAGGGCAGGGTGCAGAGGAGGCCGATGCTGCTGCAGCTGGCGATGGGGTAGCGGGCGGCCAGTTGGACGACAGAGGTCATGACCTCCGCAAAGGCCTCCTGCACTGGCTGCACCATGCCTCCACAGGCCAGCTCCTGAGCTCTGAAAATGGGGACCCTCAGTCACTGACCGCTTCTCTGTGTGTGTGTGTGTGTGTGTGTGTGTGTGTGTGTGTGTGTGTGTGTGTGTGTGTGTGTGTGTGTGTGTGTGTGTGTGTGTGTGTGTGTCAAGTGTGTGTGTGTGTCAAGTGTGTGTGTGTGTGTCAAGTGTGTGTGTGTGTGTGAGTGTGTGTGTGTGTGTGTGTGTCAGAGTGTGTTCAAATTCATTTTACGTCTATTCACAAATTGTGATATTAGACTGGAGGGGGCGGGGGGGAGAAGGCGAGTGTATGAGTGTCAGGAAAAGAGGGTGTAGTTGTCAGTTGTAGTCAGAGTGTGTGTGTGTGTGTGTGTGTGTGTGTGTGTGTGTGTGTGTGTGTGTGTGTGTGTGTGTGTGTGTATGTATGTGTGTGTGTGGTGTTTTAATTCTTCTTTTTTTTTTTTTTTAAACAGGCCAGCTCCTGAGCTCTGAAAATGGACATCCACAGTCACTGACCTCTTCTTTCTGTGTGTGTCAGTGTGTGTTGTGTGTGTCAGTGTGTGTGTGTGTGCGTGTGCGTGTGCGTGTGCGTGCGCGCGCGCACGCGCGTGCATGTCAGAGAGAAAGAAAGAAAGAGTGAGAAAAAGAACAACTGTGCATGTAAGAACATGACCATCTGTGTGCTTGCAAGAGTATGAGCATGACAGATGGACACTGAAAAATAAATTCTGGATCAAAATTGGTTGTAACAAAGGTAAAAGTGTTGTTTTTCTGAAAGCAAATGAACAAACTGTAATAAAGGTTGGGTTTCTTTTTATAAATCTTACGACAGAAACAAAAAAATATATATATATTTTCACAGGTTGGAGACAGGAGATAATTTTCAAAATGATGCGCCTGGCAAGCTCAAGGTTAGCACTCTTGCAATCAGATTCTCTGAACACAAACTGCCCCAAGATTTTGCATTCCATCGCGAAATCAAATCAGGCACACATGCTCACTCGCCTTTTCCTCCTTCTTAGTACATACCAGCAGCTATGATTACTTCCAGACTCACAGCAGGCTCTGTGCCTCTAGCCTGATAAAGCTTTAGCATATGGTAGTGATCAGTGGAGGTCACTGCGTGATGGAAAACTACTGTGTGCAAATCCCAGCAAATCCCGGTTTGGGATTCAGGGGAGGAAATGATAAACCTGGCATATCCCGGTTTGGGACTAAGAGGGTGAAAGTCCGCTTACTTGGGTCCATGGCGTAGCACGGAGGCGACAGCGGCCACGAGGTGAGTGGCTCCCCCTACCCTGGAGGCTGCAGCCAGCAGATCCTTCATGTGCAGCAGGGCCTTCTTCCTGATGGTGCCTCGCTTGTGCCGCACCTGGGCCGCCACCAGGAAACTGCTGCACGACACCTGGACAACCAAACACAACTCTCTGTCACCTGTGCAATACTCCTGGCTTCCCCCCCACAGCTGTCAGTAACCCCCACTTTCAGCTCCTCTCAGGAGCTAATTATCACATCCCATCACAGCCCAGATGTGGCCAGCTGGTGCTATTTATAGCAGGAGCCGACCACACTTGGACCAGGTAAAAGGGAGGAGCACGCTAAATTTAAGCCGCCGCTGTAGCCTTGTAGTTAGGGCGTTGGACTCGTAATCTAAAGGTTGCGGGTTCGATCCCAGCTTTCAGCTATGGTGTTGTGCCCTTGGAAAAGGCACTTTACGGCAATTTACTCACCCCACCCAGGTGTAAAAGGGGCACCAACCTTGTGTTGGGGGTTAACCCTGCGATAGACTGGCGTCCTATCCAGGGGGGAGTCTATGACTCTCAGTCGCTTAACGCCACAGAAACCGGAATAAACACCAGCCTGATGAGCCTTAGGCTCAGGACACGCTAAATTTAGCACTCTTGACAACACCCTACTGAGTGATGTTGGATTAGTGCACTGTGCCCCCTCCCCTTCTGCTCCCCCTCCCCCCTTCTCTCTGGATCAGCACCACCTCTGACTTCCCTAGGCAGCTGAACTGGAGCACACTGGACTGTCATGCTGTGAAATAATGTCTCAGCTGTAAAATACTGTTCAGCAAAGTCCACACTAAACAAATGTACAGCAATACAATCAATATCCATTGCAAAATGTTGTCAAGACATTTGTCTTCTGAACACATGGACAGCAATAAATTCTCAGCTACAAAATAAGGTAAAGGTAAAGGTAAAGTCAAGGGCAAGAGAAGAAGAGGCCGCCAAAAGAAATCATGGGTTGACAACATCAAAGACTGGACCGCCCAACCCCTGCAACACCTCCTACTAGCCACACAGGATCGTGAAGCATGGAAAAAGATCTCTGTTGCGTCTTCTCTCATGTCCCCCTACGTCCTTTGGGACATGGGACTGAGTGAGTGAGTGAAAGGTGTCCCATAACCTGTGTGGACATAGGGGAGCGAGACGTCAGAGACCTCAGTTTCTCTAGGGGCCAGCATATTGAGGGCGGCACTGCTTTACCTTCCCTGACCCTAATGAGGGCAGGTACCCATTTACAGCTGGGTGAACTGGGGGACTGTACTGAAGCCAAGGCGCGCAAACGGTCACCCATCCAACTGGCAACCACGCTCGACGTTAATTAACAATGGCTAGGGGAAAGCGAGTACTGACCACTGAGCTATCCCATCCCCTATGAAATACTGTCCAGAAAAGTCCTATGAACTACTGCACAATGCTGGTGTAAGAATACTTCATTATCACCTTACAATATTGTCTGACAAAGTCCACTCAACGCTAGTTTAGCATTACATATTATCACCAGTTGTGAACTTATGTCCAGCAAGGTGCATTGACATACTGCATGATACGTGTATATCAACACTTTTTTTTTTACAATAAATAATGCCCAGCTTAAGACCATTTCATACGCAAGCAAAATGAAGTGAGTGAATGCACTGCTATAATCTTGATTTGAGCAGTTATTTCAACAGCACTTTCCTTCATAACTATTATCAACCATGCACATCGCACACTTACATTCTATACACACCTGTCCTTACACATACACATGGACATACATACACACTAGCACTTGTACACATGGACACACACACATATCTACAAACACACACAAACACACACACACACAAACACACACACATCACACACACGAACACACACACACCACAAACACACACATCTACAAACACATACACACATATCTACAAACACACACATCTACAAAGACACACACACACACACACACACACACACACACACACACACACACACACACACACACACACCCCTATCAAACTCCGGGCACTGAGGAAAAGGAAAAGCACAAGCAAACACACACAACAGTGACTAAAAGAAACCGACCGATGACAAGACTGACAACTCAACTCACAGCTAAAAACAAAATAAATAATAATAATAAATAAAAAATAAAATAAGATAAATAAATATTTTAAAATATTAAAAAAAAAATTTTAAATAACCAACTCAACTCACAGCTTTTTCCGGGTCACTGCCGATGAAGGCGAAGAGCTGGTCTATGAGGGTGATGTACGCGGGCTTGTCATCACCCTCGTCCTCTATCAGGTCCTGCAGCACCGACATCGTCTTCCTCTTCTCCGTCAGTCGGTACCTGCAACCACCACCAGTTTCAATCCTGTCAATGTGGTGATGCATAAGTAAATCTTTACTTTTCAATCCTAAAGGTAAAGGTGTCCCATAACCTGTGTGATCGTAGGGGAGCAAGGCATCAGAGACCTCAGCTTCTCTAGGGGCCATCATGTTGAGGGCTGTGCCCATCTCCTCTCCCTTGCTGCTTTACCTTCCCTAACCCTAAAGAGGGCAGGTACCCATTGACAGCTGGGTGAACTGGGGGAACTGTATTGTAGCCAAGGCGCGCAAATGGTCACCCATCCCATTGGTAGCCACGTTTAACATTGTTTAACTCGACTGGGGGAAAGCGAGTGCTCTGACCACTGAGCTATCCCGTCCCTTTCAAACCTACTAATGGTTAAAAAAATAATAATAAAGCTCCTTACAAAGGCAGTATACACAGACACACAAAATATAACATTACATAAAAAAAGGTGAAGGTGTCCGTCCCATAGCTTCTGGAGTCATTGGGTAGAAAAATGTCAAGAGACCCCAGCTTATCCAGAGGCCAGCATCTCGAGGGTGGTCTCATATCCTCTTCTTCCCTGCTTTACCATCCCTGTCCCTAAAGAGGGCAAGAACCGATTTACTCCTGGGTGAACTGTACTGAAACTAAGACCTATGACTGGTCACCGTTCCGATACGCAAGTATGCTTAACGCTGCTTAATCTCAACTTGAAGAGAGCCAGTGCTCTGACCACTGAGCTATCCCATCCCCTATTACAAAAAAAAAACCCACTATACAAAAAAACAAAAATGACAAAAACATCACAGTTTGGACTAAACAAAAAGAAAAAGAAAAATGATAAAAACGTCACAGTTTGGACTATACAAAAAGAAAAACAAAAATGACAAAAAACATCACAGTTTGGACTACACAAAAAGAAAAACAAAAACGACAAAAACATCACAGTTTGGACTACACAAAAAGAAAAAGAAAAATGACAAAAACATCACAGTTTGGACTATACAAAAAGAAAAACAAAAACAACAAAAACATCACAGTTTGGACTACACAAAAAGAAAAAGAAAAAAATGACAAAAACATCACAGTTTGGACTATACAAAAAGAAAAAGAAAACATAACAAAAACGTCACAGTTTGGACTATACAAAAAGAAAAACAAAAACAACCAAAACGTCACAGTCA
>CM060340.1:35673779-35743779 GCA_030674155.1 Stramonita haemastoma
CACACACACACACACCCGACCCCCGACCACCCCCATCCCACCCACCCCCCAACACACACACACCCCCCGACCCCCAACCACCCCCATCCCACCCACCCCCAACACACACACACACACACACCCCTGACCCCCGACCACCCCCATCCCACCCACCCCCCAACACACACACACACACACACCCCTGACCCCGCCACCACCCCCATCCCACCCACCCCCCAACACACACACACACACACACCCTGACCCCCGACCACCCCCATCCCACCCACCCCCCAACACACACACACACACACATCCCCCACCCCAACCACCCCACCCCCCTCCCCAACCAACCCCCACCCCACCCCCCAACACCCCAAATCCTACTTGATGCTAGGCCTCAGCCTGAGGGTCTGTCTCTTGGCCAGTTTCCTGAGGTGGGTCATGATCTCCGCAGGCAGTTTGATGCGGGGCAGGACGGGGCTGCCGGGGGGCAGTGTGCTGTCGCTGTCCCCTTCCTCCGCCTTGGGGGTCGGGCTCTCCTCAGACGCTGGAGGGGGCAGGGTCATCCCTCTCTCTGACTGCCACACGCACCTGGAAAAAAAATGAAATACCAAAAAATAAATAAATAAGTAAATAAATTTCAAAATATTTTTTCTTTTAAAAAAATATATAAAATAAATAAATAAGTACATTTTTCATTATAAAAAAAAAAAAAGTAATACAAGTTCGTCCACATCACATGCTTGTATTGTTCTACCACAGGTTACGTTTCAAAAAGCGTGTTTTTGTTGTTTATCCCTGGCGTTGGTGGTCTTCACAGGTATATATATATATTTTTTTTTGTCTGTCTTCACAGGTATAAATACTCTTTCATTAATTTCATATTGGCTGTGTGCTGTTTGGAACAGATAACCAGGGATCTTACAACAACACCTCTGTGTGTATGTAAGAATGAGCAGAAAGAAAATCTAAGGTCTTCAAGACGGTGCCCATCTCCTCTCTCTCTCTTTACCTTCCCTGTCCCTAAAGAGGGCAGGTACCCATTTACAGAAGGGTGAACAGGGGGAACAAACCACGAAAACAAAAAAAAAACAAGACAATCTACAAAACATAATATCTTCATATAATTCCACACACACCAACACTAAACCCACACACTGTTAAAAAACTAGTCCTTTAACTCACTCACTCACTCACTCACTCACTCTCACACACACACACACACACACACACATGCACGCACGCACGCACGCACACGCGCACTCACACACACAAACCCACAAACACCGACACACACGTGCACACACACACACAACACACACACACACAAACATCACACACACACACACACACACACACACACACACACACACACACACACACAACCCCACACACACAAACACATCCCCCCCCCCACACACACACACACAACACCCCACCCACCCCCACAAACCACAACCCCCAACACACAACCCCCCACCCCCACAAACACCCCCCCAACACCCCCCCTCACACCCCCCCCCCCCCCCACACACACACCCCCACACACACCCCCACAGACAGACAGAAACTGACCTCTGTAGGAGTTTGGATCTGAGCAGGTGCTGACAGGCCAGTTCATCCTCGGAGATCTCAGGTCCATCGTAGAGCAGAGCCAGCATGGTGCAGGCCAGCACTGACAGACTCAGGGCCAGGTCAAACAGGAATGGTAGCCCCCCTGACACCTCCTCCGCACACTCCTGTTACAACACACACACACGCATGCACACATGCACGCACACACACATGCACACACATACACACACACACATACACACACACACACACACACACACACACACACAACACACACACACACACACACACACAACACGCATGCACGCACACACGCACACACACACAATACACACACACACACACAGATTAGCTCTCTCTCTCTCTCTCTCTCTCTCTCTCTCTCTCTCTCTCTCTCTCTCTCTCTCTCTCTCCCCCCCTATCCAGTCTCCTATCTTAGGGTTGCCTAGTATCACTTTAAGTGAAAAGACGTTAAAATTGAAGACTTACTAAGACTGATCATCCTCATCTCTTTAACCCTTTCGCTGCTAACATATTTTGCTCAGGCACACGCTGGACGAAACAGAGAGAGCGTTGAATCATGACGAACAGCGATCGTCAACTGAGCATCGCGGGTGGCGGTTTCTATGATGATTGCTATTCGCCAACAGCAAAGTAAAGAGGTTAAGGACAGAGGATACAGCACAGAGGACAGAGGATACAGCACAGAGGACAGAGGATACAGCACTAAACATGGCAGTAAAGAGAAGGAAAATGTTGCTGAATAGTGACCTGAGCTCTGACGGTGCAGAGGAATCCCCACATGGCCTTGTCTGGAGTGTTGTGCTCGCGGCCACTGCGCATCTCGAAGGAGAAGGTCACTGTGTCCCCTTCCACCTGGTCACAGCAAACACACACACAACATTACAACTTTTCAACATACATCAACACCCCACCCCCACCCTCCCCTATAACATCTGCTCCTCTCTTTTGTTTTTAAATTTCATGATGGATGTGAAAAGTAAGCACAAAACACACAAGTAGAAACTTCGAAGGTTTTTGGTACCGCTGTAAAGAATAATATCCCTCTCTAAAATGTTAGAAAGAATTCCGATTCTCCTTGGCACCTAGCAATCATCAGATTTTAAAACTTCCTTTTGAATGACTGACAGTTCATAAGATTCCGCCTCCAGGAAAGTCTTTACAACTTTTATCTCATGACCACTGATGTGAATGTCACACAGGGACTGGCTGTAAAAAAGCACATGTGCTTATTCCATTATCCTCACAAAAAGATATTTTAAAAAATGAAAATAAAAATTGTGACACCCCTCATTTTAAGAAATGTGATAACCCCTCATTCTAAGAATCAATTGATTTTACTCTCCACAACACATTTCTTGTAAAAATCCTCTTTTTCTTCACGTAAGCTTGAAGTATGTCTTGACAACCAGACCCCCACCTTGACAAGATCTTTGGGCCACCCCGAGCCCAGCACACTGCGACTGCCAAAGCCAAAGGTATTGCCCCCATACTCTGCCACCTTCTTGGCGTTTGTGTTGGGCCCAGCATAGATGATCAGCTGAAACAAGCAAAACACATACTAAAAATGGGCATTTATATCTCCCCAGTATTTCATCCAGATCTTTCCTTTACCAACATTATGCAGAGTAAACCTTAAAATTGCTGTCAAAGATCATCTCCAGGACTTTGAATGGTTAAATGAAAGGTGGTTAGGTGATCAGAGGTAACACAATGAACAAGAAAGGGAGAGTTCCGTGAATAAAATCCTATACATTCTGAGAGTCATCATCATCATCATCATCATCATCATGTGGGGCTATAAAACAATATGACTGGGTTGGATTGGGTTGGTTGACAGTTTTCTCCTGGGTGGTTTGTCTTCAGCCTTTCACAGCCATGTCAAGGCTGGTTCAACCTTTGATGTTCTGCACCGTCTGTCCCTGTGTCTTCTCCCCTCAAGTGCCTCCTGTAAAATACTATCAACACGAGAGATGTGGTGTGTGGTGTGACCCAACAATGCCAGCTTCCTCCTCTTTACAACAACCAGAAGGGGTTTGTGTGTTCCTGTGGCCCAGCTTCCACAAACACCTCTTGCCACACTGACTCTCTTCTAGATCTGCCAGGAGATGGAGAAAAGCGTTCTAATGATTTCATTTAAAAAGTTCTGCAGTCCAGGTCACTTTTTATCCAAACAACGCTATATATATACCTGCGCACTGACTGACCTTGTCGTAGTCATACTGGGAGGAGCAACGAGGGTCGAAGCGCAGGTAGAGGCAGCGGGCCCCAGGGATGTGCACCACCTCCTTGAACTTGTAGTTGTCCCGCACCGGGTGGATCGTCTCCACCGTTTTGCCCGAGGCCCAGGGAGCTGGGATCTTCAGGCCCGTCAGGAATCCCTCCTCCTCGTCCTCCCGGATTTCCACCCTGAAGACAACCCTTAAGTCAGGAGGAAAATACAACACTCTAGTAAATGCTGACAGAAAGGTACGGCGACACTTTCCACAACAATGTTACAGCGATGTAAACAAGAAAGAAGAAGGATTGATCGTTTCTAATTCTTGATGTGGGGTTGTTGTTTTTTTGCTTCACCATTTTCAGTGAAAACAAATTTACATGTTGTACAACAAAACACACAAAAGGCTGTACACTTTTCTTTTTTTTTTAAAGGCTGTACACTAGTTACCTACCCTATTCATAGAGAATACATGCAGGCCCACATAGGCTTGTGTGCAAGAATGAAAGTATGCACATGCATACCCACACACATTTTTTGGCTTATACAAATCAAACAAAAGCAGCTAGAAGATACATCCTAAATACATTTCAAAGTCACTACTAATTTCACAACTGAAGATTCTGCAACCAGCTTCCTCCACTCCCCACGGTCTTCCGCCCTCTGTAGCAGATTGTTCCACCCAAGGCCTGTCCACTCTCTGATGTTGTCTTCCCATTGTTTCCTCTGTCTGCCTCTTTGACTCCCTCCCCTTACTGTTCCCTGTAGGACTGCCTTGGCCAGTCCAGATGGTCATGTGACATGCCCATACCACTTTAGCTTGCATTTTTTCACTGTAGTTAGCTCTTCATATGGACCCATGGCATTCTTTATTCTAGTTGTCACTTCTTCATTAGTGATGTGATCTCTGTATGAAACACCACACACATGAAAAGCAAAACCAAAACTTTTTTTTTTTAAAGAATTTCTTTTTTAAAAGCAGTAAGTAGCCTTGACCAACACACTATTCTTGACTTGACTTATGCCTGTGGGTTCCCTTGGGAACAAAGGGCCACAACAGAACTCCTCCAACGAACTCAGTTCTGGGAGATCCTCTTCAGCTCGGCCCACGTCATTCTGGCTGCCTTCGTCTCTGCTTCAATGCTTCTGCGCCAGGTCTGTTTTGGTTGACTTACTTTCCGCTTCCCTTGTGGGTTCCAGTCAAGGGCCTGCCTGGTGACATATGAAGCAGGCTTGCGGAGCGTATGGCTGATCCATCCCCATTTCCTTTTCTTAATCTCCGTCTCGACTGGAGCGTGTCTGGTCCTGTCCCATAGTTCTTTGTTTGAGACGACTTCTGGCCACCTGATACCAAGGATGTTCCGAAGACATCTGTTCGTGAAAACACACTATTCAGTCACACTAAAAACAAAACAAAAAAAACAAAAAAAACAACAACCAAACCAACAACAACACGAAAAAAAAAAACCCACAAAAAACCATCTCTCACTTTTCCAGGTTGAGGGCGTCCCCGATGAGGTCGGCCATGCTGTTGTCTCCCCCCAGGTCCAGCTCGTCCTCAGGCACCGAGTTCTGCTGCCTCTTCAGCAGCAGAGCCGCCTGTCAACACCAACACACACCTCACCAATCCAATCCAATGCTGACACACCTGTCAACACCAACACACACCTCACCAATCCAATCCAATGCTGACACACCTGTCAACACCAACACACACCTCACCAATCCAATCCAATGCTGACACACCTGTCAACACCAACACACACCTCACCAATCCAATCCAATGCTGACACACCTGTCAACACCCACACACACCTCACCAATCCAATCCAATGTTGACACACCTGTCAACACCAACACAACCTCACCAATCCAATCCAATCCAATCTTGACACACCTGCTGCCTCTTCAGCAGCAGAGCCGCCTGTCAACACCAACACACACCTCACCAATCCAATCCAATCTTGACACACCTGTCAACACCCACCTCACCAATCCAATCCAATGCTGACACACCTGCTGCCTCTTCAGCAGCAGAGCCGCCTGTCAACACCCACACACACCTCACCAATCCAATCCAATGCTGACACACCTGTCAACACCCACACACACCTCACCAATCCAATCCAATGCTGACACACCTGCTGCCTCTTCAGCAGCAGAGCCGCCTGTCAACACCCACACACACCTCACCAATCCAATCCAATGCTGACACACCTGCTGCCTCTTCAGCAGCAGAGCCGCCTGTCAACACCAACACACACCTCACCAATCCAATCCAATGTTGCCACACCTGTCAACACCGACACACACCTCACCAATCCAATCCAATCTTGACACACCTGTCAACACCAACACACACCTCACCAATCCAATCCAATGTTGACACACCTATCAACACCGACACACACACCTCACCAATCCAATCCAATGTTGACACACCTGTCAACACCAACACACACCTCACCAATCCAATCCAATGTCAACACACCTGTCAACACCAACACACACCTCACCAATCCAATCCAATCCAATGTCAACACACCTGTCAACACCAACACACACCTCACCAATCCAATCCAATGTCGACACACCTGTCAACACCAACACACACCTCACCAATCCAATGTCGACACACCTGTCAACACCAACACACACCTCACCAATCCAATCCAATGTCAACACACCTGTCAACACCAACACACACCTCATCAATCCAATCCAATGCTGACACACCTGCTGCCTCTTCAGCAGCAGAGCCGCCTGTCAACATCAACACACACCTCACCAATCCAATCCAATGTCAACACACCTGTCAACACCAACACACACCTCACCAACCCAATCCAATGTTGACACACCTGTCAACACCAACACACACCTCACCAATCCAATCCAATGCTGACACACCTGCTGCTACCTTCACACCGCTCACAGGCACGGGGGACGGGAAAGCCTAGTGGTCAGAACATTGCGCTTGGAATTTGACGACCCGGGTTCGATTCCCGGTTGAGGAGATTTTTCTCTCTGGAGTTAACACCAGTGCCGACTCCACTCTCCCCAAAAGTCCTTCGGATGAGACTGTAATAAGGCGCACGAGGGAGGGCATGAAGGCACTGGCCAAGTTGATACTATTCACACACCAGAACATAACAAGACACAATACACAGTACAATACACAATACTATACACTACACAGACCTGACTAGACAGGAGAATAAGGCAACGAGGGACGGCATGAGGGCATCAGCCAGGTTGATACTACTCACACATCAGAACATAACAAGACACAATACAATACAATACATAATACAACACAACACAATACAATACACAATACCAGCAGTACACAGACCTGACTAGACAGGAGAATGAGGAGCACGAGGGAGGGCATGAGAGCATCGGCCAGGTTGATACTATTCACACATCAGAACATAACAAGACACAACAACACACTACAATCAGCACACAGACCTGACTAGACAGTAGACTGAGGCGCACGAGGGAGGGCATCAGCCAGGTTGATACTATTCACACATCAGAACATAACAAGACACAATACAATACAAAATACAATACACACTACTATACAATACACAGACCTGACTAGACAGGAGAATGAGGCGCAGGAGGGAGGGCATGAGGGCATCGGCCGGGTTGATACTATTCACACATCAGAACATTAACAAGACACAACAACACACTACAATCAGCACACAGACCTGACTAGACAGGAGAATGAGGCGCATGAGGGAGGGCATCAGCCAGGTTGATACTACTCACACATCAGAACATAACAAGACACAACAACACACTACACAGACCTGACTAGACAGGAGAATGAGGTGCACGAGGGATGGCATGAGGGCATCGGCCAGGTTGATACTATTCACACATCAGAACATAAGACACAATACAATCAGAACACAGACCTGACTAGACAGGAGAATGAGGCGCACGAGGGAGGGCATGAGGGCATCGGCCAGGTTGAGGCTGTAGAGCTGGGGGTGGGTGAGGGCGGTGAGCAGGGCAGGCACCAGCCACCCCAGGACGGTGGCTTTGGCCAGACGCTCCAGGCTGGTCTCGTCACGCCCCGCCGATATCAGAGCCACGCACGTGTCCAGGAAGGTCTCCAACACCTGGGGGGTGTACCAGTATCATGTCCACCTTCAGCACTTTATCCTGGCTAAAAACTGGCTTTTCTGCATGAATGAATCAATGAATGAATGATGATGAAAAGTAATGAATGATCAATGTATGAACATTATTGTGCACATAAAAAATCTCCTCATTCTTTGGCGTGATTACAATGCTGTTTAGGTGGTCTCACTTTCATGGTTTTGTGTTTTTATATAAAAAATAATAAATGAAAATAAAAATAATAAATGAATTGATTTTTAAAAACTTCTATATTTCATGTATCTCTAACGGCTTTTTCAAATCCCTTGATCACATCTTCACATTACATCATCCTTATATCATCACAATGTCATAATCATAAACCATTATTAATTGTTAAAAAAAAAAATGTCAAAATTAAGGAACAGTTTCTATGAAATACCTACCTTATCTATTAGTCATACTATAAGCTAAGAAAATCACTCAATCTTAAGTGCTTCAGGGCCAACAAATCACAGCCAAGCTGTACAAAAAAGGATATTTCTATCAAATTCGCTTTCAACACAAATTTTTTTTAATCACACAAAAACAAATTTTTAAAAAAAACTTTTAAGAAATCCTTTTCAGGACAAACAAAATGCTTACCAAGAATTATCAGGATTTGTTTTTTTTTACAAGCACCTTCAATATCTAACCAAACCAACAACAAAAGATAATAAGAGTAAAGGAGTGATCCCATGACTACTTGCCTCTGAAGCTCCCGATATGATTTTGGATGAGAGATTCAGAACTGCAGAGCGTAAATCCTGTCAAACAAAACATGCACTTCTTTTGAAAAAAAGAGAATATATATATACATATATACATGTATAATGACAGGCAATTTATCCATCAATTTTAAATCAGATATTACTTCAATAATCAAAGACAAAAACACACAAATAAACAGACATTAGCCACTCTTCAAATAATCCAAGTTCTTACAACACTATTCTGGAACTGTCTGGTAAGGACTATGCAGAATCTGCACTTACTCCATATCAAACAAACGACAGAGGATCAATCAAACTTACCAATATTACTCACAAAAAAATTCCACCTCAATATATACCAAATTCACCTACAGAAAAAAAAGAGTTACACATACAGGAGAAGACCAGGCACAACATATTCCACCCAATACAGGAACCCACATAAGAGAAAAAGAGTAGGATTTTAAGGACCGGTACTGGCATATTACAGAAAAAACATGCAGCAAACCCCTTCACCCCTCCACTTACCTATCCATGCACCACCAAACCACTCAAGTAACAGTAAATTTGGCAACAACAACAACAAAAAAATAAATAAATTAAATGAAATAAACATTTTTTAAAAGCCAGTACATTTGGTTGATCACCCATTACTACCCACAGCCAGACTTTTACTACACACAAAAGTCACGACCCCGAACACGTGGCGTGGTTACCTGCAGGGAGTCCTGATACAGGACAGGGGAGACAGGTGTGACGGCTCCGTTCTCAGGTGTGGGAGACTCGTACAGAATGGCGGCCTGTAGCAGGTGAGAGCGCAGCGCCATGATGTACTGCACACAGGGGCTGGCTCTCTGGCAGACACAACCACAACATCTCCGCAGTTAAAATATCTGCGGTTAAAATATCTGCAGTTGAAATCTCTGCAGTTAAAATCTCTGCAGTTGAAATCTCTGCAGTTGAAATCTCTGCGGTTAAAATCTCTGCAGTTGAAATCTCTGCAGTTGAAATCTCTGCAGTTGAAATCTCTGCAGTTAAAATCTCTGCAGTTGAAATCTCTGCAGTTAAAATCTATGCGGTTAAAATCTATGCGGTTAAAATCTATGCGGTTAAAATCTCTGCAGTTAAAATCTCTGCAGTCGGAATCTATTTAAATCTCCGCAGATAAAATCTCTGCAGTTGAAATCTATTAAAATCTCTGCAGTTAAAATCTCAGCAGTTGAAATCTCTGCAGTTGAAATTAAAATCTCTGCAGTTGGAATCTCTGCAGTTAAAATCTCTGCAGCTGAAATCTCTGCAGTTGAAATCTCTGCAGTTGAAATCTCTCCAGTTGAAAAACTATCAATGAAAAATAAATCTTCATCATTTGCACCATTTCTCCGTGTTCTGTAAATGTGTCTTGTCTACATTTTCGATTCCTGCCTTTGTCTTTTTTTTTGTCAGACAAACCAAACTTTCTTTAATGCTAGTCCTAAGAATGAAACAAAGAGTTTATTCTGTGAAAAAAAAAAAGTGTTCAAATTCACACAGATGGTGTTAGCAAGAATGACTCACAGAGTAAACCAAGACTTGTCCGCACATCTACATCTTGATATGGTATAATGTGAGAAACATGTATATTAAGACAAGCTTAACCCTCTTAGTCCCAAACAGGGATTTGTCGGAATTAATCATTCCCTCCCCTGAATCCCAAACCAGAATTTGCCAGGATTTACACACAGTAGTTTTCCATCACTCAGTGACCTACACTGATCGCTGAAGCTCTATCAGGCAAGAGGCACAGACCCTGCTGTGAGTCTGGAGGTAACTATAGCTGCTGGTATGTACTTAGAAGGAGGAAAAGCCGAGTGAGCACGTGCGCCTGACCTGATTCCGTGATGGAATACAAAATCTAGAGGCAATTTTGTTTCAGAGAATCCGAATGCAAGAGGGTTAAAAAGGAAATAAAAGAAGTTTTAAACACACACACACACACACACACACACACACACACACACACACACACACACACACACACACACACCACACACAAAAAGAGCGCTTACCGGCACATTGCAGAGGAGAGCCTCAAAGGCAGGGGTGTCCTCACAGCAGCTCTGGGCCTTGCTGAGCAGCACACACGACTCCTTGACCGCCAGCTTCAGGATGTAGTTCACCAGGTCGTCTGCCAGTCTGGAAAAGCACACCCTTTCTGTGTTATATATGTGACGCTCCACCACGAAATGAGTCGCTTAGCACCTAACCCAATTTTCTGCTGGAAGCCATTAACTCTCCTACTACCGCGGGCGGGTAAACCCGCCGGCCTACTACTTGGTCCGCGAAGCCGCGGGCGGGTGTACCCGCCCGACGCTTTGGGAAAACCCGGTGTCTCCCTTTTCGCTATTTTTACGCTACGATCTCACACCCTTTATCACTCTGAGCATGCGCATTGAGCTCAGGAAAGCGTCATCTACCGCCATTTGCAATTTTGACGTCAATTGAGCGATTTTTCTGCGGATTTTTTAAATTTTTCGACGATGTCGGACAGTGACGAATTTTGGAGAGAGCTCCTTCAAGATGGCGACAGTGACGACGATAGATTCGAAGGCTTCACGCTTGAAGAAGTGGCTGAAGCTGAACGAATGCGTATAAAAAAAGACATCGAGTCGGCTGCTCGGATTACAGAGCTTCAAGCAGAAATCGATCGTGGTGTTTTTTCTGATTCGAGTGACGAAGAAGACGATCGTGGCAGCGTGACCATCGATCCTGCCGAGGGCGCATATGACTGTGACTGGTTGAAAGATTTCACCGAAAATTGTGGCCCGAGGAACTTGGACAAAAACGCTTCGGAGTGTGATATTTTTTCACAGTTTTTCACTGATGAAGTGATCGACTTGCTTGTGGTTGAGACAAACAATTACTACAAGGAGGTGATTGTGAAGAAGGGGGTGTGGACGCACTTCCAAAACATTCCAACTTCCGCTCCTGGCAAGATACTGATGCCAGCGAGATGAAAGCATTTTTAGCAATGATTCTGTACATTGGACTTGTGAGGCTTCGTAGCTACGAACTGTACTGGAGTACTGATCATCTCATCAACTTGGGGGGATTCAGGAGCATCATGTCACGCAACAGATTTTCGAATCTTCTCACATTTCTCCACGTTGCCAACAACAACGATCCCCAGGCCCACAACAACCCAGGCCACAAAATAGAAAAAATATCCTCTCTGCTTCTTTCCAACTGGCAGAGAGTATACTACCCCAACAAAGAAATTAGCGTGGATGAAACCCTGGTTCCCTTCAAGGGGAGGACCAAGCTACTCCAGTACATCCCATCAAAGCCTCACAAGTGGGGCATCAAAGTTTGGACTTTGGCAGATGCAAAAACATCATACGTGTACAACTGGAAGTTGTACACTGGAAAGGAGCGCCAGCCTTCAACATCGTCAGGACAGCCCCGGCCCTCTACATCTTCTGATGACCCCCAGCCTCCACCAGCCAAGGTTGCCAAGACGGAGGTGTCAACTGCACATGGGATCGGCTATCAGGTTGTTTTCAACTTGTGCATTCCTTTGATGGACAAAGGTCATCACATTTATTGTGACAATTTTTTACCAGCCCTCAACTATTCAGTGCTCTAGCTGAAAATCAAACTGGTGCATGTGGCACACTGAGGAAGGACAGGAGAGGTGTGCCTTCAGTTGTGAAAACTGTGACACTGAAAAAAGGGGATCCACCAAATGTGCACAAGGAAAACAACCTGACCTACATCACCTGGGAGGACCGTCGGACAGTCAGGGTTTTGACCTCTGTGCATAACGGGACTACTTATCAGAAGAAGGTCAGATCAAAATTCCACCCTGATCATGTGAGGACAGTCAACCATCCAAAGGCCATCCAGCTCTACACCCAGTTCATGGGGGGGGTGGACCTTTCTGATCAGCAGATGTCCTACTCCATGAACATGCATCGCTGCCTGAAGTGGTGGAAAAAAATATTCCTCTGCAACCTCCTGGAAGTGTCTGTCTCCAACGCCAAAGTCATCTGGAAGGAGTTCAACCCCAGGGCAGGGAACAGCTGCAAGACAGACAGGTTTCGCCTGGCCATCATCCACGGTCTGCTGGAAGGCCACGTGAGAAAAAACCGTGCCTTCCGCAGACCTGCCCTGGACCCCCCTGCCCGTCTCCTGGACAGACACTTCATAGGACTGAACCCCAACAAGCTGCCCAGTGGTAGGAGGTCAAATCCTGACTGTCAGGTGTGTTCAAACAGAAGTGTGAAACGACACCAGACATCCTACATGTGTATGGACTGCCGTGTTCCCATGTGCATTGAACCCTGTTTCCGCCGATACCACACCCTCCTGGATTATAAAATTGACTGTGGCCCCAATCTCCACCCCAAATAGAGTGTACAGACAACCCCTCCACTCCATATGCAGATGTACATAAAGTAAGTTCAATAAATTTGAACTAACTATCAACTAACTGATTGTGGAGTTTTTTTTGTTTGTCTGTTTGTCAGCTTGTATACTTGTTCGTGAGTGTGTTCGCATAGTCTACTAATATTGATAAGCTAACTTTTTTATTATGCATGTTTGTATGTCTGCTTTCATTTTACTTCATTTTTATGATCCTTTACCCTTTGAAATAGTAATAATTACACATATTATTGAATAACCACCATAGCCAACAACAACAACAACAACAACAACACAACCGCTCAACAACCACAAAGCACACAAGAGTCAAATGACAAAATATATTTTCTTTATTCAAAAGTACACAAGCACAGAAAATTTCATGCAAATATATCTTCATTCTGATTTTTTATGATTTTTTAAAGTCAGTAGGTGTAAAACTGAAGGACTGTGCAAAAATTACTTGGTATACAGTGGTAAGTAAGAGAAACAGAACTTGGTAGTAGAAGAGTTAAAGGCAGGCAGGGGTCAAGTTGTCAATTTTGAGATTTTGATTTACTATAAAACCATAGCCATTATTCAATTTTGTAGTGAAATACCAAGGCATAATTTTGTTTCCTTTTGCCTTTAAATGTGTTTTTAGAATACCCAAGCCTTCATTCTGACCACCTATTACGATGCTAAGTTTGTCAATTTCTCATTTTGTCATTTCCTGCAGTCTATCGCTTCAAGTTTTAATAACTTTTGAGAGAACTGTCCGATTTTCAATCTGTTTTTTTGTACTGAACAGCCATTTCATTGTGTATTAATAGCATGCAATAACTAGAAATTGACCTTTGGTGCAATGTGACTCCTTATGTGGTGGAGCGTCACATATATATATATATACATACACACACTGGCATATGTTCTGTCATGTGGCCACAACATAACCCCACCACAGTGGATGTATACTGACAGACGTGCAAGCAGTCCACACTTGCACACATGTCAACAACACATATATATGTGGATGCATGCATACACACCCTCACATACGTGCATGCACTTATACACACACTGCTATATAAACACACACACACACACACAACACACACACACACACAACACACATGCACACACACACACACACACACACACACACACACACACACACACACAACACACACACACCTAAAATATTTTTTAAATGCAACACCTGTGATGCTGACATGATAAAGAGCTTAGGTGAATAGAAAAACTTGTCACTAACACTAAAAATCAGACTGGAAATCTAACAATTATGTACTTTTTCTTTATTTACTTTTTATACACACACACACACACACACACACACACACACACACACACACACACACACACACAAGCACACACACATACACACACACACACACACACACACACACACACACACACACACACACACACACACACAGTAACCAATATAAAGACGACACCTACCTCAAATGAGCAGTGTCTGGAGTGCTGATACACTGAGCTTTGAGCTGGTCAGCAAAACTGGTCAGGATCATGTTGCGAAGTTCAAACAGTGCTTTGTTACCGTCCGCTGAAAAAGTCACAACACAAATAAAATGACTAATGTACTACAATCCCCCGTGGGACTCCCGGGGAATGCTTGCAAAGCAAGCATTACAAGAATAGGGTCCCTGCCCGCCAGCCAGGCATGTCGTAAGAGGCAACTAAGGTGGCCCCACTCCCCCAGGTAGGGGGTTGGACACAGGGCTAACAACCCTGTTCTGTAAAAAAAAAAGATTGTTACAGAAACAGCAACAAAGAAATTCAACACTACTAGGTGCGACGGGCCCAAGACAGGCAGGAGTGGAGAACCTTTGTTGCTGCCCTACATACCAAGAAGGCATAAAAAGGCTTTGGATTTGGATAATGTACTACAACGAGTTGTCTCTTTCTTTCCCCCCAAAATTTCTGGTTAGTTTTTTCTTTCTTCTTTTTTTTTATTCCTTTGTATACTGTGCTGGTTATCCTTAAATCACTAATTCAACCGTTTGGTCACAGTCAATTTTGGCCTTGTTTTCAGAATTTTAAACATTTATCTAACAGATGTTATTAAAAGTCAATGATAAATTAAATAAAACTTGAGAAAAATGATGGACCTTGTTAATTAATTGAACACATACACACATGCATGCACGCAAGCGCGCGCACGCGCGCGCACACACACACACACACACACACACACACACACACACACACACACACACACACACACGCAACACGCACACGCACGACACGCACACGCGCACGCGCACGCGCACACACATGCACTCACGCACACACACACACACACACACACACACACACACACACACACACACACACACACACGCACACACATGCACACACACGCACACCAACGCACGCGCCACACACACACGCACACACACACATACGCACACGCACACACGCCCGTACCTGCAGTCAGGAGATGGAGAGCAGTGTGTGGCGATCCTGAGCCGAGCGGTATAGAGACTTGATGCCCACTGTCACCACACGACACGCCTCGTATTGCAGGGGAGGCAACTCGTCACCCACTGCGTAGGCGACAGGCGCGCAGTACTCTTTGCTGGTCAGCAGTTTCCAGATCAGCTTTCTAACAACAGCAAGTCACGTCAAAAACACTGTAATCATCCCTGAAGGGCAATTACAATACTGACAGGCATGTCGATACAAATTGTAATCAAAAGATACAAGATAGCTACATTTCATATTTGTTCAAACACTATATGATAGCTTCAAATAAAAAATACATAAATAAAAGCATATCCAGCAATTTCAAAGTTAACGCCTTCCCCCCTGCCCCCTTACTAAAATGATATGACATATTCATGTCACATTATATTTTTTCTCTTTTTATTTCTAAAAATATTGTGAAATGCAAAACAAACAAAATCAAAAAGAGATACATGCTGTTTGCAACTTATACACTATGTTGTACATCCTGTTTGAGAGTGAATTATGTCGTGTTTTTATCAACTCTTTTGAAGAATGATGTTTGAAACCCAAGTTGTGGTACAGAATGATCTGAATGAAAGACATAAATTGAGTGAGACATAATGTGAGTGGCAGACATAAAGTGAAAAAGAGGCAACCCCACCCACCCGTCATAAAAACAGATACATATATTTATATATATTTCACTAAGATTGAATACACTGAGACTGTAGTTATGTATGCACTTAAGTTTCCATGTCTCAAATAAACAAAAATACATATAATCAGCTTGCAAAAAGTCTGCACTCCATTCTCTCTAGAACTCAGACTGTACTGTTCTACATTCTACTTTACTGCCTACATGGTGTGGAACTTCAAAACAGCCATATAAAAGAAAAAAAATAACCCAGGCATATAAGCAAATGTTTCCCCCAAAGTCCAGTCTTACAGTCATTTATTCCCCAGAGAGAGAGAGAGAGTGGTGAATTCTGGGTGACCCTGAGGGTGGTGAGCTGGGAGATACCTTTGGAGATACCCCCTTTTTTTAAGCTGGGAAACACCTAACTAGAAGAAACAAAGCACCAACAACAACAGCAGTGACTTCCAGACTGCAGATCTGAGGCTAAACCTCCACTGTGTATGTGGAAAACTCAATTACCTGGCTTCCTTGATGTGCTCTTCCTCTCCTTCTCTGTCCCACTTGAACACGCTGACTTTGAAGATCAGCTGCAACCAATACAGGCACGATTGCTTGACAAACAATATTACACACACAATAACAAAACAACAATAAAACGATCACTGTACTTTTTATCTAATCAGATAACGTTGTAGCTATGTATGCACTAAAGTTTCCACATCTCAACTATAAAAAAAAAAATTTTTTCGTGCTACAGAATCAGGGAAAATTGAAAATTCAGTACCATAATGTTAAACACAAAATGTTAGTGTAAAAACTATAAGAGATACAGCAAAGGAATACTTTTTTTTTCATAAAAATGAATGTGGATTCTGAATCTGGGCATACTTTTTTACTTGCAAAGACCTATTCAAGCATTCAAAAATGGAATAACTAAAGAAAATTGGTGGACAGCATAATGGCAGTAAGGAAGCACTTTATTTACATAGGACATCAGCTAACAGTCTGTCAGCACTAAACACTTCTTTTTTAAATATCTAAGTAAGCAAACAATTTTCCTTTGAAATACCTATCTACACTAGAGCAAAACATACAGGATCTAGTGCGGAACCCCCCCCCCCCTTCTCTTTCCTTCACTTCTGAGCCTAGACAACTGTCAGTCTACCAAACAGACTGTTAAGTAACACAAGTCCTGCTAAAATCACTCCTGAACAGTTATCAGTCACAACAGACAACAGCTAAAAATACTACCATACCACACCACCCCACCCCACTCCACGCCACCCCACACCACCAAATGCCACATCACACCACACCACACCTCACCACCCCACCCCACACCACAACACCCCACCACACCTCACCACACCACACCCCACCCCACCCCTTACCCACCCCACCTCACACCCCACCACCCCACCCCACCACCACTCCCCCCACCCCACCACACACCACCACCACGCCACTCCCCCCTAAACCACCCCCCTCACCTGCAGCACCACCATACAGCAGACAGCGGCCTGGGTGTCGCGCATGTCCATGGCACGGCGCAGGATGTCTGTGATACGCATCAGGTGCCTCAGCTCGCAGGGCTGCTGCTGCAGCACGTAGCTCCCCATGGGCAGCTGCAGCACGTCGCTGTGCAGCTGATGCAGGCACATGCTGCCGATGTTCTGCAGCAACGCTCCCACCACTTCGTGGATGCTCACTCGCTCACCTGCGCGCATACATGTAGACAGTCACACCTTGCTGTTTTCGTTTCTTTGCGGCAGACGTATAGCTCAGTACATCATGCATGGATAACGAAACTGGGTTCCTGCCTCCTCCATCACCTTACAGAAATAATTTATTCCATTTTTCAATCGATTCCATCAAATTCAAGGTGAACAACTTAACCCTCAAGATTGCATTCTGATTCTCTGAACGCAAACTGCCCCTAGATTTCGCATTCCATCACAAAATCAGGTCAGGCACACATGCTCGCTGGCCTTCTCCTCCTTCTTAGTACATACCAGCAGCTATAATTACTTCCAGACACTCAACAGGGTTTCTCCTTCTAGCCTGAAAAAGCTTTGACATGTGGTAGCAATAAGTGATGGTCACAGCGTGATGGAAATCTACTTTCAGCCGGAATGACGTGGGCCGAGCTGAAGAGGATCTCCCAGAATTCACAGGCATAAGTCAAGTCACAGTGTGATGGAAATCTACTGTGTGTAAATCCCGGCAAATTCCAGTTCGGGACTTAGGGGGGGTAATTATTCAATCCTGGCAAATCCTGGATCAGGGCTAAGAGGGTTAAGCCACCACAGCCAAGAACATACACTGAAGTCGAAGTACAGCTACCTTTATGGTGAGGTACCAGAAAAATGATAAGGTACTAAAAAAAAAAGTTAAACATGTAAACTTATCCCACATGTACTTATAGTCTCACAATGATTCCCAGGAGTAATGAGTTAGAGAGAGTGCATATTGTGGGTAACCCTTAGAGCACTAATATCACAAAAATACAATGAACAAGAGTGACCTCAAGATGTTCAGACTCTAGTGTTTGATCAAATAAAATGACACCAGCTGACCCCAATATCCAGCGATTCCCTTATGTACAGATGGTAGCCATTTTATTTGACATGCCTGACCACAGTCTTCAGTCATATTTTTACAACAACAACAAAAAGATGTATTTCTACCTATTTTTTTCCCAAAAGAGGTTATACTATGTGCAGTGTTGCAGAAAAATGGCTGGCACTGGGGACTTCAACAAAGCAGAACTGACAGTGGACAGGTCACCAAAGACACACATTTTAGCACACATAAGGGAAAGTAACAAGGACCAGTTCATCCAAGAAATAAAAAAAACTGAAGAAAAACACCAGTTAACCCTTTCACTGCTGTCATATTTTGCTCAGGCACCATGCTGGACGAAACAGAGAGAGCGCTGAATCATGACGAACAGCAATCGTCAACTGAGCATTGCTGGCAACAGTTTCTATGACGAACGCTGTTCATCAACAGCGCAGTAAAAGGTTAAGATAAACATGTTATTATCCAGGTCAGTCAGGCAGGTAGGCAGACGCTCTCTCACCTGACTGTGGGCAGGGCAGACAGGGGCGCTGAATTCCCAGGCGGCGGTGAATGTGGTGTGGGGCCTGGTGGCCGGGGTTGTAGAACTGATCCACGTAGTCGTTGCTACACAGCCAGATCAGGTTGTTCACCTTGTCAAAGCACGCTCCTGAAACACAGGCATGTGCATGTTTTATTTTGTTTTTTTGTTTTTTTCGTTTGTTCGACATATTTCAAGTTTCCTTTTTCAAATATGCATATATATATATATATATGACTTTTTTTTCTTAGATGGATGGCTTGATGAAAAAAAGCAATTGCACTGCTTATTCAATGTACCTCCTGAAAATAAAAGTTTGACTTTGACTCTGACTTTTGTCTCACGCACGCACACACACACACACACACACACACACATACACACACACAACACACATCACACGCACGCACGCACGCACGTACGCACGCACACACACACACACGCACATACACACACACACACACACACACAGAAGCCATGTAACAACACACAGTCTTTTCATGCTTATCTGCACATACTTCAATAGTTGCATATCCTACTTGATGGAATACTAATGGTTACTGTGTACATAAATCACCTACTCATCCATCCCAGCCCCACCCTGAAAAGAAAAAATCGGGTAGCAAATAGGGTGAATTCCCACCTTCATTTTCTAATCTCAGAAAGCTATCTTTCCCTGTAACACTAGTATTTCCACAAGAGCTGCACACTGATATCAGTCCACTGTCCTTTTTTTTTTTTTTTAGTTGGAGAAAAAGCTCTGTCACTACACTCATAAACTTATCTAGGTACATACATTCATATGCACATAATCTACAAAGATAACACACACACTTGCTCATGTGTGCACACGCACACAAATACACACACACACACAGAATCTTAACGGACAACTAGCTCACAATGGTATTACATACAAACAACAAATATATTCACACACACAATGACACTTTTTTTTTTTTAACTCTATCCATTTTTCTCTATATTCCCCTCTTTCATAGCCACAACGCAACCCCTTTAAAGGACATAACAGCAACAAAAAAACAAAAACAGACACACTCTAGGCCAGACAACTCATCTTACCCAATCCTACAACAGAAGAGCCACGGGCCAGAGAGCAGGACGGAGCATCAATGAGATCTGTGCGTGTGTTGAACAGTCCATCACTCAGTGTGAAACTCAGGCTGCTCGCCAGTGCTGCAACGTCAAGCAAATCACACCTATGATGTTGCTTAGAGCCCAGGCCATATCGGGGCTGAAGCAAATCACACACTACCACGTGATCCTCTTATTAATCATGAAGGGCTGAGGTTGCCAGACCGTTTCTACAAGTATGAGCTGATGCCAGCTTCAATGGTATACATACAGCACTGATTATCTCACAATGCCAATAGTATCTGATAAATATCATATGAATACACAATTTCCATATTACCGTCTAAAAACTCAGTATCTGTAAAATGTGTAAAATGTACTTGCAATAAAGTAAGCACCTTCCTCACAGTACATAAACTCATCCTCGCTAAACATTTTCACAAACACAAGTCTTGTTACTCTTTTATCTCTTACTCCTACATCAGCTGATCGCTGCTTGCTCTGAGACAACAGAAAGTTGCAAATAAAACACAATTTAAAAAATACAAACCACATCAAATCATACTCTTCTTTTTCTTCTACATTCCCTAAGAAATCACTTCAAACAACCCTGCAAGTTACAGAAAAAGAGAATAATCCTTGGAAAATAAAAACACCCTGAGGTGTGCCTTACATTCAAACAGCAGGGAAGCAAAAACAAAATCATACTATTATATTGACTCATACCCAAGCACATGCAACCACTGACTAGCCCATTTACTGGCTACTCCATCATACACACACACACACACACACACACACACACACACACACACACACACACACACACACACACACACAGCCCCTCATACACACAGCCCCTCACACACACACATACCCCACAGCACACACACACACACACACACACACACACACACACACACACACACACACACACACACACACACACACGCACGCGCACGCACGCACGCACGCACGCACACCCCCCACAGCCCCCCCCCCCCCCCCCAACCCCCCACCACCACCCCAACACACACCACCACCACCACCACCCCACCACACACACACACACACACACAGACAGAGAAAAACTCACAGCGTAAACTGGAGATGCTTCCCCCACTGCCGAAGAGGGATCGGGTGGACGCCCCTGCGCCTCCCCCCGGCAAGGGGACCAGGATGACCATGCTGCTGCCGTCGCAGTAGATGGGGGTCTTCACCAGCGTCTTCAGCACCACCCCACACGTCGTGCTGCCCACCGTCGCTGCTACAACACAACACAACACAACAGGCGAGGTGACATACAGTCATCATCATCATGGGGGACGGGATAGCCTAGTGGTCAGAACATTGCGCTGGCAATTTGACGACCCCGGGTTTGAGTCCCGGTCGAGGAGATTTTTTTCTCCTGGAGTTAACATCGGTGCTGATTCCACTCTCCCTAAAAGTCCTTCGCGATGAAACTTTAAACCGAGGCCCCGTGTGCCAACGCACGCAGAACATCTTGCGCACCACGTTAAATCCTGTTCCGTTTTTCGTAAGAGTAGGCCATCGTGGGCCGGTGGGAACAGATGACATTTACAAAACTGCATACACACGGGCACTGGATGGAAAAAAGCACAAGGGTGCTTATTCCATTATCCTCAATATAAAAGAATAAATCAAATCAAATCATCATCATCCTTTACACCCAGTGGTGTGTAGGGCAGCAACAAAGTCTTCCCCCCTCCCCTGCCTATCCTGGGCCAGCCTGGCCAATGAACTCCAACAGTGCTGCATGGCTTCCATCTCACATTCCACTGTCCTCCTCCATGTTGTTCTTGGTCTTCCTGTCTTTCTCTTGCCGTCTGGAGTCCAGTGTAGTGCTGTTCTTGCGACAGATGACATACAGTGGTATAAAATAAAAATAAAAGTTTGTTGTTTGGTTGGTTGTTTTTTTTTTACTGTGGTGATAATAATCCCATCTTGAAATGATCTTCTTCTCTCGTTCGCTTTACACCGTCAGATGTGTCTGGGAAAAATAATGGCATGTCCTGTCCAGCTCCTCTCGTGGGCCGTACAGCTTGGTCTGTAGGGTTGTCTCCGCTGGCCACACTTTCTGTCTTGAAAAGATAAAGGTAAAGGTGTCCCATAACCTAGGCAGTCGTAGGGAAGCGAGGCATCAGAGACCTCAGCTTCTCTAGGGGGCCAGCATATTGAGGGTGGTGCCCATCTCCTCTCCCTCGCTGCTTTACCTTCCCTGACCCTACAGAGGGCAGGTACCCATTTACAGCTGTGTGAACTGTACTGAAGCCAAGGCGCGCAAACAGTCACCCATCCAACAGGTAACCACGCTCCATGCCGCTTAACTTGACTTGGGGAAAGCGAGCGCTCTGACCCCTTTGCTATCCTGTCCCCTCTTGAAAAGATAGGAGTGCATATTCTGGGTGACCCCCAAGGGTGCTAAACTGCAAAATAAACAACAACGACGACAACAAAAGATCGGAGAAAATTCATCCCAGCTGTGACAAACATTTTTCTGATTGTTAGAAGAAAAACTAATTCTGCGGACTGATTTGGCATAGTAGTCTTTTAATACAAGAAAATCCATGCTCCTTACAAAGAACATTCTGAGCTGCTTGCACTGCCATATGGAACAATGGGACTCTGTGGAATATAAAAGACAGAGGTACCAACTAAGCTCCTTAGATGCGACTTCATTTCCTTAGTGAGAACATATGCAAAATGTGTAACTTGCAATAGACTTGGAAACAATAACACACATATTAATTTCAGCCTCAAAAAACAGATTGTAGCTAGTCAAAAAAAACACAACCTAAAAGAAACCAGTAAACATGAAAAATATACAGTTTACAAATCTGTCAGCGAAATTCCAACATTTCAGGTCAACATATAAGAAAAAACCAAACCAAAACAAAACCAGACCACTCACTGTCTTCTTTCTTGACCGGAGTTTCTCCCCCTATCAGAGCAGCCAGGGTGGCAGCACTGCTTGACCCCCGCAGAGGGCGCAGACGGTTCATCAGAGTTTCACTGCCGCGCTGGTTCGCGGTTTCTTCTTTGCGGGTCAGGGTCTGTCGCTCCAAGTGAAAGTGCACTTCCAGTGTCGACTCCTGAATAACACCACAAAGATGTTACAAATGTATGATTTACATATCATGAAATGAAATACAGATTTTTTTAAATCTCTCTTAATTCCTTCCTTCAATTACTTGTTTACAGGACTGTTCGTTTATTAAAAAAAATATCAATCAAATACTGAACTTGTACATACATAATAATATAAAAGAAACCTGTTTCTGAACAGAAAGTACTAAAATCCAGCAAGAAAATAAGTCATCACACTAGGTTAAGTTGTGGATAACACCTGGTTAAATTTCACCAAACGTCAATATTTTCAATAAACAATCATACGATAAAGATTTTATTGAAAATAAAAAAAATGAAATAGTCTACCTGCAATCTTATGTCTAGACAATCATTGTGATTTCCTTTGATTATCAATGCTTTTACTGACTTCTCCACAGGATTTGTTAAAACAAAAGCTTCAAAGCCAAGCCTACATACCAAATAATACAAAAGTACAAGTGACCAAACTTTCACACAAGATAGGGACTTAAGCAAATGCTGTTGGCTAATTTATCTATCTGTTTTGCTTCATTCGACTGGTCAGTTTTCTTTTTCTTTTAGTCATTTAACCATGAAATGTGACCTTCAAAAATATCATACAGAACCACCCTCTGATTCAGTCAAAATACCCAATCCCAAACTACCATCCCACTTTCACATCCTACTCCCTTTCCAATTCCCTCCTACTCTTCATCCCATCTCTTTCCCCTCCCCACCCTTCCCCCCAAAAGACCCTGGCCACTGTAATTCTCCTCCCGGGATGGGATAGCATAATGGTCAGAACACTGTGCTCGCAATTTGACGACCTGAGTTCGACTCCCGTTGGAGGGGAATTTTCCCCTGGAGTTGACATCAGTGCTGACTCAACTCTCCCCAAAAGTCTTTCAGGTAAGACTGTAAACCGAGGCCCCATGTGCGAACACACACAAAACAGCTTGTGCACACGTTAAATCCTGTTCCGCTTTTCATAATAGGCCACAGTATGCCGGTGGGAACAGATGACAAAATTGACAAAACCGCATACACACGGGGACTGGATGAAAAAAAGCACATAAGTGCTTATTCCATTATCCTCGCTATAAAAGAACAAACTAAACTAAACCCCACTGACCTCTAGCCTGAAGGAGGTGACGAAGATCTGAATGCTCTTGGCCGACTTGTCGGAAATGGTGGCAGGACACCACACCCAGTAGAAGTAGGAGCCATCGCTGCAGAAGGCCAGGGTGGTGCACGCTCCTCCTTCCAGCATCCACTGAGGCTTCGGGATCGTCTTCTTCGGCTACAACAGTGTACACGTTAAGTAAAAAGATAATAATAAAATAATAAAATAATACATAATTTTTTTTTTTTAAACAAAAAAACCCCAAACATTGTACACGTTTAAAAAAGATAATAAAAAAATAAAATAATAAAATAAATAGATAAATATTTTTTTTAAAAACAACAAACAAACATTGTACACATTACAAAACAGATAGTAATAAAAAAAATATTATTATTTTTTAAATGAATATTTTTATTTTTAAAAAAAACAAACATTGTACACATTTTCTACTGATTTACAATTCACCTATTCAATGAAGGTTCAAAATCAAAACTGAATGAATAAAAAAATTCACAACACGAACGAACCAAAATTTCTGAATGCACTTGAAATATTCAACTCGTGTGTGAGCCCAGGGTATTTAAACTTCAAGAATACCCAACAGCCCAGAACAAAATAACAGAGCATATCAGAAAAAATTACTACTAAACACAAACATAGATTAAAATCACAAATATCCTGAAGCAACTTTTCCAATGTGCAATCTTTAAATACAAAAGAGAATTCTAAACTCTACTTTTTTATCCTACTGTATCATATCAGACTGATGTTCCTCATTCATTAAAAAAAATTCATTTAAAAAAAGAAAAAGAAAATTTTTTTAAAAGGCAAAATGAGAAGATTAAATAAAATGCAAAAGACAACAACAACAACAACAAATGATCATGCAGAATCACACTGGCCAATAACATCAACTGACGAACCAACTAACCACCAACCAGTCAACCAACCAACCAATGTCTGTCTGTCCATCTGTTTGTCTGCCTACCTGTCTGACTGAACATATAGATCTGTCTGTGCATTGCTTTGAATGTCAGCAAGCCAACGTACCTGTAGAGTGTTGACATCGATGACCTGACACAGATTGTTGACATCCGACTCCTGATCGTAGGTCAAAGGCCGTAACAGCAAGAGGTTGTTGCCATAGGCAACCCGACCTGGGTTTGCCTCCACATTCTTGTTGTACACATACCCCCTGAAATCACCACAGTCAACAATGTTACAAGTGTCTACAGCTGTTTGAGGAGGGAGGGGGGAGGCGGGTGGACATTTTCTTGTTTGCTATTTTACCCCCTTGAAGTTTTCTTCATTTTCTGTTTGGATTCCAGTTTTAAGGTTCTGACTTGTTTTTTCGAAGAGTGTGTGTGTGTGTGTGTGTGTGTGTGTGTGTGTGTGTGTGTGTGTGTGTGTGTGTGTGTGTGTGTGTGTGTGTGTGTGTGAAGTCAAATCAAGTCAAGTCAAGTCAAATAATTTATTTGTTAGGCCATAAACCCATACAAATGGAGTTCACATTCACACAACAGTGTACATATAGTTACATGGTTCCACTCTCAAGTGAATCTTTCCTGATTTGAAATGCTTTGTAGATGAAATTGCAGAGTTTTGAAATAATGTCTTTGTTTCCACACGAGAGCAGTAGCACAAATTTGAACACTGAGGGTCTTCTGTAGTATTTGGGGGGAATAAGTTGTAAACGTAAATTAGAATACTTAGGACACACCAACAAAAAGTGAAGTTCTGTTTCAGGAGTTTCTGCACAAAAAGGGCAGTAAGGATTGTTCACATTCACAGTGTACACACCATAACTCAGAAAATGTGAGCGCAAAGGTAGCGTGCCAATTCTAAATCTTGTATATATTTTACGCACGTTAAGACATTTCACAACACGAAAGTATGGACGTAAGGTCAAGGAACCAGCGTAAGTAGAGTACACTGCGTAAAATACATGCGATTCAAGGGCAGAATGCCAGTCTTGTGTGCACGAGTCAATTAACCGCTGTTTAAACTGTGCAATGAACATCTTAACATCTCCTACGGACTGTGCTTCTCATACAATTCCATAACCAAACATATACAAAATATTCCGAACTTTGCATGCCCATGTTGTATAATTTTGACTTTGTAGATTCAAAAGCATTGAGTACGCCTTTTTAGGGTATCTCGAGTCATCCATATTAACAATGCGCAACCAAAACTTTACACACTTAGCAAAAATATTTACCTTAAGAGGGAATCGTCCTAACTCTCCATACACTAGATGTCTTGGAGTTCTTTGACTGACACACATGTAGCGTTTCATGGCTGATAGATGTACCCTTTCAATGACTTCATGGTTATTTACTATGCCCCATATTTCTGCACCATAAGTTAATATTGGCTGAATCTGACTATCGAACAATTTGAAAAATATTTCTGGTGAATGTTCTCCAATTGACCAAAGTAACCTTATTATAGCTGTCACCCCTTTTCGAGCACGATCAGACAAGTCCTTTAATGTGGACTGGAATGAAAGTCGTGTAGTGAGAATAATGCCTAGATATTTATACATATTTACTGCCTCTAACATACCATCCCCGTACCTCCATTTTTCGTTCTCAGCCAAGAAACCACCATTTCTAAAGACAACAACATTCGATTTCTTGAGGTTAACAACCAAATCTAAACGTTTAGCAGTGTCGTATAATATGTTGATCTGTGTCTGGAGTCCAATAACGCTATCTGACAAAAGAACAACGTCGTCTGCAAATAGCAAAATAAGTACCTGGGTCAAATCAGGCGACAACTGAATACCATGCCTACCATTTTCGTTAATGTCTTTGGTCAGTTCATTGATTAATAAAGAAAACAAAACTGGAGAACATACTTCCCCCTGCTTCAGACCACGAGGGCATAAAAAAGCATCTGTCAGTTTAGCACCAGCTCGAATACGGACTTTCACAACATCATATATGCTTTTTAGTGCATTCAAAAATTTACCTCTTAATCCATTTGCATACAAAATTTTCCACAGTTTCTCCCTACTGACAGTGTCGAAAGCTTTCCGAAAGTCTATAAAAGCAGCATAAAGCTTCCTATGCCTTAATAACTGCTTCTCAACACAAGCCATGAGCGTAAAGACATGGTCTGTGGTACAATACTTTTTCCTAAACCCTGCTTGTTCCTCGCCTAAAACCTCGTTCATCTTAATCCACTTAGAAAGCCTTTTATTCAAAATAAAGCTATACAGTTTACTACATATGTTTAGCAAAGAAATGCCACGATAGTTGTCTGGCTGATTCAGGTCACCCTTTTTATGTAGAGGCTGTAAGATGGCCATAGACCAGTCATCAGGAAACAAACCCTCCTCAAAAATATAGTTGAAAAACTTTAATAGGAACGGCAAAATTATGTCAATGCTATTTTTGTAAAACTCACCAATTAGTCCGTCAGGACCTGCGGCTTTTTGAGTTTTCAAGGCTTTGACAGCACAGACAATTTCAGATTCTGATATTGGTTGTTCTAGCTCACCACTTTCAAACTGGATATTTACATTGTCATAGTAGGTTTCAAAGTTAGCATCGCTGGTACAACATGTAGGAGGTACTTCATTAAAAACATTTTGAAAGTGGTGGAACCATGTGTCCAAAGATATGGTGTTGTAGTTACTTTGCCTGGGCCTGACAGAGCGAACTGTGTCCCAAAATTGCTTGCTATTATTTAAATGACGTTTTAATGAATCGATCACATTCTCTCTGTGTGTCCTTTTCTTTGACTGTAGTAATCTCTTATATTCTCTCCTCTTTTGGAAATACTGCAATCGAGAACAGTTATCATTAGCTCTATTAACTTTACGCAAGTGCCTTCTTAAAACTGTTCTGCTCTGTTTACATTCTAAATCAAACCAAACCTTACGTTTTTCACAGCCAAAAACAATAGTTTTCTTCATGTCCTCTCCTGCAATAATTAAACATTCATTAAATTTTTGCAAAGCATGATTAATGTTATCGCCAACAAGTACAATGGCTTCATTCAGTACATCGTTAACCCTTCCAGTGTGCATACTCTCTCGAAAAGCATCTTTTTTGTCATCATCCCATTTGTGTGTGTGTGTGTGTGTGTGTGTGTGTGTGTGTGTGTGTGTGTGTGTGTGTGTGTGTGTGTGTGTGTGTGTGTGTGTGTGTGTGTGTGTGTGCATGCAAGCATGCGTGCGTACATGAATGCGTATGTATACATACACGCATTTAAGTGTGTGTGCATAATCATGATTTGTGTATGTATGTATCTGCCTGCCAGCCTTCCTCCCTCCATCTCCCCCTCTTTTCCTGCCTATCAGTCTCAGCCCATACATGTAGAACAAGCATAGAGTATACATGTATACACACTATTGCTGTATAACAACAACAACAAAATATCATCAACAAAGAGAGCAGGCTACCTGAGGGTGCCATGCAGACCGGTGCCCATCTTGGCCATGCCAGGTCCTCCCCCTCCACTGATGTACAGGTATGACCCGTCTGTGGCCACGCTGCGACACCCTTCTCCATCTGTGTGTCACACACACACAGGCACGCATGTACGCATGCACACACACACAAACAAACATACAAGCAAACACGCACGAACCCATACACACACAAAATCACTTTAAATCACCCCTGAGAAATATGCACAAGAAAAGCTGCGGTAGAGTTCACTTATATATATCAAACAGGCAACATATCACAGACAACTAGATGATGAACTTACTTCAAACATGTTACGCACATAATGTTACATTGTGTGTTCAACTTAAACATACACCATGTTACAATGTAGTTTTTCAAACATGTTCTAATATACCATGTTACAACGTAGTTTTTCAAACATATTGTACTATACCTATAGCATCATGATACAAATACAATGTACTTTTTCAAACATACATATTGCAACGTACCTATAAGTATAACACCATGTTACAATGCACTGTACCTATAACATCATGTTACAATGTACAGGTCTATATATTTATCAAACAAACAATGTTTCAATGAACCAATCTCATCCATGCATGTTAAATTGCACCTAAATCAAATATGCATTATACAGATCTATAACAATATCATTGTTACAATGTGCAAAGCTTTCAACATATAACATGTTACAATGTACATTATATAGATCTAGATTTAAAAAAAAACAAAAAAACATAACGATGTACAGGTCTATATCAACCATACACCATGTTACACCGCACACGGTGTACATCAAACATAGTTAAATCATTACAGTATACTACACAACAGCTCATACAACGTGAAGAACTTTACCTTTTTCTTTATCCTTCTCAGTGGCCTAGTTATCATTACAGTATATTACACAACAGATCATACAACACGAAGAACTTTACCTTTTTCTTTATCCTTCTCAGTGGCCTAATCATCATTACAGTATATTACACAACAGATCATACAACACGAAGAACTTTACCTTTTTCTTTATCCTTCTCAGCAGCCTTGTCATCATTACAGTATATTACACAACAGATCATACAACACGAAGAACTTTACCTTTCTCTTTATCCTTCTCAGTGGCCTAGTTATCATTACAGTATATTACACAACAGATCATACAACACGAAGAACTGTACCTTTTTCTTTATCCTTCTCAGCGGCCTAGTTATCATTACAGTATATTACACAACAGATCAAACAACATGAAGAACTGTACCTTTTTCTTTATCCTTCTCAGTGGCCTAGTTATCATTACAGTATATTACACAACAGATCATACAACACGAAGAACTTTACCTTTTTCTTTATCCTTCTCAGCGGCCTCTTTGGCCTCCTTGACGGTGTGTTCAGTGCCGGGGGCGGTGAGGGACAGCTGGTCCTCAAAGCCCCAGCTGATGATGTGCTTGCTGCCCAGGACAGCAGACGGCTGGCCAGGCCCCCCTTCCGTCTCCAACAGCTGGGTCAGGATGTCGGCCACAGGCAGAGACTCCAGGTCACCCAGACCTTGCAGCAGGTGGACCGTGTGGATGAAGGTCTGCAGGTGACCTCTGCAACACAAAAGCAGGTGACCTGAGCATCAAACACAACACAAAAGCAGGTGACCTCAGCATCAAACGCAACACAAAAGCAGGTGACCTCGGCATCAAACGCAACACAAAAGCAGGTGACCTCGGCATCAAACGCAACACAAAAGCAGGTGACCTCGGCATCAAACGCAACACAAAAGCAGGTGACCTCTGCATCAAACGCAACACAAAAGCAGGTGACCTCTGCATCAAACGCAACACAAAAGCAGGTGACCTCTGCATCAAACGCAACACAAAAGCAGGTGACCTCTGCATCAAACGCAACACAAAAGTGGGTGACCTCTGCATCAAACGCAACACAAAAGTGGGTGACCTCTGCATCAAACGCAACACAAAAGTGGGTGACCTCTGCATCAAACGCAACACAAAAGCAGGTGACCTCTGCATCAAACGCAACACAAAAGCAGGTGACCTCTGCATCAAACGCAACACAAAAGTGGGTGACCTCTGCATCAAACGCAACACAAAAGTGGGTGACCTCTGCATCAAACGCAACACAAAAGCAGGTGACCTCTGCATCAAACACAACACAAAAGCAGTTTCTTTGTTACCTGGGAAGTGCTTTGGTAGTCAGGGATACCATTAGTCATTACACCATTCAGAAAAACCAGAGATCCTTGGTTTGAATTCTGCCTGAACTTTAAAGTTTTGCTAAATTCCTCCTTCCACTAAACCATGAGCGATGGTCTGTGTCCTCATCTTTCAGAACACCATATTATAAACCAGGGTACAACATTAGAAAAAAACACAATTAGAGAGTTGTCCCCACAATATTTTGAAAATACACCCATTCTAATAAACTAACACCAAGATAGCAACATCAACCAAAAAGTGGTATCATATTACAGTTCACAACATGTTCTCTCCAGGCCTGTGGGCTGAATTTCATACACTCGCATAGATCTGCAGCTGCCACAATTATAAATACTGCACAACCCATACACATAACTTTTCTCCGAGTAGTCCACTGCTCCTAGTTTGTAATCTGGATGAGTATCTAACCCACATAGAATAGACTGTCTACTGAATGTTTGAATGTATTGATCTAACTGTAGAGTACATAAAACTTCAAAAAATGCCCCTTGGTATACTATGTAGTATAATAAATGTTACAAACTTCAAGAACAGAGTAAAAATACAGTCAGAGCATGTATAGAAGACCAATCAACAAACCTATAGGGAGTATGCTTACTTCATCAAATAACCACAGGTCTAAAACTGAAGAAACCAAAATTAATTCTTTGTTTTCATTTCTTCTGCATCTCTTGCATAAATGCTTTCTTCCCAAAGTCGGAATGCGGCTACCTTAATGGTGGGCAAAAACAGTCCCATGTATACTGTACAAGAAAATCTCAGTTCTCACTGTTGGCAAACCTCAATGGTCTAGCCAAGCTGCCAAGGAACATGACAACAGCAAACAATGCTTTCTAGGTTCTGCTACTGACTCTTTTCCTTTCATCATACTTTAATTTGACTTTTATCTATTCTTAAACCTGCACTGATTAACGAACTTAAAGTTAAATAAAAGGTAATGCGTTTGATTCAGTAAGCCCTCATTCTATGACTTTCAGAGGGAGCAGGAAGGGGTAAAAGTTTTGTTCTCATGAGGTTGTTTTGACTTGATACAGCTGAATTTTTTTTTCAGTTCATAGATCTACAGAGTGTGTTTAATCTTAAAAGAGACATGACCTTTAAAAAGATGACTTGACAATAACTAGTACTAAATAATTTCACACAATATTTATAAAGCAAATTAAGCGTTTTACAGTTACAGACTTCTACAAAACTGAAAGTTACCTTACAGTTGAGCTTTTTGGCTTTTGTTGTCAAATTTTTAAACTTTTTTTTTCCAGTTTCTGTGTCTTTCTGTCACAAGTAAAATACTTTATCACAATTAGGGTTACCAAATCAAAAAATGTGAATATTTTTAAATCCTATTTCAAAGCACTGATGATTAATCAACCCCATTAACAGTCTGTTGCTGGGATTTGGGGGGTCTTTTTTGTTGTTGCTTTGTTTTCATTCTTCAGCAACAGCTGGTTTTGCCCACCACTAACTGACTAAGGTACCAGTGTGCATGAGTTTTCTTTTAATTTGGTCATCCATTCCTACAGGTACAGAATAGCCTATTCTTCCAAAAGAAGGAACAAGTTTTAACATGTATACCTGCAAGGTGTTCTGCGTGTGTTCACAAATAACACCTCAGTTTATAGTCCCATCCAGAGGACTTTCGTGTTTTGTAGGCGTGGGGTCGGTACTGATATTAACTCCAGAGGGGAAATCCCCTTGAAAGGGTGTCTTGGAGGTGGCATGAGCCCAGGCTGTCAGATCACACAAAGCTCTAACCACTAGATTATCCTGCCTCCTCCCCCCCCCCCCCCCAAACCCACCTTCCCTTATTAGGGGTTTGAAAATATAACCCTAAATTGCTATTTAAGCATTGAATTACACAATTTTCTTGCTTCAATGGTTATCAATTGATACTAGAAGGGGTACTCACTAGGGGCCTTTGTTTCAACAATTCAAGTGTTGAATGTTGAAAGGCCACAAATGAGGCCACACTAACGTAACACTAAAGGTCAAACCAAGTACAGTGCGAGGAACTAAAAGTTTTGCAAACAGACCTGTGGCAATGACAATGCATGGTCAATGGTGTTTACAGCTTCAGTCTTCAAGTTCAACCAAACAATGTCATCTTCGCCTTACGTAATATTGTGCCAATATAGTTATTGTGAAAACTAGTGCTTAGAGAACAATGCAGTTAAAACAGAGAAAAAAAATCTGCTTACCTACACTGTACCACTACCACTGTACCAGTCAATGAGTCATTCTCACAAATCATCAACTAAAGTTATAATTTATACATTTCATATTCTGATCATCCAGCTTTAAGACCAGCTTAAAGTTATACACAGGTTTAAAAAAAACATATAAAGTTGTAGTGTTGTATCCCACTTGATCTGACTTTCTTGTTTTATTCCCGGACTATGCAGTTAGCTCCAGAATTTTTTTTTTTTTTTTTAAGCGATTTTGTTTTGGTTGGGTTTATTTTTAATTTATTTTTTGTTATTTGCTGGTTTTCTGTTGTTGAGTTGGCTTGGGGTTGTTGTTGTTGTTTTGTTGTTTGTTTGTTTTTCGGGGGGGGGTTATTTGGTGGGGTTTTCAATGCCTTCAAAGCTTCAATCAGTCGGTGAATTTTGATCTAAAAGTGATCACCAGCAATTGCCATTCCCTCAAATCCCTCTACAAACACATACACACAGTGTCCACACACACACACACACACACACACACACACACACACACACACACACACACACACACACACACACACACACACACACACACACCAAACACACACACATTTTGCATGTGCTATTACTAGTGTTAGTGTTATTAAATATTTATCACCTTAACCATCAGCTTCAATGCTGACAACTGACATAAGTTGAGTAACAGCATCCCTCCCCCACTCTCTCTCTCACTCAAAACACACACACACACACACACACACACACACACACACACACACACACACACACACACACACACACATTTTGCATGTGCTATTACTAGTAATGTAGTATTAGTATTATTAAATTTATCACCTTAACCATCAGCTTAAATGCTGACATAAGTTGAGTAACAACATCCCCCCCCACTCTCTCTCTCTCTCACTCAAAACACACACACACACACACACACACACACACACACACACACACACACACACACAACACACACACACATCATTGTACCAACTTCACCACTACTGCCACCACTAACAAAAGTAACATCCTACCCCTCCTAACACACATTGACACAAACATCAAGTCTCACAAACACACACACACACACACACACACACACACACACACACACACACACACACACTCACACACACGCACATACACACGCACGCACGCACACACACACATGCACACACACTCGCAAACAGGCATGCATACATGCACACAATCACACACATGCACACACACATGCGCACGCATGCACGCACACGCACACACACGCGTGCGTACGTACACACACACACCACACAAACACACACAGAGGGACGGGATAGCCTAGTGGTCAGAACACTGCGCTCGCTATTTAACAAGCCAGCTTTGATTCCTGTTTCAGGGGATTTTCCCCCTGGAGTTAACATCAGTGCTGACTCCACTCTCCTAAAAGTCCTTCAGGTGAGACTATAAACCAAGGGCAAGGCCCTGTGTGCAAATGCACGCAGAATATCTTACGCACATGTTAAATCCTGTTCCGCTTTTTGTAAAAGTAGGCCCTTGTGCGCTGGTGGGAACAGATGACAATATTTACAAAACTGCAGACACATAGGGACTGGACGTAAAAAAGCACAAGTGCTTATAGATTCCATTATCCTTGATATAAAAGATTAATTAAAAAAAATAATAAAACACACACACAGAGTTGTTATACACATGTATGCACACAGTACATCATTCTGATTCATACACTGTAATCACTAATCTGTATTCACACACACACACACACACACACACACACACACACACACACACACACACACACATGCACACACACACACACACACACACACACATGCACACACACACACACACACATGCACACACACACACACACACACATGGGTGGGGGGGGGTCTGAACAGACTACTAGTACTAATACAGTAATAGGCCTAATAGTAATACTATTGCTTTGAAAGTGTGATGGATAAATGAAGAATTTCATTTACTTGATTATATTTTAAGTAACTAAGACTGAAACACCATAACTGAGTGTTTAAGACCGACTTCAATCCCATGTGTCCATGAAGTCATAAGTTTGAATCCTGGCAACGTCTAGTGAGTTAAGGGGAGGGGCATTTATATGATCTCCAAGGTCAACTTCTGGTGTAAACCTGCCAGTGCCTTCATTTATTCAATACTTCAGTTAATTCACTAGTTGGTGTTTGCATGGAATGATGCATGCAGAAAGAAAATCAAATAATTTTATGCACTTTAAATATCCTGCAATTCACGTCACACTGTTCTAATGTTAGCGTTCAGTAGGGTACAAAAAACATAAAAATACCCAGCACATGATATCTAGATATTATATTTATACATCCCCAAAGTCAGAATGGCACTAACTTCATGCAAAAAGTTGAAAAACAGTTGCCTGCACAAAATCTCACCATTTTTATTGGTGAACCTTGAAAATCCATCCAAGAAACAAAAAATATAAGAATAGAAATATATATATATATAAAGTAACAGATTCCAGGTTGAGTGTAGTGCATGATTAAAATTTGAAAAGCCAAAGAAACTAGGAAAGCACAAAACTTTCTCCTCGTAGGTCTACACATAAACTACAGTGTTACTGACACTAAAACTAAAAGCATTGAAACAGTTTGAACACTAATATTCATAACACAATGACTAAGTCACAAAATCATTATCCTGGCTATTTGTACACTACCAGAACCTACTAATTCACTATTGACCTATGAACTACACCACAGACATCAGCATGTCATAGCAACCAAAATCATCATTTACCTGGCACAAGATAGAGCAACCAAAGCTGAGGCAGCATTTTCTCTTTGAACTTTGTCTTGTGCTTTGTTTGTTGATACCTTTCCACCAGACGTTTCTTCACCCAGCCAGGTGCATAGCAAAGTTTCCAATCCCTTCAAACAATCACTGGGTTCCTTTGCTAGACTAAGTGGTGGGCAGTCTTTCAAGCAGTTAAGCAGTACACCTGCCGTTACTCCACAAAGCTCAGGATCAGATCTGCTCTGTGACTGAAGAAGGGGAAGAATGAGAAGAAGGCTGATCCGTGTAGAAAATGATGCTTGCTCGGGGTCTTTCAACAAGCCTTGCTTTTTTAATAAATGGATTGTTTCTTCTTGAGAAACTGGAGATTCTTTGTCTATTTGCTCTTCTTTCGCAATATGTCTCTGGGTCTTCCATAAACCCTTTAAAGCATTAAGTCGATATTCTAACAGCTTGTTGAATGCATTGTTTTGTGTACCACACACTGCCAAAAGTTTTGAACACAGTTCCTCTGGGTGTTTGGAATCGAAAGACACCACTTCATTTTCGCTTCCCCCAACGTTTTCGATGTCTTGAGGCAGCTCTACCAAATCTGTCACTCTCAAAAGTCCATCGTGTAGGAATAAGGTTTCCTCTGTGACAGACAACCACTGAGAAGTATCAGACGCAGATACTGCCATTTTTAGTGCACCATTTGTTGTTGTAAACGACCACTGCTTCCATGAAATTGCTCAGCCTCATCGAGTATTTCTGTTTCCTCCTGTTGTCGAAATTTGCTTCATAACCTTCAACGTTCTAAGCGACTTAGTTGTTTTCCTGTCTTGTCCAATCGAGCAAGCCGTCTCAAAACCTGCTAAACTTCGGGAGATCTCGTTATCTAGTATTTTAGAAAGGGGGGACCTAATATTCATATGGAGAGAAAACTAATCCCTAAAAATAGATCTTTACACATAAATAAGAATTTCGTTGGTAAATAGAAAGCCTTTCCGAGATACTTGTTCTCAAAAGTCTGCAATAATTTTTATATATTTTCCACCCCCACAAGTTTGGAAGACGTTAACCAATCATTCACAAATGGCCTAGGGAAACTGTTTTGCTACATGCTTGGATCAATCTAAAACAAAAAATATATCAATATGAAGAGAAAAGTAGAGTGCTTATTTAAACTCAGCATTATCACATAATCATAATTTCTATTTAAAAATAAGTTTATATATATATATATATAAAAGAATGGATAGACAAAGGAATCTTGACAATAAATGACATTATTGATGAAAGAGGAGAAATAATCACCCTCCAGCAAAAAGAAACTAGAGTTGGGAAAGCAGTGCACCGTTTGCTGGAATATAATGCGGTCAAATGTGCTTTTACCAAAGTCCAAAATAGCAACCATCTACTTCCCACTGAAGACGACAAGCTAGACCCAATAAACATAACTAGGCCTAGGGGACTATGCCAAACGGCCAGTCACTTCAGTCTATGAAAAACAGAGATTTTCGAAATCTGTTAAAATCAACTCGCCCATAACACAACCAGGTGCATACAACTTCTGGAAAAAGAAACTAGACATAGAATTATAAACCATCCACTGGACCTGCGCATTCAAATGCACCAAAGAAACACGGCTTAAAGTATTACAATGGAAACCACTACACAACATACACCCCCACAAAAACATTCTTTTAAACAAAACGGGCTTAACAACTACGAATAACTGTCAAAAATGTGACAAAGAAGAAATCGACTATATAGAACACTCCTTTTTTTTCTTGTCCTATGGTCATACCACTATGGTACAAGGTAGAATCAGAGATTAATGCAAGAATAGGACAACTTATTACAATACCAGAAACCACTGCTCTTTTGGGTTATCACAACCACCTTACACCCAAAGCAACACAGAAAGTAGTAAATCACTTGATAATCCTGGCAAAAATATGCATCAGCAAATATAGATAAGGTGAGAAGGCCAACCTCAAAGTTACTTTTGAGAGAGAACTTAATGTTGAGAAGTAAATCACTTGAAAACTCAATAGCAAATCTGAATTTTAAAAAACCTACTTAAGTAGAAACCAGCTAACCTCGTGTGTGTGTGTGTGTGTGTGTGTGTGTTGGTTTTTGTTTTTGTGTTTTGTTTAATTCTTCACTACTTGGTGATATAGAAAACAAACGTAATGAAAAGAAAAAATGATACTCTATGATTACTTTGAAACAGAAATAAAAAGAAAAGAAGAAGGAAAGGAGAGATGACGAGAAAGGGACTTTTAGTATACATGTATGAACTAAATCTATTCACTAGTATAAAAGTATGAAAGAGTATGAGGGTGTTTACTGAACAACAGACATTAAGCTGAGAAGCAAAGAAGATGCTGAAAAGAGAAGAGATGCCTTACTGCCAAGTAGGCCTACATGATCAACTTGAAAAGAAAGTTCAGTGTATCGACAAAACACAGACCCAACCACACAAAACTGCCAGGCTCAACAACCTTACCTGAACTTGCAAAACAAGGGACACAGAAAGAACAGTGCGAAAGCAGCCTCACCTTCCATGAAAAGAAGACGATCATCAAATGTATGGCCCGACCTAGAGTAGAAAAGGATGACTACCACCACCTCAAAAGACAAGAACAAGTCATAATTCTAAGACTCCGCACTGGGCACAACAGACTAAACCACCATACGTCCTCAAAGCTGAAACTTGCTCCTTCTCCCCTGTGTGCCTGTGGTAAAGAAAACCAGACAGCCGAGCACATCCTTCAAAGGTGTACGCTATTCAGCAACCTGAGGAAGAAAGTGTGGCCGACGGAGGTAACCCACCGACAAAGCTGTAGGGCCCACGAGAGGAGCTGGAAAGGACATGCCATTATTTTTCCCAGACACATCTGACAGTGTAAAGCGAACGAGAGAAAAAGAGAACAACCTTACCCTTACAAATGATTTTTTTTTGGGCAAGTGTTCTGTATTTTTATTATCATATCATCATCATCATCATCATCATCATCATCATCATCATCATTATTTTCTTTAAATAAGTAAAAGAATCATGAACATTTATACATGTTTGGTGTCAGTTAATATCTTCAGATTATACTAGCCTAGTTAGATATATTGAAGTCATTCGGATAAGACTAGAAACCGAGGCCCCGTGTGCGAACGCATGCAGAACATCTTGCGCACACGTTAAAACCCCGTTCCGCCTTTTGGAAGAACAGGCCATCGTGTGCCGGTAGGAGCGGATGACAAAATTATAAAAACCAGCATGCACACAGGTGTCGTGTTTAGACATCATCCTTGATGAAAAATCGGGGGGTGGAGTCCCAGGCGGCTCGGGGTATATGGCAACGTTCTGGTGGCTCCTGCGACGGTACTGGAACCATTCGTATCAGTCATTGCCTTTCCAATGGATCATTCCAGTGGCGTGGAGAGGGGGGTCTGCTGCATGGGTAACAGCTTGCCTTCCATACTTACTTACCCAGGCTTTGCGCTCTAAAAACTAGAGCGCAACTCCATAGTCTTCTGAGACTGATGGGTGCCTACTACTATATTCAAGGAAGGAGTAGTAATGAAAATGTTGAGTCTGTACTGAAGTGTGCCACAACCAGAAACGTGCAGAGCTCTGGTTCTAGGTAGCCACAAAACCTAATGGCAAACATAGAAACAAGAATTGCTTTTAAATATGGATGCTATTTACAATGAAATTTCTGTCTTACAATCAAATGTTTCTCTCTTTTCTACTTCTGTTTTATTTAGTACTTTATTCTTTTATTTTGAGGACAGTGAAATAAACACTGGTGTGTGGGGTTTTGTTGTTGTTGTTTTTTTACATCCAATCCCCCTGTGTATGCAGTTTTGTAAACTTTGTTATCCGTTCCCACCGACACACAGTGGCCTACTCTTCTGAAAAGCAGGATAGGCTTTAATGTGTGCGCAAGATGTTGTCCGTACGTTCGCACAAGGGGGCTAGGTTTATATTCTCATCCGAAGGATGAGGCTGGTGTGTGTGTGTGTGTGTGTGTGTGTGTGTGTGTGTGTGTGTGTGTGTGTGTGTGTGTGTGTGCGTGTGTGTGCGTGTGTGTGCGTGTGTGTGTGTGTGTGTGTGTGCGTGTGTGTGCGTGTGTGTGCGTGTGTGTGCGTGTGTGTGTGTGTGTGTGTGGTGTGTGTGTGTGTGTGGTGTGTGTGTGTGTGTGTTCTTTCCTCAGCTACAGCTCTGGGGTTCACCAGTGGTAAGATTTTGCGTATGTGACAGTTCCCCCCTCACTCCTCACCCCCCCCCCCCCAAACATTAAGGTAGCCGCATTCACACTTCGGGATACAGTTGGGAATTGAACTTCTCAATTTTGCTGGGACAGTCACTCAGTCTGCTCCTTCCGATTTTCAATTGTAACGAGTTCTTTTGACGTAAAAGCAGAAAAAAGGAAATAGAAAAACAAAGCAAGCAAAAGAATCTACAAACAGCAGAGAGAGAGAGAGAGAGAGAGAGAGAGAGAGAGAGAGAGAGAGAGAGAGAGAGAGTAATGCCTGCTCAATTATTCATGTCCATTACAATAGAAATAGAAAAACAAAAATTCCCTATTCAGTACTCCCAAGGCTGCATATGTGATTCTATCACATCGTACCTGATGGCAGGAAATTCTGAAAATCTGATCTAAAAAAAAGAAAGAAAGAGAGTTCTTTTGACGTACACAAATCCTTTAAAAAGCACACGGGTCTAACCAGTTTGGAGTATCCTCCAGAAGACTTGACGGTCATTGCGATTTTCCCGTCAAACTGGAAATAAAGGGGAAACCAGGGATTCGAACTAGGATCTGAAGCTTTACTTGTAAGGCATGTATGTGAACGTCTAGACCATCCTACCGCTTTCCTTCTTTCTTGTGTATGTCTGTGTGTGTGTGTGTGGGGGGGGGGGGGGGGGGTCTGGAGGGGATCTGAGGGGTATGGGTGATGGGGAGGTGAAACACTGTGTGCGTAAAGGGGCATTTTATTGATATGTAGGGCCTATATAAGAAATAATGGACAACAACGTTTTGCATAAACTGTCAACGAAAATACACAAGAAATGTAAACCCCCCCCCCCCCCCCCCCCCCCGACTATGTACAATAGATGTAGACATTTTGATCAAAATCAACAAAAGTATTTTACCTGGTTTCTTCAAAATGTTTGAAAGAAGAATAGATGTAGATATTTTAAAGGATTTTGGTGGAAACTGGAAATAGGATATGTAGCCTACAGCCAAAATGATGATCATAACTACTGCGGATTCTTTTTTGTTTGCTTGTTTTTTTTGCAATATGGTATTATTACAGCATAAGAAGTCGGAAGATGCGGCAAACAAATATTTAAAAATAAACGACTGTGGCCACTCCCTACCAGTTGAGAATAGTTTCAGTGCTTGTGTCTGATGAAATCAATGAGAAATCTTGTGTCCCTTTTTTTTTTTGAAAAGCAAAGGTTTAATACCATCTGTATGTAATCGTTACCACGCTAATGACTTAAAAAAAAAGAAGAAAAAAATAGATATCGTTAACTTAAAAAGGTCCACGTTCCCCTGTGTGTATAAATGGTATATTGTGTTTCAAGCCAAACTGATAACCACAAAGACACTGGATGTTTTGCAATATTTTAATCCTCAGGGCATTAAGTCGAAGATGAACAATGATACTGTATAGGCCTATTCCTTATGAGTGATGGATAGACTAGTTTGACTGCGCCGGTATGATGACATCAAAAGAAATCTAGTGACCTTTTTTGGAACATAAATTGGCTGCGCCCATCTGATAACATCAAAAGAAACCTGGTAACGTTTTTTGTTTTTTTAGAGCAGCGAATGTTGAACCATCTCTATGCAATCGTGACCACATTGATGACCGTGAAGAAATACTTCGCTCCCCTGTGTGTGTGTGTGTGTGTGTGTGTGTGTGTGTGTGTTATTTTTATCTTATTCTTTTATATCGAGGATAATGGGATAGGCCCTTATGTGCTTTTTTTCATCCAGTCCCTATGTGTATGCAGTTGTGTAAATATTGTCATCTGTTCCCACCGGCACACAATGGCCTACTCTTACGAAAAGCGGAACAGGATTTAACGTGTGCACAAGATGTTTTGCGTGCGTTGGCACACGGGGCCTCGGTTTACAGTGTCATCCGAACGACTTTTAGGGGAGTGGAGTCAGCACTGATGTTAACTCCAGGGGAAAAATCCCCTCGAACGGGAATTGAACTTGGGTCGTCATATTGGGAAGGCAATGTTCTGACCACTAGGCTATCCCGTCCCCTGTGTGTGTGTGTGTGTGTGTGTGTGTGTGTGTGTGCGCGCGCGCGCGCGCGCATGCATGCGTGTGTGCGCGCACGTGCGTACATGTGTGTGTGCGCGCGCGCCCGCGTGTGCGAGTGTGTGTGTCCTTTCTTTAATCTAACGTATCTTTACTCACGGTGATATCAGACAAAAGGAAATATGATGAAGTTTTATAAGACTGTTCCACATATAGAAAACGTGTGTGTGTGTGTGTGTGTGTGTGTGTGTGTGTGTGTGTGTGTGTGTGTGTGTGTGTGTGTTATCTTTTTTTTTATATCGAGGATAATGGAATAGGCACTTATGCTTTTTTTACATGCAGTCCCCGTGTGTATGCAGTATTGTAAATCTTGTCATCCGTACCCACCGGCACACAATGGCCTACTCTTACGAAAAGTGGAACAGGATTTAACGTGTGCACAAGATGTTCTGCGTGCGTTCGCACATGGGACTCGGTTTATAGTCTCATTGGTTTATAGTCTCATCCAATGACTTTTGGGGAGAGTGGAGTTTTTTTGTTTGTTTTTTTTCTTTAGATCAGATTTCCAGAATTTCCTGTCATCAGCTATGATGTGATAGAATCACATATGTAGCCTCGGAAGTACTGAATAGGGAATCTTTATTTTCCTACTCCTATTGTGATGAACATGAATGATTGAGCATGCATTATTATCTCTCTCTCTCTCTCTGTTTGTTGTTTCCTTTCCTTGCTTCTTTCCTCTTCTCTGATATTCTTTTCCTCCAGTTCCTTCATCTTAATCATCTGTTGGAATCCAACGGAGGGAGAGTGGAGTTATTTGTTTGTTTTTTTGGGGGGAGAGTGGAGTTAACACTGTTAACTCCAGGGGAAAAATCCCCTCCAACGGAATCGAACCCAGGTCATCAAATTGCGAGCACAATGTTCTGACCACTAGGCTATCCCATCTCCTGCAGCTATAAGCACAGGAGAAGACCGGTAGTATGCATCCCACTCAATACGTGAACACAGAGAAGAGACAAGAGAAGAACTATAAACTAAGCCAAAGAGCCTGTGAGTGACTGAATGCAGATCGACACTTATGTTACCTCCATCCGTTCCTCTGAAGTTGGAGAATGGCTGCCTATATGGTGAGGTATTTGAAAATAGTCATCCATGCAAACTTCTCATTCAGTGCACAATTTCAATCTCACATTGATTCCCAGGTGGGATGAGTGAGTCTGAGTGCACATTTTGGTTCATCCCCAGAGTGTTAAGTTGGGGAACAAACAACAACAACCGCATGCAGATTGACACTTATGTTAAACCTCTATCCATCTTTCGATTTAAAACGGTCAAGTGAGTAACACAGAGAGACAGCTGTGAAATGATCACAGATTTCTTGCAGTGATGGGACAGTGCACGGCTCATTTTTGTCACAGAGTAACAGACATGGCTTTCACTCTGCTATTATCTTTAAAATTGTAGCTGTCAATAGTTATTAAAAAAAAAAAAATTGATCTGATTGAGCAGAGGTGGAGCCGCCGCTGTAGTCTAGTGGTTAGGGCGTTGGACTCGTAATCTAAAGGTTGCCGGTTCGATCCCAGCTTTCGGCTATGGCGTTGTGCCCTTGGAAAAGGCACTTTACAGCTATTTTCTCACCCCACCCAGGTGTAAAAGGGGTACCAACCTTGTGTTGGGGGTTAACCCTGCGATAGACTGGCGTCCTATCCTGGGGGAGTCTATGACTCTCAGTCGCTTAACGCCACAGAAACCGGGATAAGCACTGGCCTGATGAGCCTTAGGCTCGGGACAGACTTAAGTTTAACAGCAAAAAGAAGCTTTGTCTCTTTACTTCATGAAGATAACCCATGCCTACGTTGACATGCAGATTCTGTCCCTTTAACTCTTCTTTTCATTCCTTTGTAGCTCTGCCACAGCCACAAGCAAGTGGATTGACTGTAAGCCATAGGAATCCTACACAGGAGGAATGTAATAATAAAATGTAGGACTTACAAACAAAAATCTAAGGAAATATTCCCATAAGCCACCCTCACTCTCCCCCCCCCCCCCCCCCCAAAGAATCAAACTAAAAACAGCCTCACTTCCATACAGCTGAGACAACTTTCTCATGTCATGCTATGTTTTTATTCCATTGACAGTATGATAATACAAACACAGACAAATAAAATGGTTGTACTTTAAAAAATAAAAATGAGTTGGATCACTTCACATTTAAAAAAAAAAAAGAAAAGAAAAAAGAAAGAAATTAAAAGAAACAAAATGTGCTGATGAAACGAGGAAAATCAACCAAGAGGCTACATTGAAATCACCAAGTATCACAAACATAGTACAACAAGGATGCAAGAAATTTCGGCTCATGATGTGATTACACTATTGTTCAGTGAATGCATTTTACAACCAGAAATATACAACAGGTAACATCACACTCCACGCTATGGTTGACCTTATCATAACTTACATTACCAGCTCAAGTCAGATTTGGTAACTTTACAATTCACGCAAGCTATCCATGACACGGTATACGTCTGTCATACCAATATATATATCCATCTTTATAATATGATCATGACAGAGAATTATTTCTCAGTTTTTAATGCAATGAGAACTGATCACTCCACACTCTGTACAATGTATTGTATGCAAAATACAGCTTGTCCCGTTTTGACACTCAGAACACACACTGTAACACTATGACTGGCTGGTACTTTTAATCCACAAAGATCATCACTCATGGGACCTTGTTTGTTTGTTTGTTTGAAAAAGAAACATCACCTGGTCAGTCTGGTTTCTAATACAATAACCAATTACCAACTCATAAATCCAATCCCTAGAGTCAAGTGTGTATGGCAACAAAAGCACAAATCAAGTTTGACAAAATGCCTAATACCTATTGAGTTACTATATCTACTTTCTTTCTATGAACCTGTGAAGAGCGCATCAAGATATCTATCTCCTTCTCCAGAGAGGAACTACTAAGGGGACAAACAAATCCAATGACAGGTTGGTCACTCATTATGTAAGGAAAACATTGCATGGCCTGCAATTAAAACTAAAGCCTGAATACAGTTGCTCTATGTTTTGAAATAAATGTTCCAAAGTGTAAGGTGCAACCATGATTATGATGTTACCTTCTCATCAGGGGATGTTGATAAAAAAAAAAGAAGAAAAACCCCTTAGAAGAATGCCGATTGCTGAATGGCAGATTATATAATTGTCCCCCTTGAACAATGTGGCAACTGTATATATATATGGACGCCAAATCTTCACAAAGTGGATTTTCTTGGAACAGACCGTTAAAAGATGAAACCTATACTTTATCAAGGAGAAAAAGACACGTGTTTTGTGACAAACTTTTCATGTGAAAGTTATGTTCCCTTTACCAGTACTTTCTCTCCTTCCTTCTATCACTATCTATCTTCTATCAACTTCTATCTTCTTTTCAAGCCATGTCACGAAACCTCAGATAAAATAATTTTTCAGATTAGCAACCAATGCCTTCAAATTATTTCATGATAGAGTCCTAGTTAACCATAATTCATGTTGCTGAATGGAGAATGGTACTCTGCCTGGTGTCTTAGAAAAAGCACTGAATCTCTTTAACTTCATGAAAAAAAAATATGGCAGAATGAATTTAGAACGTCTGAGAACAACCCTTGGTGCACAGACAGTAAATGCATACCGCCCCCTCTCCCCCTAAAAAGACACATAGTGACAGAAAATCACACTTTTTTTGGTAAAAATCAATGTGACAAGCAGACAAGGAAATAAACAGTGACATTCCAAAAAGCTTTACTGGTTCAAAAACTGAAAGGCATTTAAAAAAATTATTGGCAAACTGCATCTATTTTCCTTTTTAATCTTTTTTTCCCTTCCAAAAAATGGAAATAAAAGCACAATGTTGTTGATAAATGAATATACAAGTAGAAATGTAAAATAAAAGCATGAAACTGGGAAAAAAACAAAACTGTTGTCTTGTTTTTTTTAATTTTATCTTATCACATGCCTCAATAATCACTACTAAAAGCAGAGAGGAAAAAAGACAGGAAGCTGAAAACACACATACATACATATACACACCTCGGCGTGAAAAGCAGGTGAATGCATGATTTGCATACAATCATAATGCAAGTAACAATAAAACAATATTCCTAGGCCATCATCTAATCCATACTTACTGCTATACAATGTGTGTTTTGCTGATGTGAGTGTGGTAGAGTAACTCCTCTTGGTCCTGGGTGACTCAAGAGTCTTGTTAGGTTTGTTCAGAAACCTACGTTGTGCTGTATGCATATCCTTAACTGACGGTTTATACTTTTCTGATCTGAAAACATCAACACACTTGGAGGGGGTAAAAAAGGCAAGTAGGTTTTAACAAAACGTTGTGCTGAAATTTAACTTCTCTACAACGTTGACAAGAACACGGGTTTCTTTGCCACGAATGAGGACAGCCTGTTTCGAGCTCACTGTGAACAGATTTCTTTATACGGTCAAAAAGTCCCTGACATCTAGGTAAAACTCCCGAGCATGAGAAGTGTATGTCACATGATTCAATTCTATGTTTGTATACTACGATGCGTTGCTTCATTATGCTGGATTACTTGCTACAGTCTATCGACAATGTGTGTCTGGTAGAATGTTGAAGCTCTGACGTCAATCATCCACCATATGAAGGAAGGATCTGCTGCAGACTAACAATGACATGAAAACGTCAGCACACAGGCATCCCATAATCATTCATCAGAAGCTTTCGTGCCACGAATTGTACCACTGGCGCGTTGCTGAAACACACAGAACACAAAGAAAGAAACATTAAGTCCACGTTTTGTGGCAATATGCAGACCTGTGCACCCCCTTACTACTGATTTCAGTATTTTCATGGCAATTTTCAGTATTTTTCACTGTTTCAGTATTTTTGCGCGTTGTTCGTGACAGTTTTTCAACATGAAGCATAAATGTCTTCTTTTTAATTGGGTTTTTGTCTCTGTATTTGTTTGCTCATCCCCCTTCCAATTTCTTTCCATTGTACAAAAGCTCATAAGCTTTTTCTTTTATCAACTAGCAAATCTGGACAGGTCTGATGACTTAAGTGATGTAATATACAGAGCGTAGAATTGGGAGAGAAAAAAAAAGAGGAAATTAAGCCGGGGTCCAGGGGCCGCTTAGGCCCTGGTGGGGTGCAGGGGCAAAGCCCCGCTGGGGGGCCCAGGGGGGCGAAGCCCCCCGGCCGAAAACGATTTTTCGCATTTTAAAGGCAGTTTGGAGGCCTCTCCAGGCACCATTTTGTGCAATGTGGAGGCAAATGTGTGTGTGTGTGTGTGTGTGTGTGTGTGTGTGTGTGTGTGTGTGTGTGTGTGTGTGTGTGTGTGTGTGTGTGTGAGAGAGAGAGAGAGAGAGAGAGACTCAGACCTTCCATAAAGAACCACCAGAGTATGTCAAATTTGTTTTAAAAAGATCTATTCTGGGTAGCAGTAATATAAGTTTGTGTGTACCACTGTGATGGTTAATGGAAAACGTGGGAGAGAGAGAGAGAGAGAGAGAGAGAGAGAGAGAGAGAGAGAGAGAGAGAGAGAGATGAGAGAGAGAGAGAGAGAGAGAGAGAGAGAGAGAGAGAGAGAGAGAGAGAGATCAATACACTCTCTGGTGAAGATTTAAGAAGATCCTATGCCTTTCTCATTTTATTTTTAATCTGATTTCGGTGAGGACTCACCATGACAGTTTGCATGGCCAGAAAACAAGTGCTGTGTATGTGTGTGCTCTGCTGCTGTCCAGTACAGCACCAGAGCGGAAGCCGTGTTCCGTACGATATAACTTCAGAGCGAGTCTTGATGTAACTTCAGAACAAGTCACTTTGCCGTTTTAACGATCAACTGATTTTTCGAAGATGCAAGAAATTTTACTGTTCCATGATTTTCCAAGAAATCAGCGCTTCTATAAATGAAGAGCCGTGGTTTGCTATGTTCCGACCGCATTCCAATTTTCGACACCACCTGCGAATGAAAGTTTAACTTTCACTAGCGAGTAGCCTGATGCAGAGACGTAGCAGAGACGTAGCGCAGGTTTCAAACCTTACTCCGCAAAACGAACAGCCAATTTTGCTGCTTATGCTTCTATATCCGCAACTGTACCTCTTTTAGCCCCATCCTGGCCTGTTAGCGTCATTTTGCATTCACTCCGCGTCTTTCTTTGCTTATAGGTGAATCAGTTTGGTCTGTTTCTCCGCGAAAGTTTACGGCGCTTTCCGCCATTTTGTTTTGAAGATACTGTTGTGCGCATGCGTCATCAGGGGAGATAAGTAACTGAACGATAGGGCCTAGCAGACGACGTAACGCGAGATGAACGGCATCGCTGAACGATAGAAGATAACGTTTCGATTTCCGGATTTTTCGTTGACAAAAAATCGGATTTTGATTAATAAAATCGTATTTCCGTATTTTCCTACTTTTTTCCGGAACAAATACGGAAAAATACGGAAGGTGCACAGGTCTGCAATATGTAATTTCTGATTCATCTTAATGGTATACCTACACAAGAAAAAAGGTCCAAACATGGGTTTTCTATTGGGTTATATTTGATAAAATGCATCAAAGACATACAAAGTGTGAGGAGTTAAAAACCTTTTAGCTTTCTGGGAAAGAAGAAAGAACTTACACATAACTGCAATGACCCCTTTCCACACATGTACACACTTTTCCATTATTAAATTTCTGCCTTTTTAAGGCAGTGGTATTTTCATTAAAAACGTTCAAATTTTCTATTTTTTTTATTTGGACTGATTTTGCACCTTTAAAGACTGCTTTATCACAATGTCTTATTCAAGGTAGTCTGTACCTTAGACAAAACACACACAGACACACTTTTTTTTCACACACAGACACATTAAGACAGGACATGAGGAAAAAACAGAAGCTAGACTGTACCTTAGACAAAACACACACAGACACACGAAGACACGAGATGAAGAACAAACAGAAGCTAGTCTGCTGTACCTTGTCTAGTTCCCTCTTTGTCTCTTCTTCTATCTTGCGGATGTCCTCCATGGTCATTCCGTACCACTTGTCCGTCCAGCAGAACACTTGACGATGGAAGTTGTTGAAGATCCGCCTTTCTTGCTATAAACACACATACACACACACACACACACACACAGACATCAGTATGATCCATGAATATATGGTTTGCAAGTGCTGAATACTTTAATAACCCTCTTAGTCCCAAACCGGGATTTGCCAGGATTGAATAATTGCCCCCCCCCCCCTCCTCCCCTGAATCCCGAACCGGGATATACACACCAGTCAAGTCAAAAACACTTTAATCATCCCTGAAGGGCAATTACAATTACTAACAAACACAGTAGATTTCCATCACGCTGTGACCTTCATTAATTGCTCTGTCCCGAGCCTAAGGCTCATCAGGCTGGTGCTTATCCCAGTTTCTGTGGTGTTAAGCGACTGACAGTCATAGACTCCCCCCTGGATAGGACGCAAGTCTATCGCAGAGTTAACCCCCAACACAAGGTTGGTACCCCTTTTACACCTGGGTGGGGTGAGAAAATAGCCGTAAAGTGCCTTTTCCAAGGGCACAACGCCATAACCGAAAGCTGGGATTGAACCCGCAACCTTTAGATTACGAGTCCAACGCCCTAACCACTAGACTACAGTGGCAGCTTCATTAATTGCTACCACATGTCAAAGCACATGATTGCTTATTCTGTTATCCTCGATATAAAAGAATAAATAAATAAAGCTCTATCATGCCAGAGGTACAAATCCCACTGCGAGTCTGGAAGTAATTATAGCTGCTGGTATGTATCTAGAAGGAGGAAAAGGTGAGCAAGCATGTGTGCCTGACCTGATTTCGTAATGGAATCCGAAATCTAGGGGCAGTTTGGGTTCAGAGACACTGAATGCAAGAGGGTTAATGAAAGTTGTTGTGCTTGCATAGATCTTTCATACAGGTCTTTTCAAAGACACGGCTACTGTTCTTTTAAGTTAAGATTATCATGTTTTTCTCTTATAATGTCTGATTATTTTTCATTTTCCTGGCAGACATATACATTAATTAAGAGAATATCTCACAACTGTTGTCTTTATTAAAACACAAAATGAACTTACTTTCAAGATGAATTTTTCTATTTTGCCTTGCAGTCCCCACCACTTGAACAGAACACGCACCAGCTTGTAACAGCACATCACAGGTTCATGAGTTTTCTGAAACAGGACAATGAAAATTAAACAAAACTCTAAGGCACAGACAGACACGTGCATGCACGGATGCACATACACACGCGCACACACACAGTAACACAGACACGCACATACACACACACACAAACACACACACACACTCACACACACACACCCACACACACTCACATACACACACACTCACACACACATACACGCATGCACATGCACACACACACACCGCACATACACACTAACAAAAACACACGCACGCACACACACACACCCACACACACGCACACCACACACACACACACACACACCACGCACACACACACGCTCACACACACACGCGCACACACACACACACACACACACACACACACACACACACACACGCACAAACACACTCACACACACACACACACACACGCACAACACACACACACACACACACACACGCACTATTGACAGTACTCACCGACCACTCTCCTTGCTGTCCCACAACAACTGAACTGTTAGGCTGCTTGGCCTTGCCACACCAACAACAAACAACAAAAAAAGGCAAGATGTCAGTTCCCTGGGCTATCTTTCAAACGCTGTTCATACTAAAAGATTTCTAAATCCTCTAAAGTTGGAGTATGGCTACCTATAAGGTGAGGCATTTGAAAACAAATTATACATGCAAACTTTTTGGTCCCTATGAAAACCTTCTATCAATCGTAAAGAAATGCAAACTTAAATGGTATGGGCATGTCACAAGATCAAAAGGACTTGCAAAAACAATACTGCAAGGCACTGTCCAAGGAGGAAGAAAAAGAGGCAGGCTAAGGAAGAGATGGGAGGACAACATCAGCGAATGTTTAGGCCTAGAACTCTGCCAAATCTTGAGAAAGGCAGAACAGAGAGAGAGAAATGGAGGGTACTGGTTGTCAAGTCTTCAGGGGTGCCCCCACAGTCACCAGACTAAGGGATAAGTAGACAGACAGACAGACAGACAGACAGACAGAGACAGACAGACAGACAGACAGACAGACAGATAGATAGGTAAATACACACACACACGCACACACACGCACACACACACACACACACACACAACAAACACACACACAGAACACACAGACGCACAAAACACATGCACACAACACACACACAACCACACACACACACATACAACACACACACACATACAACATACACACACACATCACAACATCACACACAACACAACACACATACAACACACACACACAACACACAACATACACACACACCACACCACAACACATAAACAACACAAAACACACACACAACCCCCCCCCCCCCCCCCACACACACACAGACAGAGGCCCCACCTGCTGCTGTTGACAAGCCACAGTAGACTGGGGGAGAGGACCCCTGTTGCTCTTTTCTGAGTGGTAGCGAGTTGGGTCCCATTCCTCCTTGTAGTCCTGCCATCACATAAAAAAAATACACGTTTGGTTCAGTAACAATACGAAGATGAGGAAGAAGAAAGAAGAAGAAGAAGAAGATGATGATGATAATAACAATACTTTTCTTCCTGCCATCAGATAAATAGACGTTTGGTTCAGTAACAATTCGAAGATGAAGAAGAAGAAAGAAGAAGATGATGATGATGATGATGATGATGATGATGATGATGATGATGATAATAACAATACTTTTCTTCCTGTCATCACATAAATACACGTTTGGTTCAGTAACAATACGAAGATGAGGAAGAAGAAAGAAGAAGAGGATGATGACAACAATGCTTTTCTTTTTTCTTTAAGGGGAAATTTATAACACAGAATTTCCAGAAGGTGGTGAGGGAATTTATACTGAAAGAGCAACCCCCCCCCCCCCCCCCCCCCGCATCCACAGGTGGGTTCTCACCATAAAGGTACCTACATCCCAATTTCAGAGAGAGGGAAGGTTTTTCAAATTAAAAAAAAAATTTTAAATGACATTTTAAAAATTATTATTTAATAGTCATTTTATATCAAAGGCCGCCACTGTAGTCTAGTGGTTAGGGCGTTGGACTCGTAATCTAAAGGTTGCGGGTTCGATCCCAGCTTTCGGTTATGGCGTTGTGCCCTTGGAAAAGGCACTTTACGGCTATTTTCTCACTCCACCCAGGTGTAAAAGGGGTACCAACCTTGTGTTGGGGGTTAACCCTGTGACAGACTGGCGTCCTATCCAGGGGGGAGTCTATGACTCTCAGTTGCTTAACGCCACAGAAACCGGGATAAGCACCGGCCTGATGAGCCTTAGGCTCGGGACAGACTTTAACTTAACTTTATATATATATAAACAAAATTATTTACAGAGAGAGGGAAGTGGGAGGGTTGTTTTTTTTTGGCCCCCGTATTTTTCGTTATTATTTTATATAATTTTATACTGACCCCTCTTGGAACGGCATTGTTGTCGGCAATGTCGATATGATGAACCTCTCGTCGTTTCAAGTCTTCCTCTGAAAGCCCGTGAACGTTGTCCTGCTCCCCCCTGTCCGGTGCGTGGAATGACTCGATGCTAATGTAGAAGTCACCTTTCATGTACTCGTTCTGAAAATAATAATAATAATATGGGATTTATATAGCGCTGAATCTTGCAGAGTGCACAAATCAAAGCGCTTTCATTCAAATTAGTCACGCGCATGCAACCGTTTACATAAAAATCAACAAATGACATGTCTACACACACACACACACACACACACACACTGAAAATTCAGTACACAGAGATTTTTTTTTACTTTTTTTTTTTTCAGTACAGAGAAAGTACAATGCTCAAGAGTCGGGTTTGGGTTTTTTTGGTGTTTTTGTTTGGTTTTTTGTTTGTTTGTTGCAGAAATGACAAATGTAACTCCACGTGTGTGTGTGTGTGTGTGTGTGTGTGTGTGTGTGTGTGTGTGTGTGTGTGTGTGTGTGTGTGTGTGGTGTGTGCGTGCGTGCGTGTGTGTGTCTGTGTGTGTGTGTGTGTGTGTGAGAGAGAGAGAGAGAGAGAGAGAGAGAGAGAGAGAGAGAGAGAGAGAGAGAGAGAGAGAGAAGAGAGACAGACAGACAGACAGACAGACAGACAGACAGACAGACAGACAGACAGAGAGACAAAGAGATTGTGTATGAGTGTCTGTGTGTGTGTCTGTGTGTGTTTAGACCTCACTGCATGCCTGTATTCATAGACTAACGTTATAAAGCAGACGACTTACCGAAATGACAGTTCGGCAATATGGATAGGCGTTCCAAGCATTCTCGTACACTGTCAGCGATCCTTTAGGGGCTATGGTTCTGACAAAAGTGGGAACTTTGCTGCAAACACACACACACACACACACACACACACACACACACACACACAGAGGCACGCACACACACACACACACACACATAGAGGCACGCACACACACACACATATTCAGTGACCAATATAATGTAAACATCAATCCACAAATGATTGATACCGCACACACACAGAGGCACACGCAGAGGCACACGCAGAGGCACACACAGACACATACACACACACGCACACAAACAAACAGACACACAAACAGACACACACAGACACACACCGAAAAAACACAAGTGTGAATCAGGCATGGTACTAAAGCAAACGGAACAAAAAACTCCCAACGAATCAGCTGAAAACTGATTCAGTCCCACGCTGTGCCAGGACAGAGCTCAAAGGTCGAAGTGTTTTCAATTTTGAACAAGAAAATGCAGTGTAAAGAGGTACACAGTCTCTTCAATATATAAATATTTTTAATTGTTTTTAATTTTCAAATAATGAACGCAGACCAATATAATGTAAACATCAATCCACAAATGACTGATACCAGAGCTTATAAAGAAAATTTTTTTTAAAAGATAAGATTACAAACTGATATCCGACATACTAGCATATGTTTCAGCTAGCGTATGAACTCAAATGGTCTTATACATATAATATATACACATGTACATACATGCATACAGACATATATATATACCCATGCATATAGACATATATACAGGCATACATGTGCATACATGTATACATAACCTACACACACATAGCTGATAGAACATTGTTTAACAGTCTCTGCAATATCAAATTCTTGAATCATGATACGCGACACGCTTATAAAGGCCCATCTTCAGTTCTTGATTTGTGAAAAACATGACTTTGCAACTGTAACACAGCTACAATGAAGCAGTTAGTATCTAACTGTAGTTTTATTTTTTGATTTTAAAAATAACTGTAGTTTTATTTTCATTTTAATGGTTTGAAGCTCCTGTAACTGTCATACTTGTCTCGAGTCATACAGGCAAAGAGATAGATAGACTGACTTTGTGTACTGGTATTTAAAAAAAGGTATATGCATGCACGCACGCACACACACAAACACATGCATGCACACACACACACACCACACACACACACAGATGAAAAGACGGAAACAAATAGGTGAGAGAGAGAATTGGCAGACACGACGTTTTCGGGAATGGGTTGCCATCACCCGACACCTACCTGGAGAGGTAATAGACCTTTTTGGTATACTGGCCAGTGGTGAACTCTTTGCCAGTGGCAACCAATGGCGTCTCTGGGGCATTGGCTCCTTTCGCCTCAAACGGGTCGTTGACCAATACCTCCAGACCTTCCCCTCCTCCCGTTTCGTTCTTGCTGGCTTCCGCTACTGACCATAACTGTGCTACATGGTACTGAGAGGGAGAGAGAGAGAAAAAAAGAATAACTACAATTAAAAATAAAAACAACACACACAACCCCCCCCCCCCCCCAAAAAAAAAACCCATCAAAAAACTAGATTAAAAAAAAAATCAGAAACCAAAACCAAAAAACTCCTTGAAATAAGTGAAATAGATTGAAAGACAGAAAAACTAGAATGAAAAAAAAACCCAAATAGAAAACATCTTGAAATAAGTGAAATACACTGAAAGAAAGAACCCCCCTCCCCCCCCCCCCCCCCCCCCCCCCCACAAAAAGCTAGAATTTTAAAAAATCAGAAACAAAACCAGAAAACCCCCAAAATAAGTGAAATAGACTGTAAAAAAAAACAACACATTAAAAAGTGAAATAGACTGTGTGTTGCTTAATGATGAGAAAATACACTAGTCACTAGGTACTGAGTGAGCAATATTACCAAACTGACTAGGTACTGAGTGAGCAAAGACAACAAATTGACTAGATACTGCATTTAGCAGTCAATAAACTGACTAGGTACTGATTTAGCAAAGTCACTACACTGACTAGGTACTGATTTAGCAAAGTCACTAAACTGACTAGGTGCTGAATTCAGCAATGTTACCAAATTATCTAGGTATACTCAAGGAGCTGTGAAATCTCACCAAACAAAAAAACCAAGTACAAGATAAACCCCTGAAATGTCACTAAACCAACCCACACACTGACCTGACCTGATTAGGAAAGGTCACCGGACAAACCCATGTGCCGAATCTGCTGCGAAATATGTCCCTAACACTACAGACAGACCCATCAAAACTGGTCACAGCTTGTTCAGCTCTGACTGACACAGTGTGTGGGTTCTGTGAGGCTGAAATAATCTGCTGATATGACATGACTAACTAACAGTGCAGACACCGAGACAGGCAACGCTGGCCCTCATGTCAGACACATTTCTACATGTATCAGGTCTACGGTTCAAAGCCTCAAAGTCTGCCTCTGCACCTAGCTTTTCCTTCCTTCACCTCACCATAAATGGTGGTCTGGATCTTACTAGTCTTGAAATGAGACAATAAACTCAGACCTTATGTGCAACATCCATTTTTTTTTTCATTAAAAAAAAAATTTCATTTGATTTTTTTATATCGAGGATCATGGGATAAGCACTCTTGTGCTTTTTTACATCCAGCCCCCGTGTGTATGCAGTTTTGTAAATGTCATCTGTTCCCACTGGCACATGATAGCCTACTCTTATGAAAAGTGGAACAGGATTTAACATGTGCACAAGATGTTCTGCCTGCGTTCACACACGGGACCTCGGTTTATAGTCTCATCCGAAAAGTGTGTTAAAGAACCTAATGTCCTAAGGCAACAAAAAAGTTGTTGCTGGTAAAAAGTCATGAAAAATTCTTTTTTATATGTAAAACCCCCCCCACATAAAAACATAAAAATAAGACATTAAAAAAAAGCGGATCTTGGTGCATTATACTGACATCTTCTCCAGGGGAAAAGTGCTCTGAACTTCATGCAGCGATTCTAAAACATCTGTTACAGTTAATAATGTATCGTAATATACAACACACAATACAAAAAAAAAAAGATCTTAGTCTCTCGTTACTGTAATGGTGGTGGTAGTGGTGTTACTGTATATCTATACATGTGATTTTAAAAAAATCCTCCCCAAAATAAGTATACAGCTACCTTAATGGTGGCCCAAACCATTCACATACATACAAAAATCTCACCATCAGTGAACCTCGAGCTTTAACCGAGGACACAACCCCCCCCCCCAAAAAAAAAACAAACAACCCTAACAACAAAAACCTGAATGCACACACACCAAAAAGTAAAACATGGGTACGGATGTGTTTATCACTACCAGTAGTTAATAAATCTTTTAAAATAAGCAAAAGCATTGCTTATTCAGTGTTACCATCTGGAAAATAAAAGTTCGACTTTTCAAGACTAATGTACGAACTCCAAGGCAAATGAAATATTACATTCATCTAAAACAAAACAAAAAAAATGATAAATATAATTACCTCATCCACTGTCATAGGCATACAGATGCGGCTGCACAAAACACAAACAAATGTTACATTCAAAGCAAAGACCCTTACTAGCAGTTTTTTTGTTTTGTTTTTAAACACAGCACCGCAATTCCCTGGAGATACTAGTTAGCATTTTTGGGTGTTTTTTTTCAACATAGCACCGCAATTCACTGGTGATACCAAATACTGAATGAATTGAACAGAGCTTCTCACATCGAAACTTACGACAAGGTGGTCACTAAATTAATGTTTACTTTTATGCACACAAATTCTGAATAAACAGTCGTGCTTTTATTTATTCTATTCATTTGTTCTTTCAGTTCAAAGATAATGGAATAAGCACTCGTGTGCTTTTTCACATCCAGTGTCCCTGTGAGTATCTATACAGATGCATTAAAAAAAAAATCTGTTCTCACCGGCACACAATGGCCTACTCTTCCAAAAAGCCAAACAGGTTTTAATGTGTACGCTAGATGTTCTGCATGCATTCACACATGGGACCTAGGGAAAATATTCCCTTGAACAGGATTTGAACCCAGGTCAGCAAATCACAATTGCAATACGCAACAGTCTAACCAACCAGGGTGGGTGGGTGAGTGAGTGAGTGAGTGAGTGAGTGAGTGAGTGAGATGCGAGCGTGCGTGCGTGCATGTGTGTGTTATGTGTTGTATGTGATTGTATGTTCGTGTTGTATGTGATTGTATGTTCGAGTGAGTACTCACATGATGCATGCATGGGCGCATGCGTGTGTGTTAACTGCCATATATATTTGCAGTACATGTGTTTGTGAAATGGATGTAGACGTACCAATGTTTGAATGTGTGTCTATTACTATTATATATATAGTATACTGTATAGTTTCACTGTTACTGTATAAATTTATATTAAATCTCTCAACTCTTTTCTCCCTTCACTCCACGCGGAGTCTTAGGGGCACTGCAAGAAATTTTTCAGGCTGTGTCTCTTGGGTAAATGATCACATATTATGAAAATCTGTCCTAAGTGGTGATCAGAGCTCTAGTCAAGGAACGAACTGGAGTTAACATCAGCGCTGACTCCACTCTCCCCAAAAGTCTTTCAGACGAGACTGTAAACCGAGGCCCTGTGTGTGAACGCATGCAGAACATCTTGCGCACACGTTAAATCCTGTTCCGCTTTTCGTAAGAGTAGGCCATTGTGTGCCGGTGGGAACAGATGACAATATTTACACAACTGCATACACACATGGACTGGATGAAAAAAAGCACATGAGTGTTTTCCCACTATCCTTGATATAAAAGAATAAAATTTTAAAAAATAAAATAAAAATGAACAAAAACTTTTTAAAAGGAAACAGACACCAGAACTAAGTACAACAACTATGACTTGAAATAAAACCTCTAGCATTGTGTCACAGAGAAACTCTTAATAGTTACTATTTAGTAGTATTAAAAAAAACAAACTTTTCACATAAAAAAAAAGAAAATCTGGCTTTTAAAGCTTAGTTCAGTAGGTGGCTAGAGTAAAAAGATTTTTATGGCATGAGCTGGTAAAGTGGTAGCTTGAATATGAACAGAGAAAATTTTGGAGGGTATTTTTGTTTTGTATTAAATATCCCAATCAATCACACAACCTTTGTTTTCTTCATCTTCCATTTTTATAGCAGAACAAAAGAGATAAGAACTAAGGGATGCACTGCTACTTGGGAAAGAAGAAGCTAGGCTAGATTGGTAGAACTAAGTGTTTAAATTGTTCAACTTCAAGGGCAGACCACTCTGCCTGACAATGCTGTCAACTCCCCCCTTTTGAGCACCTTCACAATTAGGTTACCTTTATACATTTTCTACCCCCTACAAGCTCCTCCACACCTAACAAAACAGTGATCACTGAAGTGATGGGGCCAAAGCTGAAAGTGAAAAAAAAACTGTTTTAAAATGCTTCAATCTGACAGATCCTGTCTGTGTGAGTAGGGGTTGGTATCAAAGTACCACTGAGCCACTCAGGCAGTGAGATACTTCTGCTATGTGACCCAAATCTGATAGCCTATAGATACTTCCTGATGTTCTGGAGGTATTCAACCCCCACCCCCTTTTTCTTTCTGTACCACCTTCATGAAAAACAGAGAAGTTGGTGTCCTTAATATGGGTGACTTACCAGAGAGAGATTATTTAGATTGGGGTAAATTATGACATAGTAGGAGCCATACTGAACATGGAACCCTTAAATTTTTCCATACTACATTCTTGGGTTTTTCTTTTCTGACTTTTTTTCAAGTTGATCACATAATCAGCCTAAAATCTTATTCTTGTGGCAGTCAAAATATTAATAATTTAATAAGCCATATCTCTCACAGTCTCAGATCATTTTTAATTCAAAACAATTGACAGTCCATTCTATCCACACTTATTAAAAAAAACCCAACTCATTAATCAATTTATCAATCGATCTTGTCTCCATTACTTCAGCTAGAGTATTGATTGTTTTGCGGATTGATCTCGTTATCTTAACTGCTCCTCAGTCGAAGTCGGTTGAGCAAAGATAGGGGCGTGGACTATATAGGCGATGGATATTACAATTTACGAAACAGTGAATATCTCATTTCGACATAATCACAAATAACACGTACAAACATACTAACTATATCTTTCTTGATTTCATCTTTTTCTCTCAAGAGAGATCAACAGCAGAAGCCGATTAAGCAACCGACCGACCGTGTGGAGCCGTCATCTTCGGGAGACAGAATGGTCTGCTCCGAGAGAGCTGTCTCTTACACTGGTCTGTTCCTTATCCGATCAAACAAAGTAGCAGATAACAGTCATATTAGGTTTGTGTCTATTGAAATACACTTACTATTCCCAGATACGGCCAGGTGGTTGAGGGTTTTGAGCCATGATTACTCGGCAATGTGGGTTCCGCTTCGTTCCTGGGCAGCCCTGACACTGGGGTGGGCATTCACCTGACGTCACAGCCGGTGCGTCACTTAGTCATTGTTTGACTCTATAAAAAGGATCTTTCGAAACACGACAATCAAACAATAAACTCTGACAATAATTTAAAATCTACGAGCATGTGATTATGATCAAATATTGAATTGTTGCCATTTTTCTTTTTCTTTTCTTTTCAACGCATCGCCATTATTGATTATACGCAACCAATTTTAGTGCACTCTTTCTGGTCAAAGGTCAAAAATGTGACAGCCCTCGTCCAACCCTCAACTTGTTGACTTGAGTTCAAGTTCCTGTTGCTTTCGTTTCTAGCAGAAGAAACGTGTGCAAGATGATTGTTGAACTGGCTGTTTTTGTGGCCGTTTTGGTCATTATTGTGGGCATTTGTGCCATTTTGGTTTTGCACAGAGACTCCGAAGTGCCAGTGTCTCTGTTTGCAACAAAATACCCCGAGGATAGAAACAAGGTACATTTTTTAGGCAAAGTTGTAAGAGTTCCTGATGTGTGCACACAAGCACATTATTTTATTATAGTAGTAGGAATTGTTGTAGTGGAGTAGCGACTGATTCAGACCTAAGCCTCCCAGTCCCAGCTTCATGAATGTTTAATCCATAATAATCATTGCCCTTACATGCATGTTCATACAGATGCAAAAGTTCTTTGATACAAAGTAATTGAGTGTGTGTGTGTGTGTGTGTGTGTGTGTGTGTGTGTGTGTGTGTGTGTGTGTGTGTGTACTGATGTGTGTGTGTGTGTGTGTGTGTGTGTATGTGTGTGTGTGTGTGTTGTGTGTGTGTGTGTGGTGTGTGTGTGTGTGTGTACACTGACTCTGTGTGTGTGTGTGTGTGTGTGTGTGTGTGTGTGTGTGTGTGTGTGTGTGGTGTACACTGACTCTGTGTGTGTGTGTGTGTGTGTGTGTGTGTGTGTGTGTGTGTGTGTGTACACTGACTCTGTGTGTGTGTGTGTGTGTGTGTGTGTGTGTGTGTGTGTGTGTACTGACTCTGTGTGTGTGTGTGAGCCATAGCTCCATTTACCCACCTGTAAGGGAACCCCATACAGAATTAGGGTGTGATATAATCACCACACCTATGCATGCATTTTAAAATACCATAATCTGTTTTTTTTAAAAACATTATGTCATCTGTTCCTTCTGGCTTATCTGAAAGGCTTGGGCGAGTGGAGTCAGTACTGATGTTAACTCTAGGGAAAATCCCCTCAAACTGGCATCTTGGTGGGGCTCAAACTCATGCCATCAGATCACAAGCGTAATGTTCTGACCTCTAGGCTATTACCTCTCTCTCCCTAGTGTTTCAGATCATTCTGTAATTGTTACTGTTATACTGTTTTTGGAGTGCTCACACACACACACACACACACACACACACAACACAAACACAAACACAAACACAAACACATACACAACACACCATACACACACATACACACACACACACACACACACACACACACACACACACACACACACACACACACACAGAGGGGATTTTTCTCCTGGAGTTAACATCAGTGCCGACTCCACTCTTTCCAAAAGTCCTTTGGATGAGACTATAAACCAAAGTCCCATGTGTGAACGCACGCAGAACATATTATGCACACATTAAATCCTGTTCTGCTTTTCGTAAGAGTAGGCCATTGTGAGCCAGTGGGAACAGATGACAAGATTTTACAAAAAATGCATACACATGGGGACTGGATGTAAAAAAGCACATGATGCTTATTCCATTATCCTCAATATAAAAGAATAAAATAAAATAAATAAAAATAACACACACACACACACACCACACACACACACACACACACACACACACACACACACACACACACACACACACATTTTTCTCATGATTAAAAAAAAAAAAAATCCCCATCCCTTGGCTTGACCACCAAGATTCAGTGGTGAGATTTTGCTTATGTAACTGTTTTGCCCACCATAAACTAAAGGCAGCCGCATTCGGACTTCAGTCATTCGGATGAGACTCTAAACCGAGGCCCATGTGCGACCGCACGCAGAACATCTTGCGCACACGTTAAAACCCCGTTCCGCCTTTCGGAAGAGCAGGTCATCATGTGCCGGTAGGAGCAGATGACAAAATTATAAAAACCAGCATGCACACAGGTGTTGTGTTTAGACACCATCACTGAGGGGAAAAAAAATAATGGGTAGGCGCTGCACTTGTGGCGACGCTCTCTCCCCGGGAGAGCAGCCCGAATTTCACACAGAGAAATCTGCTGTGACATAAAGTGGTATAAAATAAATAAATAAATATGTAGGCTGGGTATGTTTGTGTTTCTGTAACCCACTGAACCGTGAATGCTGACATAAATTACAGGATCTTTAACATACATAATCAGAAAAAAAAAAAGAAAAAAAAACCCATACATAATTGATCTTCTGCCTGTGCATATTGCACACGAAGAGAATGAAGGCACTGGCAGGTCTGCACTTGAAGTGCTTGGATTTTTTTTTTAAAATGCTGCAGTAGACTACTTTGAAATAAAGTCTACTCCAACATTAAAAAAACTCCCAAATATCAGGTCTGCTGTTCATTACTGCAGCTATAGAGAGATAGGTGTCAAGGAACAAGTGATATAGACAGAGAGATAGGAAGACATAGAGGAACAAGTGATATAGACAGAGAGATAGGAAGACATAGAGGAACAAGTGATATAGACAGAGAGATAGGAAGACATAGAGGAACAAGTGATGTAGACAGAGAGATAGGAAGACATAGAGGAACAAGTGATATAGACAGAGAGATAGGAAGACATAGAGGAACAAGTGATATAGACAGAGAGATAGGAAGACATAGAGGAACAAGTGATGTAGACAGATAGGAAGACATAGAGGAACAAGTGATGTAGACAGAGAGATAGGAAGACATAGAGGAACAAATGATATAGACAGAGAGATAGGAAGACATAGAGGAACAAATGATATAGACAGAGAGATAGGAAGACATAGAGGAACAAGTGATATAGACAGAGAGATAGGAAGACATAGAGGAACAAGTGATATAGACAGAGAGATAGGAAGACATAGAGGAACAAGTGATGTAGACAGAGAGATAGGAAGACATAGACATGATAGAGGAACAAGTGATATAGACAGAGAGATAGGAAGACATAGAGGAACAAGTGATATAGACAGAGAGATAAGAAGACATAGAGGAACAAGTGATATAGACAGAGAGATAGGAAGACATAGAGGAACAAGTGATGTAGACAGATAGGAAGACATAGAGGAACAAGTGATGTAGACAGAGAGATAGGAAGACATAGAGGAACAAGTGATATAGACAGAGAGATAGGAAGACATAGAGGAACAAGTGATGTAGACAGATAGGAAGACATAGAGGAACAAGTGATGTAGACAGAGAGATAGGAAGACATAGAGGAACAAGTGATATAGACAGAGAGATAGGAAGACATAGAGGAACAAGTGATGTAGACAGATAGGAAGACATAGAGGAACAAGTGATGTAGACAGAGAGATAGGAAGACATAGAGGAACAAGTGATATAGACAGAGAGATAGGAAGACATAGAGGAACAAGTGATATAGACAGAGAGATAGGAAGACATAGAGGAACAAGTGATGTAGACAGATAGGAAGACATAGAGGAACAAGTGATGTAGACAGAGAGATAGGAAGACATAGAGGAACAAGTGATATAGACAGAGAGATAGGAAGACATAGAGGAACAAGTGATATAGACAGAGAGATAGGAAGACATAGAGGAACAACTGATATAGCCATAGAGGAACAACTGGCATAGACATAGAGGAGCAACTGGCATAGACATAGAGGAACAACTGGCATAGACACAAAGGATGAAATGATAAAGTCATAGAGGAACTAGTACTGATATAGTCACAGTATAGTAGAGCAAGTAATGTAGCCATAGAGTAACAAAGGATATATAGACATAGAGTAGCTAACTACATAGATGTAGAGGAACAGTTTATACGCAGCCATATAGGAACAAATTATTTAGTACAGTAATAGAAAAACATATGACATATCCATGGATAGAAGAACAAATTATATCACCATACAAATGATATAAGCATAGATCAAACTCAATACCCAAAGAGGAACAAATTGTGTAGTCATAGAGGAACATAATTATGATAAAGCCATAATGGAACAAACCATATAGCCATAGAAGAATATATTATCATTATCTGGTATACCATTATAGAACAAATGAAAGTATAGTTTCTTCCCCCCAGAAGGCAACTGTTTGATCTTCCAAAACAAAGTACATAACTACTTTCTTTTGCTTTTCTTGAAAGTTGAAGACTAGGCAAGCTCCAAAAGTTAGTTTCAGGTTTAAATGATATTATCATATGATATAATACATCACCTATATAAATATATATATTATATGATAATAAATATGTGAAGCATGCATTCATGAGCAACTTGGGACATCCTCACTTCAGGAAGTGTTTCCACGTGTTCCCCTTCACCTAGTGTTTCTCTATGTACCAGGTGGTTGGTAACCAAAGCAACATTGACCTGAAGCCACCTGCTTTGTTTTCAGAGACAGAAATATTGTCTGTTAGTGTTAGTCTTTCATTGATTTATGGGGGGGGGGGGGGGGCGGTTGACAGAGAAGATTGCCTCAGTTGTTTTTTTTGTCTTTTATTTGCTTTTTTTCTGTTTTTTTCCCTTTCATTTCCTTTGTTTGTTTTTGTTCTGTTCTGGGGTTTTTATGAATGTTTTGTGTATACATTGTGTAAAGAAACGTTCTTTCATTCATTTTTTTTCCTATTTCAGTGTATTCTTTGCAGTTATCATTGTATGTAGGGATGTTCTTTCTTTCATGATGATTTGGGGGAGGGGGATGGATGGGCAGGTATATATGTTATGTTCATCAGTGTATGTAAGGATGTGCTTCCTTTGAATTTTCTGTTTGATTTTGTGTGTTCTTTATGGTTGTTTATTTTATGTGGATATGGGGGGGGGGGGGGGAGAGTTGTTTGTTTGTTTTTTTATTGATTTTTGGGGGGGTGATTAAGGGTGTTCTTTTAAAAGTTTATCAGTGTCTGTAGGAATGTTTTCTTTTTTCTGTTTATCTTACTGTGTTTTTTTGTTTGTCAGTGTATACAGGAATACTCATTTGTTGACTTTTCTATTTATTAGGGGTGTGTTCTTTGTTTGTCAGTGTGTACAGACATACTTTTGTGTTTATTTGAGTGTGTTCTTTGTCAGTGTGTACAGGCATACTCGTTTCTGTTGATTTGAGTGTGTTCTTTGTTTGTCAGCATGTGTAGGCATACTAGTTTGTTGACTTTTCTGTTTATTAGGGTGTGTTCTTTGTTTGTCATGTGTGTGTATAGCATAGGCATACTTTTTTCTGTTATTATTGGGTGTGTTCTTTCTTTGTCAGTGTGTATGGGCATCTTTTTGTTTATTAGGGTGTTTCTTTGTTTGTCATGTATAGGCATATCGTTCTGTTTATTAGGGTGTGTTCTTTGTTTTTCAGTGTGTATAGGCATACTTTTTTCTGTTTATTTGGGCGTGTTTTTTGTTTGTCAGTGTGTATCTACAGGCATATTTTTCTGTTTATTTGAGTGTGTTCTTTGATTGTCAGCATGTGTAGGCATACTAGTTTGTTGACTTTTTTGTTTATTAGGGTGTGATCTTTCTTGTCTCTATGTCAGTGTGTATCTAAGTATAAGCATACTCTTTTCTGTTTATTAATTGGGTGTGTTCTTTTTTGTCAGCATGTGTATAGGCATACTTTTCTGTTTATTAATTGGGTGTGTTCTTTGTTTGTCAGTGTGTGTGTATAGGCATACTTTTCTGTTTATTAATTGGGTGTGTTCTTTGTTTGTCAGTGTGTGTGTATAGGCATACTTTTCTGTTTATTAGGGTGTGTTCTTTGTTTGTTAGCAGTGTGTATCTACAGGCATATTTTTCTGTTTATTTGGGTGTGTTGTTTGTTTGTTTATTTATTTATTTATTTATTCTTTTATATCGAGGATAATGGAATAAGCACTCTTGTGCTTTTTTTACATCCAGTCCCCGTGTGTATGCAGTTTTGTAAATGTCATCTGTTCCCACCGGCACACGATGGCCTACTCTTATGAAAAGCGGAACAGGATTTAACGTGTGCGCAAGATGTTCTGCGTGCGTTCGCACACGGGGCCTCAGTTTAAAGTCTCATCCGAAGGACTTTAGGGGAGAGTTGGAGTCGGCACTGATGTTAACTCCAGGAGAAAAATCTCCTCGACCGGACTCGAACCCGGGTCGTCAAATTGTGAGCGCAATGTTCTGACCACTAGGCTATCTGTCCCCCATGTTTGTCAGCATGTGTACAGGAATACTGTTCTGTTCATTTGGGTGTGTTGTGTGTGGCTTTCATTGTGTGCAGAACAAAACGGTGGCTCACTATGATGTTTGCATTGTGGGCGCTGGACCAGCAGGGGCCACCTGTGCCTATTACCTGAGTGAGTTCAGGTGTCTCTAGGTGTGTCTGTCTGTCTGTGTGTGTGGGGGGGGGAGGGAGGGGGGTTGAGGAGGTAGGGTGTTTGTGTGTGTGTGTGTGTGTGTGTGTGTGTGTGTGTGTGTGTGTGTGTGTGTGTGTGTGTGTGTGTGTGTGTGTGTGTGTGTAGTAGTAGTAGTTGTTGTTGTCATCTTAAATTCTATGTTCCTCCATATAAAGTGATGTGTGTGTGTCGGGGAGGGGGGGAGTAATAAGGAGGTAATAAGGAGGTAGGTTGTGTGTGTGTGTGTGTGTGTGTGTGTGTGTGTGTGTGTGTGTGTGTGTGTGTGTGTGTGTGTGTGTATGTGTGGTAGTAGTAGTTAGTAGTCTTAAATTGTATGTTCCTCCATATAAAGTGATATTGTGTGTGTATGTGTGTGTGTGTGTGTGTGGTTTTTATTTATTTATTTTATTTATTTATTCTTTTATATCGAGGATAACAGAATAAGCAATTATGTGCTTTTTTTCATCCGGTCCCCGTGTGTATACAGTTTTGTAAATATTGTCATCTGTTCCCACCAGCACATGATGGCCTACTCTTACGAAAAGCGGAACAGGATTTAACGTGTGCGCAAGATGGTGTGTGTGTGTGTGTGTGTGTGTGTGTGTGTGTGTGTGTGTGTGTGTGTGTGTGTGTGTATGTGGTGTGTGTGTGTGTGTGTGTGTGTGTGTGTGTGTGTGTGTGTGTGTGTGCGTGTGTGAGAGAGAGAGTGTGTGTTTGTGTGTGTGTGTGTGTGTGTGTGTGTGTGTGTGTGTGTGTGTGTGTGTGTGTGTGTGTGTGTGTGTGTGTGTAGTGTGTGTGTGTGTGTGTGTTTGCTGATGATGTGCGTCTGTGCATGTGTGTTTATGTTTGTCTATGTGTGTCTCTGTATTGTTTATGTGTGTGTGTGTGTGTGTGTGTGCGCGCACACGTGCATGTACTTTTGTGTGTTCTGTTGAAATTTAAGCAGCCATGACAAAGACTTAGCATAACAACCTGTGATCTCCCTTAGAGGTGAAAATAGTCATCTGTAGTCAGAGTATGGCTGCCTGTGTTGTGAGGTAGTTTAAAGGAGTCATACATGCAAACTTCTCATCCAGTATGAACTTGTATTTTGAGAATGATTTCCTGATGAATAAATGAGTGAGTCAGAGTTCATATTCTGGGGGACCCCCACAGTGTAAAGCTGGAAAGTGCACAGCAACAACAGCAACAGCAACAACAGCAGCAACAACAGCAACAATGGCAGCAACAGCATCAGCACTAAGAGCAACAGCAGCAACAACAGCAACAATAACAGCAACAGCAGCAACTACAGCAACAACAGCAACAGCAGCAACAACAGCAACAGCAGCAACAACAGCAACAGCAGCAACAACAGCAACAGCAGCAATAATAGCAACAGCAGCAACAACAGCAACAGCAGCAACAACAGCAACAACAGCAACAACAGCAACAACAGCAACAGCAGCAACAGCAGCAACAACAGCAACAGCAGCAACAACAGCAACAGCAGCAACAACAGCAACAGCAGCAACAACAGCAACAGCAGCAACAACAGCAACAGCAGCAACAATAGCAACAGCAGCGACAACAGTTAAAAGATAGCGATACTTTCCCACACAGAGGTCGGATGCACTGGGCCTGTCTTATCAGGCAGTTAACGGCAGCACAATGCATTTTCACTCCCCATCTGACAGACTGCTGCAGTAGCTGCAGTGTGAGTGTTTGACAGTGGAGAGACGAAGAAGACTGGTGCACAGAGAAAGATAAGATGTGAATCAATACCTCATAACAAACACTTCAGTCAGTAACTCACTTAACACTTCAATCAATAATGCGGCACTGGCCGTTCATCTGAAAAGAAGAGGAGGCCACGCACGCACGCACGCACGCACGCACGCACGCACGCACGCACGCACGCACGCACGCACACACCACACACACACACACACACACACACACACACACACCGTGTGGCAGCTGTGCGCTGACTCAGCTGGAAAACGCATGCACACACATCTGAGGTGTGCACGCTTTGAAAATACCTCCATCATGCACAGAATAGTCAGCCAGTGGTGGTCAGTGGTATGGGTTGTTGTTGTTGTTGTTGTTGTGTGTTCCCCAGCTTAACACTCTGGGGGTCTGTCACCCAAGTTGTGCACTCCAACTCACTCACTCATCCCACCTGGGAATCACTGTGAGATTTTGGCTCAGGGCAAAAGTTGAGTCAGTTATTGATGTCAGCTCATTGCCAAGGCCTACACTAAAATGTTGTGATGTTGTAAAATGTTGTGTTGAGATTGCCTTCAGCCATGACAAGCTCTTAACAGAACAACCTGCACTCTCCTTTAAAGGAGAAAAAATCCTCTGAAGTCGGAGTATGGCTGCCTATATGGCGAGGTACTTGAAAATAGTCATACACGCAAACTTCTCATTCAGTGTGCAATTTCAATCCCACAGTGATTCCCAGGTGGGATAAGTGAGTCAGAGAACTCATTCTGGGTGACCCCCCAGAGTGTTAAGCTGGGGAACAACAACAACAACAACTGTGAGATTGAAATTGCACACACTGAATGAGAAGTTGGTGCGTATGACTGTTTTCAAGTACCTTTCCATATAGGCAGCCATACTCTGACTTCAGAAGATCGATGGTATGGGTGATACAAGCATTCACAGTATGTTGTTGTTGAACACATTGCATGTTGTGTGTTCCCCAGCTTAACACCCCAGGGTGCATGTTCTGGGTGATCTACAGGGTGTTAAGCTGGGGAACGCCCAACAACAACAACTTAGTTAATGACACAGGCCAGCATTATTTGCTTTTTCCTTTGTGCATATGTTGCATCACAATCTCGTTGACTTGTCACTGAGTGTGTACAAATTATCAGTGATAAGAGACGAAAGTACAATCAGTTTGACCTGACTGTGTCTTGAACCAGATAGTCTTATTTTACCAGAGAGACCTGTTTAGTAAGATGAGATAGGCCTGTTCAGTGACAAAGTTCAATCAAGGTCAAGCAGGGAGAGATTAGAAGCAGAAGTCAAAGGAAAGCTTGAGTCAGCAGTCAAAATATGATAATACAGCACTTTACCTTTTGCCTCTCAATGGTGGATCATGTGACCCTCCATCCCATAAGGAATCGCATTGCACCAGAGGTCAATTTTTAGCTG
>CM060340.1:35746279-35788779 GCA_030674155.1 Stramonita haemastoma
CCCTATGTATATAATGCCGCCGCTGTGGCCTAGTGGTTAGGGTGTTGTACTCGTAATCTAAAGGTTGCGGGTTCGATCCCAGCTATTCCGCTATGGCGTTGTGCCCTTGGAAAAGGCACTTTACGGCTATTTTCTCACCCCACCCAGGTGTAAAAGGGGTACCAACCTTGTGTTGGGGGTTAATCCTGCGATAGACTGGCGTCCTATCCAGGGGGGAGTCTATGACTCTCAGTCGCTTAACGCCACAGAAACCGGGATAAGCACCGGCCTGATGAGCCTTATGGCTCGGGACAGACTTTAAATGTATATAATATCCTGTGTCATGTCCAGTTTGTTAAGCTGGGGGAACGCCCAACAATGACAAACGTATTACCTATGGGGGGCGGGAAAGCTAAGTGGTCAGAGCGCTCGCTTTCCCCCAATCAGGTTAAGCAGTGTCCAGTGTGGTTACCAGTTGGATGGGTGACCGTTTGCACACCTTGGCTTCAGTACAGTCCCCCCCAGTTCACCCAGCTGTAAATGGGTACCTACCCTCTTTAGGGTCAGGGAAGGTAAAGCAGTGAGGGAGAGGAGATGGGTGCCACCTTCAATATACTGGCCCCTAGAGAAGCTGAGGTCTTTGATGCCTCGCTCCCCTACGACCACACAGGTTATGGGACACCGTTACCTTTTTTTTTTTTACCTTAATACCTACCTGTGGTATTGTGTGCAGGTAAGGCAGGATGGAAGGTGCTGCTGCTGGAGAAGAAGAAGTTTCCCCGGGACAAATACTGTGGGGATGCTGTGTGCAAGACGGCCATTGAAATCCTGATGGACATGGGGATCTACCAATCCCTCCTCAAACAGAACAAAGCTCATGTGGTATGGTACACCTTTCTATAAAAAATTTTAAAAATTAAACAACAACAACAAAAACTTACAGTTTTCTTCTCAGTTTTCATTGCCAATAGTTCCTTTAAGTCGGAATGTGGCTACCTGTATGGTGGTGTAGGGGGGGGGGAAGGGGGGGCGGTGGCATAAGCAAAATTTCATATTGGTGAAGCTGGGAGCTCTAACTGAGGAATGAAGGGGGGGGGGGGGAAATGTTGATAAAGCAAAATAAAGCTCATGTGGTGTGTGTGTGTGTGTGTGTTTTATTTTATTTATTTTATTTTATTTTATTTTATTCTTTTCTATCGAGGATAATGGAATAAGCACTCATGTGCTTTTTTACATCCAGTCCCCGCATGTATGCAGTTTTGTAATTCTTGTCATCTGTTCCCACCGACGCACAATGGCATACCTGTGTGTGTGTGTGTGTGTGTGTGTGTGTGTGTGTGTGTGTGTGTGTGTGTGTGTGTGTGTGTGCACACGTATAAAGTTAAACCGTAGTATACATATATATATTTTATTTGTTGGTTTTTTTTTTATACAAAATGTTGTGTGTTCATAAACCATGATCATAGCACAGTAGAAGTATTCAGCAGATATTCCTAGACTTAATTTTCATCACTAACCAAGGCCTTATATGGAGCCCATTCCAGAGCAAAACTGTTATGGGCAAAATTTTTACGTGCTGTGTACTTCTCTTAGATCTTATGTGACCCCCGGGGTGTTAAGCTGAAGAATGCCTAACATATTTGTCAACAGTCGGACAGTGGGGGGATGGTGAGTCCAGGAGGACTGTCATTCATAGGGCGGAGCAAGGAAGGCCTGGGGGACGTCCCTGCGGCCATAGCTGTCAAACGTCTGCACCTGGACGAGGCAATCGCCATGGCAGGCAAGAGGTGGGCAGGGAGAGGGTTTGGTGTCTGTCTTTTCTTCTTTTTGGTGTTGATGTTTTGCTGGGAAATAATATATATATGCAATGACTGATGAATCCGGCAAGATGTTTATTTTGGGCGAGTGTGCATTGACGTATGCACACACACATACGCAAACACACATGCACAAACACACATGCACATGCATAGACACACACACTTTCATACACACCCACACACACACTTTGTAACTTTGTAACCACGTTCAGCAAATATGGTAAATGTCTGTGTGGTGAGAATATCACTAATACTCATATACTTTTTGACTGCAAGAGTGTAAAGCCTTTCATGCCCCATTTTTCTGAAAACTCCCTCACCAGCATATTCAGTAATTTAAAATTGGCATTTTAAATTGTAAAGGGTTTCTATCACAGTCCCATAGGACGTTTGTTACAGTTACTTTAATGTTAATGAGATCTTATATTTCCATTATTTCTATTGCATAACCAAGTTTCTTTGTGGATTGTATTTCTCTTTTTTTCTTTTTTTCTTTTTTGAGGGTGGAGGGTGACACATGTTTTTGAGTTGGTTTAAAAAAAAAAATTTTCTTCTTCATCTTCTAATATGACTAAAAGTGAACAGACATAAAATTGAAGACAACAACAACAACAACAACAACAACAACAACAACACACACACACACACACACACACACACACACACACACACACACACACACACACACACACACTTATCATCTCTCTTCTCTCTCTCCCCATTTCATTGTGGCTCTACATCACTTATATAGTGTCTTACATCAAAAGACATCATCCTAACTCAATGTCTTACAGCAGAAGACATCATCCTAACTCAATGTCTTACAGCAGAAGACATCATCCTGACTCAGTGTCTTACATCAGAAGACATCATCCTAACTCAATATAGTGTCTTACATCAGAAGACACCATCCTAACTCACTCTTGCTGTTGTCTTTGTTCAGGGTGGGTGCAGATCTGCGTGAGGAGGCATCAGTCAAAGACGCCATGTTGGACAAGCAAAGTGGTCTCTGGACGGTCTCTTTGGACGACGACGACCGAACTTTTCAGTCCAGGGTAAGATAACTGTGCAAGCCAGGTGTTTGTCAGATTATGTTGATGGTTCGGTCAGTTAAAATCTATTGTACCCATCTGGAATGCAAAAATGTTTGTAAAAATCCAGACTTTTTCCTCAGATTAGCCAACTCATCAATAACAACTAAACAGAAACTCTCGGACAGTCTGAGTAAAGGAGCAGGCAGATTAGCCTTCGGATGAGACTGTAAACTGATGCCCAGTGTGTGAACACACGCAGAACATTTTGCGCAAATATTAAATCCTGTTCCACTTTTTGTAAAAGTAGGCCATTGTGTGCCAGTGGGAACAGATGACAAGATTTACAAAACTGCATACACACAGGGGCTGGATGTAAAAAAAAGTGCGTGAGTGCTTATTGCATTATCCTCAAAATAAAAGAATAAAACTTAAAAAAAAAAACAACTGGACAGGCAGGATGGTCAGGGCAAAACAGATCTCATACAGAAATGTCTGTCACAATGTTCTGTACTAGAAACCAAAGTATTGAAGAGCTGTTTTGAAAGTTGTACAAAAGGCAGAAAAAAAGAAAAAAAGAAGAATGACTGTCATTGTAAACATACATCTTAAGGGGCTTGGGGCAACAGGTTAAATCCAGCTGTTTGAAACAAGTCTTGTTCTTTCTGAAACAGATCGCTTGTATCCTCCTGCTAATCAACGCTCGGTATAATGCTTCGTTTGAAGGTCATTCATCCATCCAAAGCCTTTTTATGCCTTCTTGGCATGTAGGGCAGCAACAAAGGGAATTTCTGTGTTGCTGTTTCTGTAACAATCTTTTTTTTTACAGAACATGGTTGTTAGCCCTGTGTCCAACCCCCTACCTGGGGGAGTGGGGCCACCTTAGTCGCCTCTTACGACATGCCTGGCTGGCGGGCAGGGACCCTATTCTTGTAATGCTCGCTTTGCAAGCATTCCCCGGGAGTCCCACGGGGGGAAAGTCATTCAAATGAGACTAAAAACCGAGCCCCCAGGTGTGAATGCTTGCAGAAGATCTTACACACATGTTAAAACCTGTTCTGCTTTTCGGATGAACAGGCCATTGTGTACCAGTAGGAGTGGATGACAACAAAATAAAAAACCCAGCATGCACACAGGTTTTGTGTTTAGACACCATCCCTGAGGAAAAATCGGGGAGTTGCAGTCCTCATGGCGGTTCAGGGCTGTATATGGCAATGCACTGGTGGCTACTGTAATGGCACTGGAATCATTCATATCAGCGATTGCCTTTCCAATGGACCATTCCAGTGACGTGGAGAGGAGGGGGTCTGCTGCATGGATAACAGCTTGCCCTCCATAATTCCTTACCCAATCTTTGCGCTCTAAAGACTAGAGCGCAACTCCATAGCCTTCTAAAAAAAAAAAAAAAAAAAAAAAAAAAAAAACCACAAAAAAACCTCCATAGTCATCTGAGACTGATGGGTACCTACTATAGATCTTCAGGGCCCTTTGTATAGGAGAGACTGTGTGCCTTGTGCATAGATATGCATGTGATTGAAGCCTTGGGGCACACAGCAACTTTCACATGTTAAATCCTGTTCCGCTTTTCATAAGAGTAGGCCATCGTGTGCCGGTGGGAACAGATGACATTTACAAAAACTGCATACACATGGGAAGTAGATGTAAAAAAGCACAAGAATGCTTATTCCATTATTCTCGATATAAAAGAATAAATCAAATCAAATTAAATCACAACATACACCTGTCAGCCATGAAGTCAGAATGTGGCTATCTTAGTGGTGGATAAAAACGGTTGCATATAAAAAAAATCTTATCGTTAGTGAACCTCACAGTTCTAGCTGAGGAACAAAAAAAGCTCCAAACCCTTTCGGACGTTTCATGTACCAGCTAAAATCTGAGTGACTATGTACCGTATTTTGTTACAAAAAGTTTTGCTAAAAAATGCCTTTCAGACGTTTCATTTACCAGTTTTCAAGAGAGTAATCTTGTCCCATGTTTTGTCATGAAAAATATTGCTAAGATACTTTTCAGATGTTTCATGAACCAGTATTCATCTAAGTAATTGTGTACTGTGTTTTGTTATGAAAGTGAATCCTGAAAATGCCTTTCAGATGTTTCATGTACCAGTTTTCAACTGATTAATTGTGTCCCATATTTTATTATAAAAATCATTGCTTAAAAAAAAAATGTTCAGACATTTCATGTACCAGTTTTCAAGCTGAGTAATCCCGCACCAAATTTTCTGTCATCAAAATAATCACTGTCCTTTTTTTTTTTTTTTTAATTTCTCTTTTTTATCTCTGTCTTCTCTGTGTTCATAAAACAAAGCACAACACCACCCCCAACCCCTATCCTACCCCCACCCCAAGAATAATCCATTCCTTCCCTGTGTGTCCAGGTGCTGGTGTGTGCGGATGGCGCTCCCTCTCGTCTGGCCACACAGCTGGGTCTTGTGACCCGGCCCCCGGACAGTACTTGTTCCCGATCGTACGTGGGGGGGGCAGCCATTGCTTCAAAGCTGATGGTGTCGTCATTTACAACAAGCATTTGCTCCCTGGTGTGTAGTTCCCTCCATTTTTTTGTTGTTGTTTTTTTGTTTGTTTGTTTTTTGTAGAGTAGCGATGGAGATGTGTGGAAAGTGTGTGTAAAAGATGGGTTTGGTTTTTTTGTTGTTATTGTGTGTGTGTTTTTTTTGTTTTTGTTTTTTTGTTTTTATATCAAGGATAATGGAGTAAGCACTCATGTGCTTTTTTAATCCAGTCCCTGTGTGTATGCAGTTTTGTAAATCTTGTCATCTTTTCCCACCGGCACACAATGGCCTACTCTTATGAAAAATGGAACAGGATTTAATGTGTGCGCAAGATGTTTTCTCTGTGTGTGTGTGTGTGTGTGTGTGTGTGTGTGTGTGTTGTGTGTGTGTGTGTGTGTTCAGTTTCTTTTAATGTCTTTTCACAAATTGTGATATTAGTTTTCAGTTCAGTGTTTCTTCCTAATAGTGAAATTAGACATTAAAAAGTGTGTGTGTGTGTGTGTGTGTGTGTGTGTGTGTGTGTGTGTGTGTGTGTGTGTTTGTGTGTGTGTGTGTGTGTTTGTGTGTGTGCACGTGTGTGTGTGTGTGTGTGTGTGTGTGTGTGTGTGTGTGTACATTTGAATTTGCTAAAACTATTAATTGTCATTGATTGCTTGTGTGTTGTGTAGGTTGTTTTTTTAATTATTTTATTATTATTATTATTATTATTATTATTATTAAGCCGCCGCTGTAGTCTAGTGGTTAGGGCGTTAGACTCGTAATCTAAAGGTCGCGGGTTCGATTCCAGCTTTCGGCTATGGCGTTGTGCCCTTGGAAAAGGCACTTTACGGCTATTTTCTCACCCCACCCAGGTGTAAAAGGGGTACCAACCTTGTGTTGGGGGTTAACCCTGCGATAGACTGGTGTCCTATCCAGGGGGGAGTCTATGACTCTCAGTCGCTTAACGCCACAGAAACCGGGATAAGCACCGGCCTGATGAGCCTTAGGCTCAGGACAGACTTTAACTTTAACTAATTATTTCTATTATTATTGTGTTAAAAATATGTTGTGTGTGTGTCTGTTGATGGGGTAAAATGATGGCATGTTTTCTTCTTCTTTGTCAAGGGTACTGCGCCCTGTTCCGGCACCCCAACGATGAGCTGAACTTCTGCTGCTACATCATCCCGGGTAACCCCAAGGTGAAGGGGGAGGAGCTGGCTCAGTGGCACAAGTTTATCCTGGAGAAAGATCCCAGCGTTGTCAAGGCTTTGGGGGACAGCTACAAGATAGAAAGGATGAAAGCAGGTATGAGATATAATGTATAAGAGCAGATAAAAACGTAGTTGAATGAGATTGTGATAGTGCTGAAAATTTTTTTTTGGGGGGGGGGGGTGGTACTTGGTATGGTGAATTTTGATGGTCAAAAATAGAACATTGATTTAATGATAACATTAAAAAAAAAATTTAATGTAATTTGAAGTGGGTGTATTTAGTATAGGTCACTAGAGTTCCATATCATGTTTTCTACTTCCATGCTGAAATTTAATCAGTCATATTCTCAGAAGTCGTGGTACGGATGTTTATATGGCAAAATACTTAAAAACAGCCATATATACAAACTTGTCATGGAGTTTGTACACATGTGCGAATGCACACAAAACATCTCGCATACACGTTAAATCCTGTTCCGTTTTTCAGAAGAGTATGCTATTGTGTGCCAGTGTGAACAGATGACAAGATTTACAGATCTGCATACACACCGGGGTTGGACATAAAAAAACCCCACATAAGTGCTTGTTCCATTATCCTCAATATAAAAGAATAAAAGAAAAAGAAATTCCCAATTTTGAGTCTATCACAGCAGTCAGTTTCCCCCACTTTCAGCTCATCTCAGCAGCTAGTTATTTCATCGTATCCAGCCCAGATGGAGCCGCCACTGTAGTCTAGTGGTTAGGGCATTGGACGTAATATAAAGGTTGCAGGTTTGATCCCAGCTTTCGGCTATGGCGTTGTGCCCTTGGAAAAGGCACTTTACGGCTATTTTCTCACCCCACCCAGGTGTAAAAGGGGTACCAACCTTGTGTTGGGGGTTAACCCTGCGAAAGACTGGTGTCCTATCCAGGGGGGAGTCTATGACTCTCAGTCACTTAACGCCCACAGAAACCAGGATAAGCACCGGCCTGATGAGCCTTAGGCTCGGGACAGACTTTAACTTTAACTTTCTTCTTCCTGCTTGTTGCAGCCAGTCTTCGTCTGGGCGGGGAGAAGGTGACCTCTGGCCACCATGTTTTGGTGGTCGGGGACGCTGCCGGCATGATCGACCCCCTGACAGGGGAGGGCATTCACCACGCCATGGAGGGTGGGAAAATCGCTGCCGAGTTCCTGGAGGAAGCGTTGACTGTGGGCAACTACGATGCCGACGTGATGAAGATCTTTCATCAGAGATGGATGAAGCAGTTTGGGTCTGACTTCAAATGGTAGGGAAGGTTTTGTTTTGGAATTTTTTGTGTGTTATCATTTTAAAAGTTGTTATTTTTACATGAAAATGGGGATGGTATAGCTCAGTGGTCAGAATTTTCTTTTTTTAAAAATAAATAAATAAAATTAAAAAATTTTTTTAAAAAGCTCAGTGGTCAGAGCACTTGCTTTTCCCAAGCTAAGGTTAAGCAGCATCGAGCGTGGTTACCAGTTGGATGGGTGACCGTTTGTGCGCCTTGGCTTCAGTACAGTTTTCCAGTTCACCCAGCTGTAAAGGGGTACCTGCCCTCTTTAGGGTCAGGGAAGGTAAAGCAGTGAGGAAGACGAAATGGGCGACGCCCTCAACATGCTGAGAGCTGAGGTCCCTGATGCCTCGCTCCCCTATGACCACAGAGGTTATGGGACACCTTTACCTTTACATGAAAATACCCAGCATGCATCCTGTTAACATGGAGAGGGATGGGCTCCGCCTGGTAGAACTTGCCTTAGACACACTGCTTGAAAAACTCTGTGCAGTGTAGTGCCACAGTGACTCCTCAAGGAGTTACGGGAGAAGTCAAGTATAAGTCAAGGTAATGATTTGGAGGGTTTTGGTTTTAAAAAAAAGAAAAAAAAAGATTTGGCGTTTACTTTCTGTCCTGTGCATGCTTAATTAAGATCTAATTGCAGTTCTCTTCTGCCTGTGCTGAGGACATTCAGGGTAAAATACACTTCCAGCAATTCTGAAAAAAAAAACCCAACTTTTTTCCCCTCAGTGTATTATACTGTGAAGGTTATAGATGTGTGTACGTCTGTGAGGTTATCAATGAATGTTGTGGGTCGTGTGAGAATAAGGTGTTCCATAACCTATGTGGTCATAGGGGAGCAAGGCACCAGAGACCTCAGACCTCATCTGGGACCTCCTGCTGTGAGAGTCTAGAAGTAATTATAGCTGCTGGTGTGTACTTAAGAGGAAAAGGCCATCGAGCATGTGTGCCTGACCTGATTTCGTGATGGAATGCGAAATCTAGAGGCAGTTTGTGTTCAGAGAATCGGAATGCAAGAGGGTTAATGTCTTGTGTGTGGTGGGCTGTTTGATGGGCAGGTCCATGCTGTTTTGCCAGATGTTGTACCGCTTCCCTATTCTGATTGACGCTGCCACAGCTGCTGTACAGCGCAAGGGACAAGGCTTTCTGCTGAAGTGGGCTGATGTCATGACAGGTAAAGGATATTGTGACAGGTAAAGGATATCTTGACAGGTAAAAGATATCATGACAGGTAAAGGATATCATGACAGGTAAAAGTTTTTTTTGTTTTTTTGTTTTTTGTGGGTTTAAAAATTTGTTTGTTTTGTTTTTTGAGACAGGTAAAAGTTATGACAGGTAAAGGATATTATGACAGGTACATAACAAGTAAAATTTATGAGAGATAAAGGATATCATGACAGGTACATGACAGGTAAAATTTATCATGACAGATAAAGGATATGACAGGTAAAGGATATCATGACAGGTAAAGGATATCGTGACAGGTAAAAGTTATGGTGACAGGTAAAAGTTATCATGATAGGTAAAGAATATGACAGGTGAAGGATATCATGACATGTAAAGGATGATATGACAGGTAAAGGATTACATGACAGGTAAAGGATATGACAGGTAAAGGATATCATGACAGGTAAAGGATGACATGACAGGTAAAAGATATCATGACAGATAAAGGATTTGACAGGTAAAGGATGACATGACAGGTAAATGACATGACAGGTAAATGATGACATGACAGGTAAAGGATGACATGACAGGTAAAGGATATCATGACAGGTAAAAGTTATCATGACAGGTAAATGACAACATGACAGGTAAAAGTCATCAGGACAGGTTAAAGGTAACATAAAAGGTGAACAATATGTTGTTGTTAATGTGCATTCTCCAGTTTAACACCCTGGAGGTCACCCAGCATAGGCACTCTGACACCCATCCCACCTGGGAATCATCATACATGCACACAGGTGTCGTGTTTAAGACACCATCCCTGAGAGGAAAAAAAAAAAAGGGTAGGCGCTGCACTTCTGGCGACGCACTCTCCCTGGGAAAATCAGCCCGAATTTCACGCAGAGAAATCTGCTGTGACATAAAGCGGTATAAAATAAATGAGACTGTAAGTACACACACACACTGGATGAGAAGTTTGTGTGTTTGGCCCTTTACAGTACCTTGCTATGTAGGCAGCTGTTCTCAATCTTCAGATGATTTTTTTTCTCTAAAGGAGAGTACAGGTTGTTATGCTAAGAGCTTAAGATGGCTGAAGATGATTTCATCTCAACAGTCATTTATTTATTTATTTATTCACTTATTTATTTACTTATTTATTTATTTATTTATTTATTTACTTATTTATTTATTTAACATCTCAACAGTCATTTATTCATTTATTTATTTACTTACTTATTTATTTATTTATTCGTTCTTTTATATCGAGGATAATGGAATAAGCACTCGTGTGCTTTTTTACATCCAGTCCCTGTGTCTGTGCAGTTTTGTCAATCTTGTCATCTGTTCCCACTGGCACACAATGGCCTACTCTTACGAAAAGCAGAACAGGATTTAACATGTGCGCAAGATGTTCTGTGTGTGTTTCGTACACAGGGCCTTGGTTTATAGTCTCATCCCAAGGACTTTTAGGGAGAGTGGAGTCAGCACTGATGTTAACTCCAGGGAAAAATCTCCTTGACCGGGAATCAAACTCAGGTTGTCAAATTGCGAGCACAATGTTCTGACCACTAGGCTATCCTGTCCCCATCTCATCTCAGTATAAACAGCATTTTGATGTAGACCTTAGAACTTACCTCGCTCCTGTGGTTGACAAAGCATTTGGCTAGGTCCAGTAACAGATTTTACAGGTGAAAAATATTGCAACATATCAAAGTTTGATCAACTGGACTCATTTAGCCTGGAGCCCAGCAGTTTATGGGCTAGGTACCAGTTGTTGTTGTTGTTATTGTGGTTGTTGTTGCAATGTCCAATTATAATCATCTCAACGCGTATGTTTGGTTGTGTCTGTGTGTGTGTGTGTGAGTGTGTTGTGTGTGTGTGTGTGTGGTGTGTGTGGTTTGTGTGTGTGTGTGTGTGTGAGTGTGTGTATGTGTGTGTGTGTGTGTGTTTGTGTTTTTGTTGTGTGTGTGTGGTGTGTGCGCGTGCATGTTGTGATGTTCAGTCCATAGTTATCCGGACAAAAGTTTCATGCTTTGATATTGTTTGTTTGTTGACTACAGGAAGAGTTCCTAAGATCACAATGCTGTATCCAGAATTCAGTGTGGTCATCGGCTTTGAGCTGGTTGTACTCATCTTCAAAAGGCTGTTGGGACGTAAGAACAATGACCAAGGGAAAAAAGACTTCTGACTTCAGAAACTCAACAGAACGGTCAGCAATGATCAAGAAAAAAGACTTCTGACTTCAAAAACTCAACAGAACTGTTAGCAATGACCATGTGGGAAAAAAAAGTTGTAACTACAAAAGCTCAACAGAACTGTCAGCAATGACCATGTGGAAAAATTATTGTCACTACAAAAGCTCAACAGAACTGTCAGCAATGACCATGGGGAAAAATTATTGTCACTACAAAAGCTCAACAGAACTGTCAACAATGACCATGTGAGGAAAAAAAGTTGTAACTACAAAAGCTCAACAGAACTGTCAGCAATGACCATGTGAGCAAAAAAAGTTGTAACTACAAAAGCTCAACAGAACTGTCAGCAATGACCATGGGGAAAAATAATTGTCACTACAAAAGCTCAACAGAACTGTCAACAATGACCATGTGGAAAAATTATTGTCACTACAAAAGCTCAACAGAACTGTCAGCAATGACCATGGGGAAAAATTATTGTCACTACAAAAGCTCAACAGAACTGTCAACAATGACCATGTGGAAAAAAAAAAGTTGTAACTACAAAAGCTCAACAGAACTGTCAGCAATGACCATGGGGAAAAATAATTGTCACTACAAAAGCTCAACAGAACTGTCAACAATGACCAAGGGAAAAATGACTTCTAACTTTGAAAGCTCAACAGAACTATATTTCTATACTTATTATACCATTTTTGTTGGGGTTTTGTGTGTATATACGTTTTTGGATCCTGTACCAATTGTTGCCTATTTTCTCAGTTGTAACTACAAAAGCTCAACAGAACTGTCAACAATGACCATGTGGAAAAAAAGACTTCTAACTTTGAAAGCTCAACAGAATTATACCCCTGTACTTAATGTATCATGCCATTTTTGTTGGGGTTTTGTGTGTATATACATTTCTGGATCCTGTACCAATTTGTTACATATTTTCTCAGTTGCCATGATTAATCCAATACTTGGGTCTAATTTGAATAAACATTTTGTTGCTGTGAAAAAAAAGACATATCATCTGTTGTATAACAAACTCCTTAGTAAAATCTGTGATGATGTTAAAACAGGCTTCTTACATTACAACCCCTTGTGTTTCCTTTTTTTCTTTATCCTTTTCTTTTGGGATAAGGAGTAAAGGGGACTGCAGGATTTTTTTCTCTGTCAGAATGAACCCTGGAAATAGCGGAGTTTGTGGGTGCTTTGAACCCTGTAAGTTGTGGAGTTTATGGGTACTTTGAACCCAGGAAATAGCAGAGTTTATGGGTGCTTTGAACCCTGGAATTTATGGAGTTTATGGGTGCTTTCCAATACTCAGCATGCTATTTATCTTGTACATACAACTATGGCGACCTCTGCATTCCAGAGCAGTGACAAGAATGTCAACTGCTGTTTACAGAATCTATTGCTCTTTGTTTCCTTTGAATGTTTCAGAAGTGGAGTTTTTAATCTTTGCTCCAAATGTTTGTTACTGTTCGTTGCTGCTGTAGATTATCCTTTTTTATACGTATGTATGCGTCATCTTCCATTTCCTGTTTATTGATCGACGTTGATTTCGCCACCTGCTGTTGTTTTTATGCTGTCAGAAGTGTGTGTTTATGTTTGTGACTGTGTGTGTGTGTGTATTTTTGTGACTGTGTGTATGTGTTTGTGTGTTTGCGACTATGTGTATTTTTGTGACTGTGGTTATGTTTGTGACTCTGTGTGTGTGTGGGGGGGCATGCAGTGTGTGTGAGTGTGAGTGCATGCAAGTGTGTTGTGTGTATGTGTCATGAAATCAGTGTCATAGGAATATATGTGTACATATATACCTCTGCTGTTGATTAGTACCAGTATTTCAAGAAATTAAATATTTACACTTTGGAACTGGTAATCACTGTACACTTGAAGGTGAACAAAGCACCTCACCTTTTTTTTTAAACTGGTCTGGATGTGTCTCTCAGACTGGACAGGCTTGAGGCTGAGTAAAGCACTATGAGAGGGGAGAAGACACACACAGACAGACAGGAGTTAACATCAGTGCTGACTCTACTCCCCCCTAAAGTCTTTCAAATGAGACTAAAAACCAAGGCCCTGTGTGCAAACACACGCAGAACATCTTGTGCACACGTTAAATCCTGTTCCGCTTTTCGTAAGAGTAGGCCATTGTGTACTGGTGGGAACGGATGACATTTTCAAAACACATACGGGGACTGGATGTAAAAAAAACATATGGTTGCTTATTCCATTATCCTCGATATAAAATAATAATAAAATAAAATAAAAAAATAAAACAGACAGATGGACAGGGCTGATTATCAAGTGATTCATATTGCCCCCAAAATCGAGAAAACTACCTACAGGTATCAGTGTTGCTGTGGTTTGCCAAGTCTGGGGTTGCATTTTTATTGTTGCTGTCTGAAGCTTCTGAAGAGTGTCACACTGATCTCTTTGTTTGTCAGGACTTCTTTCATGATCATAGCATTTTTTGTCAGTGTTTTGCTTTGTTGTTAGTGATTTTTATATTGTTATGGCATGCTTTTGTGAATCATTCCGTTTACCATAGGTATGATAGGATTTCTTTACTATCACTGAATAATTTTGGTTTATCTTTTACACATTGTTACAATTGATCTTCAAACTGCTAAGTACTTAATGCTCGTGATTTGGTTTATTACCTATTCAGTATCATCGTTAGTGATTTTCATTGTATTAATGTTTTGAGCATATGTCAACTTGGGTAATTGTTTGTGAGAGAATGAAATTGCTTTTTTGGTTGAATTTCTTTTTTTAAACACAGCTTACATAACAAACTGACGTCTTACTGACATGTCAACATTAAAGACAAAAAAAGTGGCATTTTGCTTGTATGGAAATGTTCATGATATTGTCTGCTTTTACCGTCACTATCTGTTCCATTCAGGCATTGCGTACTTTCTGGCGTTGGCCAAAAGTTTGGTCAGTTATTCTTCATGTAGGCAAGTGCCAAGGCCCATATCTTAAAATGTTTAGTAATGTAGAGTTCAGATCATCTTATCCATGACCAGCTCATAGCGTAACAACTTGTATTCATAATCAAAGGGGGAAAATCCTCACAAGTCAAGTGTGGCTGCCTATATGTTGAGGTGGTTGAAAACAACCCCACACACTTACTTCTCATCCAGTGTGTACCTTTGGTCTCACAGTGGTTGTTTTTTCTGGAATGGGATGAGGAAGACAGGGTGCATATTCTAGGAGACTACCAGGGTGATTAATTAAGCTGAGGAATGCCCACCAATCCTTTTTGAAGATGTCTCTTTTGACTGATGAATATTTGTTGCTCAAAAACTTCATTCACTTTTTTTTTAGTTATAAGAAGTAACTTGAAATGGCAAAAAAAAACCCCAACCCAACCAAACAAAAAATTTAAATGGCACCATATCAAGTATCAGTTTATCTTCTTGAATAGCAAAATTAAAACCATTGAACAAGAAGAATCCTTTTTGTGGTGATTTGGATATTTTCAATTGTGATTTTATCTTTCTCAGAGATGTGCCTACTGCCTCAACTTAACATTTTGTAAAAAAAAAGCATTCTAGCTTTACATTATTTGCAGTGTATGTGAATGTGTGTGTATATATATGAATAAGACTGACAATTTATGTGTACTTTTTTTGTGTGTTTTTTTCAAAAGGTAGCAGTTTTGATAAAGTATCTTTTTTGTTATTCTTGCCTTAACCATTCAGCACACTTAAGAACATTCCTCAGCAAAATGTGGACCAGTTGTTTAGGTGGCCTTCAAATATGTAAAAATGTAAGCCCTTGTTTCATCCAGTGTTGGTGTGGCATTTGCAAAAATGTCAAAAAAGAAATTACCAGCATTATTTTTTCACTTCGAAATACAAAATTCTCTTTTTATGTTTGATTTACTTTTGTTTATCAAGGAGTTTGGCCTTTGTGCTGATCTTGATGAATACTGATGAAAATTCTCTTATTCTGATTCTTGTGTGTTCATGTATATCAATGTTAGCAGTGAGTGCGTGGATGTATGTATACTTTTTTTCTTTTGTTTTTATTGTTCCTTGACATTAACTGCAAGGTTCACCAGTGGTGGGATTTTTACTAAGCATTCCTCTGCCCACCATTAAGGTAGCTGCATTCCTACATCGAGGATATACAGATGCATGATTGCATCGCCAAAAACTTGTAACCAGGTCTTCAATTTTTACTTCTCAAGCAACACTGACATATTCATAAAAAAAAAAAATACTGCCAACAGTTGATGATTCAACTCCACTATTTCCATCACTGCTGTCAAAGATAGGAGCTCCATGCAATGCCACCAGGATTCACCGTCTTTGTCTCTGCTGAGTTTTACCATCTCCTGTAGCCCTCCCAGACCACTGATCTCAGTGATGTTGGCAATGTAGGATGTTGGTGGTCTGCCTCTTTTCTATCTGCCCTCAACCTTACCTTGGAGACCTGCTATCATCAGATTTGTCTGTGTGTTTCTGTTTGCATGACCAAAGCACCTCTGTTTGCACTAATCAATTTCAGCTAACATTTGTCTTCGCACTGAGAGTTCATCAAGAAAGCTTTCATTTGTTCTGCTGTCTGACCATTTGACTTAGAAGTTGCTTGAAGAACCACATTTTGGCTGTGTTTTATTTGCCAATGATGATAATTGACAATTACTAAGCAATAAATCTTCATGTGCACCTTATTTATGTTCAAACATCAGCCAAACACTTTTTCCACAAAAAACACACACACCATGATGCAAAGACAATATTTTAATGAGAACATCTTAAATAAAAAAAATACAGGAACTCAAATGGAGGAAAAATGAACCATGCACACAGTAAAAAAGCCCACAATCTCTCACAAGTCTCTTCCAGGGTAGTGAATAACTTAAAAAGCAATACACTGTGCCTCCTCTACATTCTTAGAATGAATTTTGTCTTTAACAATTTTGACACGTTCAGAGTCTTTGCTGAAAATGTGTATCAGATTCCTTATACACTATAACCCTTTCTCTTTTTTTCACTGGTGTCTATTGGTGTTTCTGTATTAACTACTGGAGTAGAAGAAGCAAGTGACGTTATCTGATATGTAAAGTCACAGCTGTTAGGGCACCAAAAAAAAAACCAAAACCATTGACCAGAGACTGATATAAAAAAACAACCTAACACCGCATTCAAACATGTAGGCAGGACACACAGGGCAAGGCCAGCAGCAGTCTCCCCATTAGTCGCCCTTGAGGGAGGACATGCCAGCCCTCATGATCTCATCCACCAGCAGAAGGTTGGTGGCTATCACAGTGCTGCAACACAACAACATGGAGAGATAAGTCACTCTCTCTCGTGTATGGAAACAAACTAAACTTATAAAACAAACTAAACATAATAAATATTATATGTACAAAAAGCATGTCAAGTGATAAGTATCCGTCAGTCTCTCTCGTGTATGGAAACATACTAAACCTCATCATTTTATGTACAAAAAGCATGTAAGGTGATAAGTGTTGGTCAGTCTCTCTCGTATATGGAAACAAAGTAAACCTCATCATTTCATGTACAAAAAGTATGTCATTAATAGACTGGTTTGAAAAAAGCAACAAAACAAAAACAAAACATTTTCAGTCAACCAACCCTCTTTCCCACTGCACTCCTTTTCCAACACCACACACACACAACAACACACACACACACACACACACACACACACACACAGAGTCCTACACCCACACACACTGACCTGGAATGCAGCAGCTGCTTTTTGACGCGGAAGTTGTCGAGGACGCCTTGTTCCAGGGGGTCCAGAGCTTCCCCGGTCTTGATGTTGAGGCCCACAGGCTTGTCCGTGCCGGTGTACTCCTGCTGCAGCTTCACAATGGCCTCCTGGGGGTCCAGCCCTGAGTTTTGAGCCAGCACCTTCACGATGATCAGCAGCGCTTCCGCAAACGCTTGCACACCTGCGGAATGAACGACCTTCATTCTGAAGTTACGAGTCATACTAGGGAAACTCAACAAAAGTACTAGGAAACTCAACAAAAGTACTAGGGAAACTCAACAAAAGTACTAGGGAAACTCAACAAAAGCGCACTGAAAAAAAAATCAAATCAAATCAAAAATTTTTTGTAATAAATTAAAAAACCACAACCCCCCCAAAAGCGCACCGTCATCTATACAGAGGGTATACAACTTGTCTGTCTGTCTGTCTCTTACTCCCAGATGAACACATGAACATGTCACCAGTAGTGCTGATTTATCAGTGATACACTGATTTGTAGTTTCTGCCACCTTTATTTAGGCCCATGTTTTCAATATCAGACTGACTCATGACTTGCTCAGAGTGTATTGAAAAGGTGAGATGAAAGGATGCGCATGCGTAATCCTTGTCTACGTGTCTGTTGTTCCCGTTTTTTGTGTAGCCTGCCTGGGGATGGGACAGCTCAGTGGTCAGAGCGCTCCCTTTGCCCAAGTCAAGTTAAGCAGCATCGAGCGTGGTTACCAGTTGGATGGGTGACTGCGCGCCTTGGCTAGAGTAGTCCCCCAGTTCACCCAGCTGTAAATGGGTACCTGCCCTCTTTAGGGTCAGGGAAGGTAAAGCAGCGAGAGAGAGAGAGATGGGCACCGCCCTCAACATGCTAGCCCCCTAGAGAAGCTGAGGTCTCTTGACACCTCGCTCCTCTACGACCACACAGGTTATGGGACACCTTTACCTTAACCTGCCTGACAGTCTGCTAGTTCACACTACAGCGCCAGTGAAAACTCACCCAGTCTGGCCCTTCCCTTGACCTGGTCTTTGTACTTCATCAGCTCCTGGTAGGCAGCGATCTCAAAGGCCCCTGCTCCCGGCAGTACACAACCTGGATTGCAAAATGACACACTTTTATTTTTTAATTGTTATTTTATTTATTTATTCTTTTATATCGAGGATAATGGAATAAGCACTCGTGTGCTTTTTTACATCCCGTCCCCGTGTGTATGCAGTTTTGTAAATCTTGTCATCTGTTCCCACCGGAACATGATGGCCTGCTCTTACGAAAAGTAGAACAGGATTTAACGAGTGCGAAAGATGTTCTGCATGCATTCTTGCTATCACAAGAATAGAAAACATACCGTATCATCCTCAAACTAAAGCTAACTGAATGAAAAGTTGATTAGAAAAATCACTATTATGTACCATAAACAACATCTGTAGGCAAACAGTCCAACCATGACCCAAATCAAACTTAAAAAAAAAAAAAAGGGTCTCTTTGAGACTTGTTTTCATTTCTGTTTTCCTGCACCCATTCTCAGTGTTGTATAACTAAAGGAAAGTGCTCCAATGGGGAGTTTTACAGAACAGGAATATTAAATCTACTAACAAGTTTTAAATCAGTATACTCTACATCATGTTTTCTGCAAATTTTCAGTAAACTTAGGGAGTCGCCAACAAATATAAAAAACCAAAAATGCTACACACTAAACACAAGAATGTATGATATACCTTTCTTGTAGGCAAACAGTCAACTTAGTGAAAATACCAAAATGACATGCACAAAAATAAACTTTATAAACTATGTATTCAAACATGGGGGGGAGGGGAGGGAAGAAGGAAAGGCTTCTGCTATGGGCTTCCTCTACTACAAATTAACATCAACTGAAAATGAATTGCCCCGAAACATGTACCAATCAAATGAAAAGTTTCGGTACACAGTACAACGTCTTACCATCTTCAATGGCATTTTTCACAGCCCTGAGACCGTCTCTGATGGCATCCTTGATTTGGAGGATAGTGTGGGAGTTAGGTCCCTTGACCAGGATGGTAACGGAGCGTGGATCTTTACATTCCTCGATGAACGTGTACTTGTTCTCTCCCTGATCACACCAACACGCATAATATCACCTTCTGGTTTCAAAAAATCTGGATTCAAAGTGGAAAAAAAAGCGTAAACTTTTACTGCGGTAAATTTGACAGGTTATATAGCATTCAATGATTCATACTAATCTCTGGAGTTCCAATATTCCAGAGGATGTTGGATATTGAAGGGATTGTCACAAGTGGCTGGTAAAGTGTCAGTAAGGCTAATGTCACAGTACAGTGTTTTTTTGTATGATATTTTCTAAAAGCATCTTCTATCAAATCTATCATCATCTTCTTGACACTTCTTGTTTCCTATTGACTTTCTGGAAGTGTATAGTAGCTCACGCAGTGATAAGTGATAAAAAAAAATACAAAGCAAAAACAACAGTTCTGGAAAAAAAAATTAATAAAAGCAAAACATTCCTTGAAACCACACCTTATTCATTCTTCTTTACACCTCAAACACAAAGTTTTGTCAAGAGGGAACCAGCACTACTCAAAAAGCAGAGGCGTAAGGGCTTCAGAACAGAGGGAGCCACAAACACAACGCTCAGTCTTTCTGTAAACACCGAACATAACCACACACCTAATACATCGATTCAATACAAGTGCAGTACTCACTCACCAGCACACTCTCGAAGACCAGGCCTGCCTCTCCCAGACAGTCGGGGGTCAGGTCATCCACTGAGTTGACAGCCATTCCACCACAGGCCAGAGACATCCTGCACCACAGACAGACCCATCATTCCACTTTAATTAACCCTCTTGCATTCCGTTTCTCTGAACACAAACTGCTTCTAGATTTCGCATTCCATCATGAAATCAGGTCAGGCACACATCCTGGCTGGACTTTTCCTCCTTCTAAGTACATACCAGCAGCTATAATTACTTCCAGACTCACAGCAGACTCTGTGCCTCTGGCCTGATAAGAGTTTCAGCATAGGGTAGTGATCAGTGAAGGTAAAAAATAATACAATAATAATACAATAATACAATAATAATAATCACTGCGTGATGGAAAACTACTGTGTATAAATCCCGTTTTGGATTCAGATGAGGGATTGATTAATCCCGGCAAATCCTGGGTTGGGACTAAGAGGGTTAGGCTCTCCCAACTGGCATTCCTGACAGCATAGTCTTCTTCCCTAACTCATTAAACCAGCAGATTATTTTCTTCTGCATATATGGCACCTGTGAGGATATACAATTACAATAATTTTCAAATCTATGAGGGTTTTTTCCTGTTGTTATGTTTCCTTTCAAATCATACTTTTCCGTTTGATTTATTGAATAACCCATCACAAAAAACAAAATTACTTCTTTTTTTGGTTCAGCCCCAAGGCCTAGGATGATTTGGAAACTTACTTGATAATCAACAGATAAAATGAACTTTCGTAAGTCATCTGTGTCACAAAAGTTTAAACAGGCTGAAATAGGATTCCCCTTATCACATACACAAATATTTGAGACTTTTTTTCTTCTTCTAAATTTGAGACTACATGATGCACGCATGACTTTATTCAACAGAAACATAAAGCAAGAACCCAACACCTGTAACAGCCATCATCATGCAAACATACATTCCTGCTTGATAAAAGTGCACACTGACACTTCACCAGCCCACAGAGGTAGGCAGAGGCCCAAGACCATTCCGAAATAATTTTCTGTCAATGAGGTGACATTTTATTTTATTTTTTAAAATTTTTTTTTTTATAGGTATTACACTTATAGAAAATTCAGGTAGTGACATCTCCTACGCAAAAACTGAAGAATTTAAAAAAAAAAAAAAAAAAAAAAAAAAAAATCCAAATGCTACCAGCAAACAAAACCTAAGTTCCAACAACCTAAATCCATACCGAGTTCAATCTCCGACCATCTCACCTCTCCATGTTGCGTCTCTTGGCGCGGCGCAGGGCGACAATGCCCTCCTTGGCCAGCATGTCCAGGGAGAAGGGGTCGATTCCCTTCTGGTTGATCACCACAAACCCACGCTCGCTCCCATCGCACACCTGCTTCTTCAGAGCGATAATTTTGCGCACTCGTTCATCGATGAAAGCACGCTCGGCTTCCACCAGCTTTTCGCGCTCCTGGGCAGTCTTGTAGAAGAATCCGGAGTTCACCTCGCTGCAAGAAATTGAACAGTTGGAGTAGGTGTTTTTATTTTTTATTTTTTTTTTTTTTTAAGATCAGATTTTCAGTATTTCCTATCAGCTACAATGTGAGAACAGTTGGAGTAGGTATTTTGTACCTAATCACATCAGGTTAGAGATATTTTCTTTCTCAATGTCTTAAAATGCACAGTAATGTCTTAAAATGTACTGTCAAAAAATCAACCTCAATGTACATTTGTATCTGCTGAAATTGTGACTTGCAATATTGAATCTGCCCTCATTTTCTTCAATCCCTTACAAATCATTCCCTTGTGATGTAGACATTTTCAAATATAATTTTTTTTTTATTCGAATATGGTCTCTCCTATTCTCTCACATGTATGTTTTTAGTACAACAGCATTTACACATAACAGCAAAGGAAAATGAGAAGAAATATGTATTGTAAATTCTTCACTAATGAGTGTTTTCTCCTATCTAATTCAACATTCTGTACTGTACAAGGTTTTGTGATATCAGCTTTCAATTAAATGTGCCATTTCTAAACATCTGATCTTATCATCTGGATCTAAATTTAATTCTCTTTTCAGCTATTCTCTCTTAAACACACAAAGTATTTGTACACACACACACACTCTCTCTCTCTTACACACACACGCGCACGCACGCGTGCGCACGAAAACACACACACGTACAACCCCGACAGCAAACTACCAGACAGGCGTAATACTGACGTTTTCTCATACTCCAGAGAGACATTGCAGGTGAGAATGAAGGCATCCTTGGTGTGCTTCTTCATGTCAGGGTGGCGAGCCCCATGGTCCAGCACCAGCCCTCGCACCAACCTGCAACACATCAACCATTCCCACATCACTCTACTTTGCTCCAGTACCGCCTATTTTAACAAGGTTTCTTTCTTGTTGGGTTTTTTGCCCCTATTTTATCAAGTTACAATCCCGTCATTTGTCAAACTAAGGTATAGCTGACCTGAACAATTTATGAAAAATAAACAAACAAAATGAATCTAAAAAAAAGTATTTTAAAAAAATGGAAGAAAATTACTTGAAATCAGAAAATGTAAACATGAGAGAGAGGGGGGGGGAGAGAGAGAGAGGGGGGGAGAGAGAGAGAGAGGGGGGGGAGAGAGAGGACGAGAGAGGAGGGGGGAGACAGAGAGAGGAGGGGGGGAGAGAAGAGAGGGGGGGGGGAGAGAGAGGGAGGAGGGAGGGAGGAGGAGGGAGGGAGGGGGGAGAAGAGAGAGAGAGAGAGAGAGAGAGAGAGAGAGAGAGAGAGAGAGAGAGAGAGAGAGAGATGCGTGTATGTGCACGTACGCATGCATGCATGTGCGCATGTTTGAGCATGTATATATATAAGTATATGTTACGCAAGCTTTACTGATATGCAAAAGTGGTGGTGTTGGGGAAGACTCATGTGGTGTATAATAAAAAAATTTTAATTTTAACTCACGCGGTGTTAAAAAAAAGAAAAGAAAAAAAAAGACATGATGTAAAAAAAAAAAAAAAAAAAAAAAAAAAAGGAAAAAAGACATGGTGCAAAAAAAAAAAAAAAAAAAAGGAAAAAAACTCACATGGTGTAAAAAAAAAAAAAAAGACTACGTGGAGTTAAAAAAAAAAAAATGACGTGTTGTAAAAAAAAAAAAAAAAAAAAAAAAAAAAGGCATGGTGTAACCCCCCCCCAAAAACTCACGTGTTGTAATAAAAAAAAGAAAAGAAAAGAAAACAGACTCACGTGGTGTCCATGTCAGTCTTATGCTGCATCTCCATCAGCTCCACCATGTGCAGATCAATCACTTCCCCAGGTCGCTGGATGGCCAGCACACCATCCACCACATGCTGCACACAGCACACACAGCACAATGCTACATTTCCTTTACAACACTCACTCTAACTACTACTACTTTAAAAGTTAAAGTTTGTCCTGAGCCTAGGGCTCATCAGGCCAGTGCTTATCCCGGTTTCTGTGGCGTTAAGCGACTGAGAGTCATAGACTCCCCCCTGGAAAGGACGCCAGTCTATCGCAAGACAACATGCTACACAAGGAAAGGGGATCTGGCCTGACCCTACCCCAATGGCGAAGCTCTACAGTGATATGGGAGATCTGCAGTGTACTGCTGCCTTCACTGCAGAGACTGATCTGCCCATGTGGCAAACACAAACTAACAAAAAGGAAAATAAATGCCTCTTGTATCATGGAATGTTCATTCACACTCGAGGTATGGAATGTTCACTCACACTCAGGTCTCAATCAATTCCCAAGTTTAGAACTGGGGCCATAGCTCAGACCGTCTCATTCTGCAGTCCCTCCAGGTGCTATGATCATACCCAAAGGAGGGGAAATTTCCACACAGACTAGACATCACACACATCTATTCAATCCTACAACTGACCTCTGTGAGCAGGTCAGCCAGGTCACCATGCACTTTGGTGCGCAGTGATGTGCGAGCCACCTGCATCAGGGCTTCACGGTTCATCTCTTTCTTCACCTTCACTGCCTCCAGCACCTGTCAGAACAGACAACACACCTTTAGCTCCAGCTCTCACATGGAAGAAATTCCTCCAACAAGAGATACAGCTCTCACACAGAAGAAATTCAACTGCCAAGAGATACAGCTCAGCAATTAACTATTTCAAGACAGAAACATTTCCGTTTATCAAAATCATTATGATTTATGCTTTGATAATTTTGTTCCATCCTCATTAGATCTATGAAAAAACACAAACAAAAATCAACATTTTTTAAAAAACTGAAATTTATCCTTCTGATTGAAAAATGAAATTAGAATTAAACATGATCAAAAAAAAAAAAAAGAAAAGAAAAAGAATTAAACACGATCACATTAATCTGCATGAAGAAAACAGAAACAAAGAAAACACATTAATTACCTCCAGAGACTTGTTTCTTGCCATCTCAAAGCCCTCAGTGATCAGCCGTGGATGCAGACCCTAAACACACACAAAACCATAACGACCTGTCAATACTTCTCCATTCGCATCTGCAAATCAACTTGACTCTACTATAGTAAAAAAATTTTTAACCCTTTGCTGGGCACAGCAAAATCATTTGTCACCTTCCTGCCGGGCAGAGAAAATGGAGGTGGATGGCTTGTGAGTGGGTGTATGTATTTAACATGCAATAACTCTACAATGGTCAGGTGGATTTTGATGAAATAAAAAGAGCAAGATGCAGAAATGAATAAAGAAATTGCTAATACCCAATTTTTGTCATTATTTTTATTTTCTTTTAGAATTATAATGCATAAACATACAAAGTCATTGATTGGTTTGTGTGTGTTACAGTTAGCGTTGCAATAACTTTAGAATGCGTGCATGGATTTTGATTAAATAAAAACTAAAACATTAAGAAACAATTATAGAAAAGATATTTTCAACCTACTGTTGGTTTTTTAGTGTTTTTGATAAATGGTGCACGAACACATCGAACATTCCGACGATCGCCATTTTTGTTTACCGATGATCGCGATCAGCTTAACGTTTAAATTTGAGCCGCTACCGTATCAAAATCCCAAATAGCAACCAAATAACACAATATATCAAGTTCTGAACCATTGCTGAACTTGAAATCCACGATAATTTCCCCAAATCTAAGAGTAGAATTCAAAACGCGTATCGGCCGTGTTAGATTTGACGATCGATTTTCGTCTCGAACTTCGCCGTAGTCAAAGTCGTCTCTCTCACTTCAGTCAACAAACTCAGAAGTGCACACACTACTAGGATCGATTACATCGATATTTGAGCCTAGATACACATCTCACAGCGTCATATTTTCGGCATGGAAGCTGTAAAAACGATCGTAAATGTCAGGTTCGAAGATAGCATCCATCTTGGAAAAATTTGCGATTTTTTTCCTCCAAAACTTGCAACAAACTCACTCCAATCGCCGCCATTTGTAATAAACATGCGGAAGTCTCGCGGGCAGTCTCGTGGCTTCTATATTCACGAGATTTGAAGCGAGATTGGCGGGAATTTCGACTGTATGATCGCTCTGAAGTGACGGTTATGTCGCCGGGCGCTTTGGGGCGTTTTGCCCAAGGACAGGGTCGGGCGCTTTGGGGCGTTGTGCCCAGCAAAGGGTTAACACTTTGTACCCCAAGGGTGCAGCTGCACTGCAGTCTCTGTGGACCAGCCCTGCAGCAGCTGCGTGCAGTGTGCACTGGGTCATCATAGTAAAATCATCATATCTTTTTTGTTTGAAGCCCATTTCTTATGAAACTATGGCATTGTGTGGGTAAATGACTGCCCATTATATGCGTGCATAAAAATTTATATTGCATAAAAAAGAGTATGTTAATTATGGTGTCAAATTACGTAATTGCTCTGATTTTAAGTGGTGATCCCACTGATGGGCTTATGATTTTTACACAATGTATGCAACAAATACAACACAACAACAACAAAACTATACAAGAATCTCAAATAAACAGGGACAAACATAGGTACTATACAAGTTTTCTTCCAGCATGCATCAAATGTAATATAATCAAAGGGAACCACTGAACTGCAGACACAACACTGTCACAATAACGATCATGGAATATACAGATAACATTTCTTCCCTAGTCCAAGAAAGTTCCTGAACTTTTCTACACTACTTTATTCATATGTACAGAATGTTTGCACTTCACCAGGTGGCTTGTAGTTCATTTTCATGTAAACAGTTGGTGTTTATCGTAGCGGTACTCACAGTACCAAGGCCACGCCCCTCCCCAGTCACCCCCCCCCCCCCTTTCCACCCCTTTTAGCTGGCCTATCTCGTTCCTCGCGGCACACAGTGAGTATCACGAGACTCAAAGCTCTCACGATCTCTATCCAAAACACGATCTTTATCGGCAACGTAATAACTCGTTTAAAACTTCTGTTACTTCGTCAGCAGTGAAAGTATGATGTACCAAAGCCATACTACAAGCATATGACACGTAAAACAACAATAAACACAACAAAAACACGCTCAATTTATATGCAAATTAGCTGTGAACGATGTGGGACCAACGTGGCAGCTAAAGCCAACAAGCTAAAACGACCATGTGAGAATAGAACAGAATGGGAGGACGAAAGTGAAAGTACCTGCTGTGGTACGGATTAATCCGTACCCCGTCCAGGGGAGATGATCGTGTGGTACGGATTAATCCGTACCCGGGGTAGAAAGTGTTAAAGAAAAGAAACTGTCCCCCCCCCCCCCCCAGGGTAACAAATATATTTTTTAAACTGCCCAACACTGGACCTCGTGTCCAGTATGCTGTCAGCTACATTCATCTTTACTCTAACAGCACCTAATATTTAAATTGATGTCAAACCTCTAGTTCTTACCCTACTCTTTGACAGCATATATACAACAATTACCTACCATTTAAACACAATTTTTCACTTGTGTTTGTACAGTTAAAACAAAAATAGGGTTCAACTATTTACAAGAAAAGCTTAAATGCCAGTTTCTATGATATCATAAACCTTTGAATCTGACAATAAGAGAGTCCGACTAAAATTCACAAGGGATAACAGATGTTTTTTAAAAGTTACATTTTCTTATGATAAAAGAATACTTGAAATACTTACCTAAAATGCCCCACAATCAGAATACTTTAACTGAATACCTAAAATGCCCACAATCAGAAAACTGGACAAGCTTGTACACCTGGGTCATTCATCCTGCTTACCTCGGCGATGTACAGGTCAGCTTGCTTCAGCAACTCTCCAATGATGAGCACGTTGGACGTTGTTCCGTCTCCAGTGATGTCATCCTGAGCGGTGGCCACACGGGCAATCAGCGACGCTGTTGGATGCTGGATTTGCTGGAGAAGGAACAGTTTCTGACTGCTGTAAATACTGGAGTAAGGTTGATGAATTGTTTTCTGTGGTGACTAAAGTACTTAATAACTCTGTGCAATTAACTTTTGAATACAGAAAACATGATTTTGAGAAAGGGTGAGTGGGGTGAGGGATGGAGTGTCGCTGTGAGTGTATTATACTGTATAGTAGTATGTGATCTCTTGCATAAATAAAGAAAATATGACTGGAGGGGGATGGGTCAGTGTGTGTGCATGTGTGTTGTGTTGTGTTGTGTGTGTGTGTGATTAATAGGTAGAGTTGAATGACTGTAATCCCTTTAGTTGGAGGCCACTAACTTAATGGAGGCCTGTCTGTTGCAAAAAAAATGTGCGTGCAGTTAAACCATTTGTCCTGTGAGATACTTCAGTCTAATTTAGATTCTTTATCAAATTGGGGTTTTACAGACTAACTGCCAGTCACATCAACTTTGCCCTTAATTCTGTTTGACAGTCAGTACCTGTACACAGGCATTTCCATTTAATTTTACATTATGTTGAGTGTAAAACTGAATATCAGTTTCCCAAAAGTAACTCAATTTTACAAGTAAACAAAGCACAGAGAAGTCATCATAATTTAAAGCACAGTCTGACAAGTAAATCGTATAATGAATACAGAATTTACCATCTCATGCAGCAGAACATTTCCATCCTTTGTCAGTTTGATGTCCCCAGCTCCAGACACCAACCTGGAAAAAACAACATGAAACTGAGAACTTTAATTATGAACTTAAATATAACTTGTACCTGGGTTCATTAACTTTATCATCAACATCAATATTGTGGTTTACCAATCAGCCAACCACTAAGACAAACACTCCCTTAACAAGTAGGAAGGTAGCTGAATGGTGAAGATGCTCACCTGCCAAACAAGTAAACTGTGAGGTTCTACTTCTAGGTGTGATTGCCAGCCTTGCCCTTTCTTCCCAGTTTGATGAAAAAACTAAACTGAATGTAAAAGTCCTTTGGATGAGACTATAATTGCACTATTTATAAATCAAGGCCCCATGTGCAAATGCACACAGAACATCTTCTGCACATATTAAAGACTTGTTTCTTCTTTTAGAAGTGGAGGCCATTTCATGCCTTTGGAATGGATAACAAAATATTGAAAAATGCATGTATGTTTGTGAATCTCAGAGCTCTAGCCTAAGAACAAAAAAATCTCTTAACAAATCACATTTCAATTTTATTGCATTATGATATAAAATACCCATGTCCAATCATTAGACTTGGAACACTAACATTAGCCTGTGAGACTGACCTCTGGAGTTGTAACTTATGATGTAGTCATGACTGTTTGCGGTTCATGGTGAAGTGGCCACTACCTTTCTTCTTCTTTCACAAACACTCAGACAGCAACTATTGAGTATTGTTGTCAGTCACGACTTAAGAGCGAAAATGCGTTGCACTGCCAGTGATTAAGTGCCTGACAAGTTTGGCACTGAGCATCTAACTTCTGTCTGTCATGACTTAATTAAGAATAATCAGCACTTAACATGGGAGAGGATTGTTATCTTTTTAGTCTTTTTTCTGGAAAAACCTTTAGAAGGCAGGAGAATGGACCAAGAACTTGAAGAATGCAGAAAATAGACAAGAAGGTGACAGGAAAAAGAGGAACAAGGCAGAAACAGCAAAGTATAGAAAAGAGGGAGTTCCCAGCACAGAATTTCCAGGAGGGGGTGCAATTCATAGTCATACTGACAGGCCCCCAAGATCCCCACAGGGGAATTGCCATTCTAATTAACACTTGAGTAGTGTATCTATAATTATTTCAAATATATGTGTCACTGTCTAATTTTCTGCTGGTACTTGTTTGGGGACAGGACAGCTCAGTGGTCAGAGTGCTTGCTTTCCCCCCAGTCAAGTTAAGCAGCGTCGAGCGTGGTTGCTAATCGGATGAGTGACTGTTTGCGCGCCTTGGCTTCAGTACAGGTCCCCCAGTTCACCCAGCTGTAAATGGGTACCTACCCTCTTTAGGGTCAAGGAAGGTAAAGCAGCAAGGAAGCAGAGATGGGCGCTGCCCTCAACATGCTGGCCCCTAGAGAAGCTGAGGTCTCTGACGCCTCACTCCCCTACGACCACAATGGTTATGGGACACCTTTACTTGTTTTTAATGGATCTTACTTTCCAATAGATACCCAAAACTACCCAGCTAGTCAAATGCTTTTAAACAAATATAAAGGCTTAATCCAGTAAATGATTTTTGTTTGGTTAGTTGGTGGACTTTTCTTTCTTTTTGTTTGTTTTGGGTTGGTTTGTTGCTTGAAGTTTGGTTTATTTTAATTATTCTTTAAGTTATATAAATTGTGTTATTCTTAAAACCTTTCCTCATGGTTTTTAAGGTGCACGGGTCCAAAAGTGGCCAAAAGCATGCTTTTTTAGAATAAAAAAATGCTGGATGCATTTATGGAGATTTCCCTGTGTGATATTAAAGAATTCAGATCATAAAATATGTCAGTAGAAACAGGTTACTCATACTTGTTATCTAGATGAAACGGTTCAGGAGTTTTAAATATGCAGTTCTGGCGGCCATATTGGATTGTTTCCATGGCAACAGTACAGAAAACTCATTAAATTGAGTAATTCTTTGATTTTTATACTTTACAAGTGATGTCCTTTCAATATATCATTACATGGTATAACTTTTAACATGAGCTTGTAAACAAAATGTTATCACTATCAGTTTCGACCCCATGTCCCACATTAATGGCCAAATATTAAACAAAAAAGATAAAGCAACATTCTTGCCACTACAGCGACAGCAGTGGTTCTACATAGTCATAGGCATACAGTAACAACTAGTTGGGGCTTGTTTCTCTCACAAGTCTTGGAGCCAGAGAGTACTAGTACTAGAAGTAGAAGATGCCAGTGACAGTTGTTCCCGTTAGTTGTTTAAACATCTAACTAATGCCATAGAGGATTTTATTTTTGATTGAAATGACAATAAAGAAAGCAATCTAAGACTAAATGGGACAGAACAACCGGAAATGTAATTTATCGAGCCCAACTGACTCATTCCACACAGAACTGCCATCGGAAGTTTCTTCCAGAATGTTCACACGTGCTCATCAGACCGGTTTCAGCAAACTATCCACTTACATTTTCATGGTACCCTTGGGCCCGAGGTTGGAACGCAGAACATCTTGAAGACCTTTAGCCGCCGCGATATTGATGGCTAAGGCTTGAGTAGCCCTGGCTACTTCAGCTTTGGGATTGAGCGTCTTGATCGCAGACATTTTACTGTAGACTACAGGCGTGCTCGTCACGTGACCCTAAAGGGCAGTAATGAAATCCGAAAATTGCCTTACCGTTCCTGACCCCTTAGCAACTCTCGTCAAAACAAGATACTACATCCATAATATTAATAATTATTTAGAGTTTTCCTCTGATGTCGGAGTGTAGCTGCCTATATGGCGAGGCACTTAAAAACAGTCACACAGGCAAACTTCTCATTCAGTGTGCCATTTCAATCTCTCAGTGATTCCCTGGTGGAATGAATGAATGAATGAATAATCTTTATTTTCCTAGGGTATCAGAGTTTTTCATCTGGCCCTTGCCCTGATCAGGAAATAGCAGCCTCCCACCCCCACCCAAAAACCAAACCAAACAAACAACAACAACAGCAACAACAACAACAAAACAAACACCCCCCCCCCCCAAAAAAAAAGGGAAGGAAAAAAAAAAAAAACAAAAAAATCCCCATCACCAACAATAAACGTTCAATGAGTAAGTCTGAGTGCACATTATGGGTGACTCCCAGTGTTAAGCTGGGGAACACACAACAACAGCAACAACAACAAAACAATATACAAAGAGTGAAAGAGTGTTAAGTTTTGATTTTTAGCTTTGGGGTTTATTTGTTTCTTTGTATGTAGATATGGCTCCTTTTTATTTGTTGTTTGTTTTGTTTATTTTGCTTTTGTGGCTGTTTTTTGTTGAGGGGAGGGGGGGGATTTTTGTTAGCGTTGCTAATGTCCGACGTTCCTCAGTTTAACACACTAGGAATCACACCAGAAAATGCACTCTGTCTTACTCATCACACATGAAAATCACTATGACACTATAAGTACACACTCGATGGGAAGTTTGCATGTTTAGCAGTTTTCAAGTGTCTCTCCAGATAGATAGGTAGCCATATCCTAACTTCACACTGAGAATTTTTTTATCCTCAAATGGAGGTTACAGGTCAAGAGTTGATCACGGATGAAGACATTTTCAACATAACATTTAAAAGCATAAAAAAAGGTAAAGGTGTCCCACAACCTAGGGGGTCGTAGGGGAGCGAGGCATCAGAGACCGCAGCTTCTCTAAGGGCCAGCATATTGAGGGCGGCCCCCATCTCCTCTCCCTCACTGCTTTATCCTCCCTAACCCTAAAGAGGGTAGATACCCATTTACAGCTGGGTGAACTGAGGGGACTGTACTGAAAACAAGGCGGGCAAACGGTCATCCATCCAACTGGTAACCACTCTCGACACTGCTTAACTTGACTTGGGGAAAGCAGCCCTCTGGCCACTGAGCTATCCCGCCCCCCTAAAAGCATGAAAACATTTTAATGTAGACTTTGGCACTTAGGCTACTTACCTCAGCAACTGATCAAGCCTTTGACCTGAGCCAGGTTTTGTATTTAACTGTTGCCATGATGAAACGGTAGTTTGGTGGTCTATGGGAATTACATTCATCCATCAAAAAGGTAAAAAGGTACATAGTTCGAATTTTAACCAGAGCTGTTCTTCATTTACTGGATGACTGATGAGAAGTCTGAGTGCTAGTCTTTCGGATGAGACAAGAAACTGAAGTCCGGTGTGCAACAAGTATTCAGAGTATGTAAAAATCGAGCATTGTGTTAACAAATGACTCAGCTAGATGGTTCCTGAAATAAAGGCATTTAATCGCAAGATCCATCTTCAAATCAAGCTTGCAAACACAGGCTGACTTCACTCACACAGACACAGACACACACAGACACACAACACACACACACACACACACACAGACACACAACCACAACACACACACACACACACACACGCACACAGACACAGACACACACACACACACACCACACACGCACACACACACACACACACACACACACACACACACACACCCACACACACACAACACACACACACACGCACACACGCACACACACACACACACACACACACACACGCACCACGCACCACACACGCACACACACACGCACGCACGCACCACGCACGCACGCACCACCACGCACACACACACACACACACACACACAACACACACACACCTTTTCTCTTTGTTTATTCTTTTATATCGAGGATAATGGAATAAGCACTCTTGTGCTTTCTTTACATCCAGTCCCCGTGTGTATGCATTTTTGTAAATGTCATCTGTTCCCACCGCACACAATGGCCTACTCTTACGAAAAGCGCAAGATGTTCTGCGTACGTTCGCACACAGGGCCTCGGTTTAAAGTCTCATCCAAAGGACTTTTGGGGAGAGTGGAGTCAGCACTGATGTTAACTCCAGGAGAAAAATCTCCTCGACCGGAATCGAACCCGGGTCGTCAAATTGCCAGCGCAATGTTCTGACCACTAGGCTATCCGTCCCCATCGCCCCCCCCCCCCCCCCCACCACACACACACACACACACGTGTATGCTTACGGACTTGTGCACGTCAAAAGAACCAACCACAGTTGAAAAATCAAAAAAGAGCAGGAGGTGCCAACTGTCCTGGCAAAATTGGTAAGTTAAATTCCCGACTGTACACCGAAGTCGGAATGTAGTTACCTTAATGGGGATGGGTGTAGGGGATGCATACACAAAAATCTTACCATTGATGAACATGGGAGCTCTAGTCCAGGAAGACCCCCCCAAAAAACACACAACAAAAACCAACAAAACAACCCCCCCCCCCCCCCCCAAGCAACAAACAGAAAACCCAAAGAAAAAACAAACAAACAAACAAACAAAAAAACCTGGAACAACAATTAAAATAACCTACCAGTAACATGATAATGATATCATCATCATCATCATCCCTGCGCTGAGGTCAGAATGTTTTGACTGTAATCAGAGTACACGCAAACCTCCTGCAGAATTTTAAGCACAGAACAAGACCTCAGGCATTATGCATCCCACTCGATGAGGGAACACACAGGAGAGATCATTATTATGGACAAAAACAGTCACACATGTAAAAACCTCACCATTGGTGAATATTGGAGTCCAATCCAGTAAACAAAACAAAAAAGAAAAAGAAAAAAGTATGTCTGATTTCATTTAAATACGTACACGAAAGTGTTGATTCAATCTATTTGGAAAAAGAAGGTAAAGGTAATTGTGTTCCATAACCTATGTGGTCGTAGGGTAGTGAGGCGTCAGACTTCACTTTTCCAGAGGCCAGCATATTGAGGGCGGTGCCCATCTCCTCCCCCTTGCTGCTTTACCTTCCCTGAATCTAAAGAGGATATGTACCCATTTACAGCTGGGTGAACTTGAGGACTATACTGAAGCCAAGGTGAGCAAACAGCCACCCATCAGTTTGGTAACCACACTCGATAGGGCCATAGGCTTACTGCTAAACATTGGCTTGAGGAAAGCGAGCCTCGGACCTTTTGAGCCAGTTTGTTCCAAAAATGTTAATACATTTGGATAGACACGCCTAAAAAGATATTTTTTTGAAGATAAGTCCCATATTGGATGTAATTCAAAAGAAACGTAAGATTTAATCACAACCACTCCAGAATAAAATACAAATGGTAATGATAAGGTAGCACGATATAGTTTTTTCTTTTAGGGGAACAGAAAAATAAACAGAAAAGAGGTTTGTAGCGTTACCTTTAGTTTGAGCAGCCATTTTGTTGACATTCGCGACGGAAAGAGGTATGCACACAAGATGATAGTGATACGCATGTGAGAAGCAAGTGTGTCTGATTCAGAGGACCTCTTTCGGCAAGTACGTGCATTATCAATTTATTTAAACACAATCCTTATAGTAAACAGGGATTTTTTGACGCTTTTAGATTTTTACCGTTTAATAATGTGTTGATTGCTCATCGCCGCATCGGTTTCAAGTTTGTGACAAGCAGCGACAAGAACTTATTTTGAAAAAAAAGTGCTTTTCCCCCTTACCTCTTCACCTCAGTCACCATTTTTTGCACAAAATGCATATGTTCATGTATTTCTAATACTGACGTGTGATTAAAAAACAAAGAAACAAAACAAAACAAAAGAGTGTTTGGGATGGTGTATTGAGTTATTATCAGAGAAGTGTACACCAACTCGCTTTTAGTTTTAACATTATATATTGATATATTCGTAGATTTGTTGAAACATTATCTACGGACAGAATTATACTAGAAGCCATAGCGAGAGACATTCCAAGGATTCATATATCATTATGACTGTTGTAGTCTTGATAAGTTTTTGTCTTTCAGTTTGACATAAATTACAGTTGTAGAACATTGCCAACACTGTGCAGGCAATACCGTAAATAGTAGTAGGCACCCATCAGTCTCGGAAGACTATGGTGTTGCGCTCTAGTCTGTTAAGTACAAAGCCTGGGTAAGTAAGTATGTAGGGCAAACTGTTACCCATGCAGCAGACCCCCCCTTTCCAAGCCACTGGAATAATCCATTAGAAAGGCAATGACCGATACGAATGCCAGAAATGGTTCCAGAACTGTCGACATGAGCCACCAGAACGTTGCCATATACAGCCCCGAGCTGCCCTGTTTTGGAAGCAACAGTTTTGTTGAAAGTTGGGAAAGAAAGCTTGGAATAGTTGGTTTCTGATGGTTTTGTTTTGTTTTTTTCATACCTCAGCTAGAAATCTGAGGTTCACCAATGGTGAGATTTTGCATGTGCGACCATTTTAACCAACCATGAAAGTATGTGCAAATGTTCAGACTTTGGGATGTTGTCTTTTCAGCAGTTGAAGATTGGACTAATTGTCCCCCCCCCCCCCCCCCCCCCCCTTCATTTCTTCCCCTCAAGTGGTTGTTATCATTTCATTATCAACCAAGCAAACTTTATACGGAGTCCCGATTTGTTGCATCATATGATAAAACTAAGATAATATATAAAAATTCGAAAGGAAGAAGTATGATCATTTTTTATAGCTAGAACAAATTCCAATGCAGGATTTTCAGTTGACTTGGCTTTGTGGTCACTGACTGAAAGTGAGAAGAATGATATTCATGTATGTTGTGACTTTTTCCAGATTATTACCTCTTACAGCCATGGCTCTTCCAACGATGCCTAGCTACTGGAACAGCAAGAAGGGCTGTACGAACGAGCGATCGTCCGACAACGCAACCATGAATCGGACTTCCGACAAAAGTGGACAGAGACTTCAGACTATTTCCAGAAAAACAATGTTCTGGCAGCAAAACAGACACAATGGGGCTCTGGAAAAGCGTACCAAGATAAATGGTATGTGGACAGAAAAGTAGATTCCCACAGATTGTACTCAATGTGCATTTGCTACCCTGTGGAAATGGCCTTTTTTTGTGTAGATTTTGGACAGGAACACTCTCTTGTTGCAGTGGGTTCTTTGACATGTATTGAGTTAAATGTGTGTTGTATGCTGGACCTTAGTTTACCATCTCTTTTGAAAGACTAGCACCCAGACCACCCCTCAAGGTCCAGTAGATGAGGAAAAGTTAAGATCTAAATAGGAATTAAACCAGCAACTTATCACTTTCTAGATGGATGTGCATTACCATATGCCACCAATCCAGCATTGTCACGGCACAACCTGTATTGACAAGTGATAGAGTAAGATCTTTATTAACACTTGACTTGGTTAGTCTCCACACTGAAGTCAAGTGCCCTTTTTATAAAAATTAATCATTCTTTTTATTGGATTTGGTTTTCACTTTTTATATTAGAAAACTCAGCATTGTGTACAATTGATACTTAAAGTTTGATATATTGTAATTGATCACATAGCCATTTTATGTTTGTCAATGGGTTATCAGTTTGGATGGTTTTACAATGATGTACAGTATGCATGTGTACACACACATGCCACACACATACATGTGTGTGTGTGTGTGTGTGTGTGTGTGTGTTGTGTGTGGTGTGTGTGTGTATGTGTGTGTGTGTTTGTGTGTGTTTGTGTCGCGCATGTGTTTATATGTAACTGTGTGTGTGTGTTTCTTTGTTTACTTCTTTTGTGTGTTGTTCTATTTTTTCCACCATCCACCACCATTGTAAGGTTCTCTCACCAATCGCAGTGACTATTTCTTTGCGTGTGAAGGTTTTTGTGCACTTTATAAATCATAGATTGTTCAGTCATATCACCGTATAATCATATGTAAACTATCCTCTGAAGTCAGAGTATGGCTGCCTATATGGCGAGAGTACTTGAAAATAGTCATACACGCAAACTTCTCATTCAGTGTGCAATTTCAATCTCACAGTGATTCCCAGGTGGGATTAGTGAGTCAGAGTGCACATTCTGGGTGACCCCCCAGAGTGTTAAGCTGGGGAACAACAACAACAACAACATATCTAAACTTAAAGTGTATTGTAAGTTGTATGTTGCTCAATGTGTGCAGCATGGACACATTCCACAAATCGTGTGAGAGAGACCTTAAAGGCGATGAGTCTGAAGAGAGGCAGGAGAACCTGAGGTCACTGCTGACAGACGAGGCCAGGCAGCATGAGGTAATTTATGTCTTCTGCTTTTGTGTTTGGGGAATTACAAACTTCTGGCCAAAAAATGGAGGTTGTGGTATAGATCACAGCTCCCTGACCCTTCCTCTATCGTCAAGATAAAGCTTAAAATTGTCAGAACAAAAATCAGAATGTTATGATCACAACTTTTAAGCAAGATTGTTGGCCTTATCAGTTTGTTTGAATAATACATTATATTTATGTCTTTGGACGTGAGAGTGTTGTTTGTTTTTTGTATTTGAGCACATATCGTTTATGTATGGTTGTAAACATTTTAGGCTGGTGTGACTCATGGAGGGAGGAAATGGTTGGGATTTTTTGGAGTTTTTTTTTTGAGGAAATGGTTTGTTGCTTATGAAAGAATGTTGTCACACTGTTGCGTAATACCAACCTGAAGGCACATATCTATGGACTTGGTGTGTTAGGCAAGAAGGCAATACATTTGATGTGAAGTGTAAAGTATGGTCATGGCCCTAGGTAATGGTATCAGGCAAGAAAGTAATATTGACTGAATTGTAGTTGTACATTTACATGCACATAAGGCTGGGTGTATTTGTGCTTTCATTTTTGTTTATGTGATGCTCAAACTGCAAATTTTTGTATGTAACTGTCAGTTGGATATCTGCACTCTGCATATGAATATACATGTGTGTGTGTGTGTGTGTGTGTGTGTGTGTGTGTGTGTGTGTGTTGCTGTGTGGTGTGTGTGCATGTGTGTGTGTGTGCGCACTCATCTGTGCATATGTGCCATGTGTATATGTGTTTTTCTATCTTCAGGATGGGGTCATGTGTGTTCAAATGTTTGTGCATATTTGCTTGAGAATATCAGTGGTTAGATCTGCAAGCAAAGAAAAAAAACACCCATTGTTATGCACATATACAATTTGCACCTTTATGTTTTGATAGACAGAATAGAGTAAACCCTGTGAATCAATCGGTCAACAGGCAGAACTGAAAGGCCTGTCCAGGTCGAACTACGAACGCATTGAAGGCATGAAGGAGAAAGCAGAGGGGCTAAAGTGCTCGAGAGGAGAAACGCAAACAGGTCAGACCTGGCAGTTCTCTCGCTGGCTGTGCACAATGCTGACCAGTATTTTCCGTTTGGCTGTGTTGAGTGGCTGTACCATTTTGTTGTTTTCTCTCCCGGTTGTGTATGAAAAAGGTGTTTTTTTTGTTTCTTCACTCTTATCTGTGGGATGTAGTATGTGTGAAAAGGGGGGGAAGGAAGGAAAGGAGAGATCCACACTTTGTGTGTGTGTGTGTGTGTGTGTGTGTGTGTGTGTGTGTGTGTGTGTGTGTGTGTGTGTGTGTTGTGTGTGTGTGTGTGTTAGTGTGTGTGTTAGTGTGTGTTAGTGTGTGTTGTTAGTGTTGGTTAGTGTTAGTGTTAGTGTTAGTGTGTGTGTGTGTGTGTGTGTGTGTGTGTGTGTGTGTGTGTGTGTGTGTGTGTGTGTGTGTGTGTGACACAATGATTTTAGACAGCATTTTTACTTCATTCAAATCTTAGAACTTACCAGGACTAAAATGAGTAATTTCCTAAACGAAAATGCTGGTAGCAGCCGTGTGAAAAGCATAAACTACAGTAGTTCATTTTATGTCTTCCCATTTTTTTGTTTGGTCATTGGCTAGGGGGGGGGTGGGATAGCTAAATGGTCGGAGCACTTGCTTTCCCCAAGTCAAGTTAAGCAGCGTCGAGAGTGGTCACCAGTTGGATGGGTGACCGTTTTCATGCCTTGGCTTCAGTACAGTCCCCCTAGTTCACCAAGCTGTAAATGGGTACCTGCCCTCTTTAGGGTCAGGGAAGGTAAAGCAGCGAGGGAGAGGAGATGGGCACTCCCTCAATATGCTGGCCCCTAGAGAAGCGAGGTCTCTGATGCCTCGCTCCCCTACCACCACACAGGTTATGGGACACCTTTACCTTTACATTGGGTAGAGCTGTGCGGTTCACCAATGTTGAGATTTTTGCTTATGCGACCGTTTTTGTCCACCATTAAGGTAGCCGCATTCTACTTCAGGGTTGCTTCTTCCCTTTTCCCTTTCTGAGAAGCCTTTTTATTCTTTTATAGGCGAATGAATATGCATGTTGCCGAGTGTGCTTCCCTGCATTTGTGCCTGGTGTATGTGGTCTCAGGCACTTCAAACTTTAAATGCATTGTGTTATGGGCAAGTTAAGTCTTACAGGACACATTCCTCTCCAGGTCTCAAGACTGTGTTCTGGTTATTGTGTGTGTCATCCATACCATCAATCATGCTAGCTACTCTTCTGTAAAATACATGCATTTTTTTCTAAGAACATGCGTTTGGGTTGTATTGTGGTGGCAGTCTTCAAGCCATCATATCCTGATACCAGGTTGAATATTTTGTTAGCTTTAATGCCAGGACACTATTTTCTGCTGGGAGTAGTCTGTAATAATGGTAAGCTATGTATTAATCTGGTTCATTTATTTCTCTTCTTTTTTGGGGGGGGAGGGGGGTACATATCTTTCTGGCATGTATTTTATCCGTGTTTTTTTTTGTCAACAGGTTGCTGATGAAAAATTGTATGAGCACTGGCAGAAAAATAATCCAGATATCAGACAGGTAAATGAAAAAAAGAAATATCATAGGTAGATGGTTGATCATGCATAGAATAGCAAGCTTAGTACAGCACAGCACAGAATATGCTAGCATAGCAAGGCATACCTTGAGTAGCAATCACAGCATAAAGTATGTATGTGTAGCAATCACAGCAAATGTATGTATATGAGCATATCACAGCATAACAACAACTTAGCACATCATACATAATGATGTATGATGTAGCATATCACAGCATAACACAACATAATAACATAGCACACAAACGCAAGCATCATACCACAGCACAGCACAGCACAGCACAGCACAGCACAGCACAGCACAGCACAGCACAGCACAGCAGTATAGCCCAGCACAGCACAGCACAGCACAGACAGCACAGCAACAGCACAGCACAGCACAGCACAGCACTGCACAGCACAGCACAGCACAGCACAGCACAGCACGTACAGCACAGCACAGCAAGCACAGCACAGCACAGGCACAGCACAGCAACAGCACACATACAGCACAGCACAGCAGTACAGCACAGCAGTACAGCACAGCAGTACAGCACAGCACAGCGCAGCGCAGCACGGCACGGCACAGCACAGCACAGCACAGCACAGCACAGCACAGCACAGCACAAAAAAATATGCATCATGTGGTATCATATTAGAGGGACTTTGTGTCCTGATCTTCAGGAAGGATCGTTTCCATTTTCCAGATGAAAAAAGCTGTTAATGGGAAAAGATAAGAGAGTGAGAGTGAAAGAACGTGCAGTCAGACATACACATGTGTGTTTATTTATGAGTGAGAAGAGGAGTTTGTTGTGTTGGTTTCAGTTTATTGCACACGCACTCACATGCATGCATGCACGCACGCACGCATGCACACACACACACACACACACACACGCACACCATACACACACTCACTCACTCACTCTCTCTCTCTCTCTCTCTCTCTCTCTCTCTCTCTGTCTCTCTCTCTCCCTCTCTCTCTCTCTCTCTCTCTCTCTCTCTCTCCCTCCCTCTCTCCCTCCCTCCCTCTCTCTCCCTCTCACATACACATCCAAACAGATAACAAAATAAAAAAACTGCATACACATGGGGACTGGATGTAAAAAAGCACATTAGTGCTTATTCCATTATCCTTGAAATAAAAGAAAAAAAAACAAAACACACACACACACAACTCACACACAACACACAACACACAACACACACACACTCACAACACACACACACACACACACACACACACACACACACACACACACACACACACACACACACACACACACACACACACACAGAGTGTGAGTTAACAACGAAATACATATGAAGGATACACATTGATCGTTACATGACATAACATGACATGACATGACACTACACTACATTATATTACACTACATTTCATTACATTACATTACATTATATTACCATTACATTACAGATCCAGTCGGAGATGATGAAGGACCATGTGGTGGGCCACTGGTCACAACAACAAGAGGAGGCCAGATTGGTGAGTCAGCTTATCATTCATTCATGTATACAATATCTGACACCAAAAAGAGGAGGCCAGATTGGTGAGTCAGCTTATCATTCATTCATTCATCATGTATACAATATCTGACACCAACAAGAGGAGGCCAGATTGGTGAGTCAGTATTTCATTCATTCATTCATCATGTATACAATATCTTACACCAACAAGAGGAGGCCAGATTGGTGAGTCAGCTTATCATTCATTCATACATTCATGTATACAATATCTTACACCAACAAGAGGAGGCCAGATTGGTGAGTCAGCTTATCATTCATTCATTCATCATGTATACAATATCTGACACCAACAAGAGGAGGCCAGATTGGTGAGTCAGCTTATCATTCATTCATTCATCATGTATACAATATCTGACACCAACAAGAGGAGGCCAGATTGGTGAGTCAGTTTATCATTCATTCATACATGTATACAATATCTGACACCAACAAGAGGAGGCCAGATTGGTGAGTCAGCTTATCATTCATACATACATGTATACAATATCTTACTCACATCAACGAGAGGAGGCCAGATTGGTGAGTCAGCTTATCATTCATTCATTCATGTATACAATATCTTCTTCCACTGTCTACTGCTTCATGCATCGTACTCAGTGTAACATTTTAGATCCATGAGAAAGAGAGAAGAGACAGAAACAGATAGAGAGAGAGAGAGAGAGAGAGAGAGAGAGAGAGAGAGAGAGAGAGAGAGAGAGAGAATGTGCAATTTCAATCTCACAGTGATTCCTGGGTGGGATGAGGAGTGAGTCAGGAGTGTGGCACATTCTGGGTGCCCCTCCCTCAGAGTGTTAAGCTGGGGAACACACAACAACAACAACAACAACAACAACAACAACAACAACAACAACAACAACTGCATATTCTAAGACAGAGACAGAGAGAGAGAGGAGAGAGATCATTTCATTACAAGAATCTCTCTGTTTTTAGAGATAACAAAGTATTTTGAATTGAATATTTTCGCTGAATGCCGACTCGTTACGTTTCCAGAGAGCAGAAGAGGAGCGCAAGGTGAAAGAAGAGCTGGAGAGAGAGATGGAGGAGGAGCGACAGGCAGCGCTGGAGACGGAACGTCAGAGGGAGGAGGAGAGGCTGCAGGAGGAGTTTGAGCTCAGAGACCACCTGAGGCGACAGATGACAGAGCTGAAAGACAGGGAGGCTGAGGTAAGAGGATGACAGGAATGGGCAGGGAAAATGTTGGTGTTGGTGTATGTCTTGTTTTGGTTGGAAAGTGGAGCGTGGGGGTGGGGGGGGGGGGTTATAGATCCAGTCGTATGTAAGTGTTAACATATGCATGCACACACACACACGCATGCACATATACACAAACACACACACATAAAGGACTTTTAAGGAGATTGGAGTCAGAGCTGATGTTAACTCCAGGGGAAAAATCCCCTCGAACGGGAATCGAACCTGGGTCATCAAATATTTTATTTATTTATTAAAAATTTTAAAATTATATTTTATTTTATATCGAGGATAATGGAATAAGCACTCTTGTGCTTTTTTACATACAGTCCTCGTGTGTATGCAGTTTTGTAAATCTTGTTGTCTGTTCCCACCTGCACATGATGGCTTACTCTTACAAAAAGCGGAACAGGATGTAATGTGTGAGCAAGATGTTGTGCGTGCGTTTGCACACGGGGCCTCGGTTTACAGTCTCATCCGAAGGACTTTTAGGGAGAGTGGACTCAGCACTGATGTTAGCTCCAGGGGAAAAATC
>CM060340.1:35793779-35863779 GCA_030674155.1 Stramonita haemastoma
TGTGTGTGTTGTGTGTGTGTGACAGGTGATTGAAGACCAGCTGAGGTTGGAGAAGGCACGAGAAGCAGAAATGGACATGCTGTTCCAGTGAGTTGGCATTGGTGTCTTGTCTTGTGTCAGTGGCATGTGGGGGCAGACCGCGCAAACCCAGCATAACTCGGTCAAGGACCAGTGATAACTATTTTTTAAAATATTCTTTTATATCAAGGATAATGGAATAAGCATTCATATGCTTTTTTTTTTTTACTTCCAGTCCCCATGTGTAAGCAGTTTTGTAAATTTTGCAATCTGTTCCCACCGGCACACATTGGCCTACTCTTTCAAAAAGCGGAACAGGATTTAGTCAAGTCAAAGTCAAAAACACTTTAATCATCCCTGAAGGGCAATTACATTTAACATGTGCGCAAGATGTTCTGTGTGGTTTCACACATGGGGCCTGGTTTATAGTATAAGAACGCTAGGTTTATACTGTGAAGTTTTATTGTCATCCTCTTTGTTACTCCTGACTGTGTTCACATCATTTGTCCCATTGTGAAATTTAAAGTCAGGTTGTCCAGTTAAATACGTTTTATGATTTACATTATTGATTTTTGAATCAGAGTTGGTTTGGAAACTTGAACATTGATTGTGAGGTTAGAGAGGTATGGGAGAGATATTCTGGTGATATTCATACAATACTTATCATTTTTATGAGAGATATAGCGATAGATAGCCGCGTGTTGTGGTCGGGTTTTGACTGAAGCTAAGGTTGGGTTGATACTTGGCATGGGTGTGCTTGGAAAGGCACTTACGCTATTTCTCACCCCAGGTGTTAAAGGGTTCCAACTTGTGTTGGGTAACCTGGATAGCTGCGTCTATCCGGGAGTCTTTCTTCAGTCGCTTAGCACAGAACGGAAGCACGCTGATGAGCCTTAGGGGACAGACTTTAACAACTTAACTTTACTATGTTTGTTTAAGTTGTTCAGCCAGATCTCTTATGGTGTGTGGTGTGTGGTGTGTGTGTGTGTGTGTGTGGTGTGTGTGTGTGTTGTGTGTGTGTGTGGTGGTGTGTGTGTGTGTGTCTGTCTGTCTGTCTGTCTGTCTGTCTGTCTGTCTGTCTGTCTGTCGTCTGTCTGTCTGTCTGTCTGTTGTGTTGTGTATATGACTGTCATGTTCTGTGTTATGCAGGGATGAGGCTGCTCGAATGTGGCAGAGACGGGAAGGAGAATGGGAGAGAGAGCGGCAAGCTCGTAAACGCCTCATGGATGAGGTAAGGCCTGCTTCATTACAGAGACTTGGACTTTGAGGCTGTTGTCTAAAAGAAGGATGTGTATATTCTTAAAGTACTCTTGGTTTAGTGATCAATACGTAAGCTAATTGGAACAGTGTTGTAAAAGAATCACACAGATACGAATGTATGCAAATGCTTTGTCATACAAAAACATGTTCAAGTGTAACTATTGCATGCAAATAAAGGTATGCGTAAAAATGCAGTTTCATGTATCACAAGATTTTGTTCCATAAAAGCTGTAACAGTACAGATATTATTATGACCACACAAATGTGAATGGGATATACATCTGAGTCATTCCATGTGACATAACACATTTTTTGTAGCATTTCATAATATCACCATATTCTTTCCTGCCAGTTTTTAACTATTGGAGTCACTTTAAAGTTTTCACAGTAGCTATTCTGTGACGCACTGTTCTGGCCAGTTTACAGAAATTCAGTGTACATCATGAAACCAGTAAACTAGACTATCATGTTTCAATTCAAAAGTTTGGGGTTTTTTGCTGTCAATATTTTCAAAGGAAGAAGAAAAGAGGAAAAAAACAACACACTAAAAAACACCAAGAACATTCTCCACTCATGTTTTCTCCACACTGCCTGCAGGTGCTGGAGGGGCGGCAGGAGCAGATCGCGGACAAGCTGGAGGAGGTGAAGCGCAGGCAGCAGGAGTCTCTGCAGCGCCGCGAAGAGCTGCTCAGGGAGCTGGAGGTGGCCAACCAGCTGACCCAGAGAGAGCAGCAGAAAGTGCAGGAGGAGCAGCAGGCCTTCAAACAGGACCTCAAGGAACAGGTAAAGAGCAGAGGTGCAGGAGGAGCAGGTAGAGAGCAGGTAAAGAGGAGTAGCAGGACTCCACGAAAAGTAAGAGGCAGGAGGAGGAGGAGCAGGATCAGGACAGGTAAAGAGGAGGAGGGAGCCTTCAAACAGGACCTCAAGGAACAGGTAAAGAGAGAGGTGCGAGGAGAGTAGGAATGAGCAGTAAGAGGAGTAGCAGACTCAGAAGTAAGGGCAGGAGGAGAGGAGCAGGACATCCAGGAACAGGTAAGAGGAGGAGGAAGCCTTCAAACAGGACCTCAAGGAACAGGTAAAGAGGAGAGCAGGACTCAGAAATGGTAAAGAGGAGGAGGATTTCAAGGAACAGGTAAAGAGCAGGAGGACTCAGGAACAGGTAAAGGAGCGGAGGACTCAAGGAACAGGTAAGAGAGGAGCAGGACCAGGAACAGGTAAAGAGGAGGAGATTCAGGAGGTAAAGAGAGCAGGAGACTCAGAAGGTAAAGAAAGAAGGACCAGGAACAGGTAAAGAGGAGAAAGAGGCTTCAACAGGACTCAGGAACAGGTAAGAAAAGGACAGGACCTCAGGAACAGGTAGAGAGAAAAGCCTTAAACAGACCCAGGAACAGGTAAAGAGGAGAAAGAGGCCTTCAACAGGACTCAGGAACAGGTAAAGAGGAGAAGAGGTTCAACAGGACCTCCAGGAACAGGTAAAGAAAGGAACAGGACCTCCAGGAACAGGTAAGAGGAGAAGAGGCTCAAACAGGACCTCCAGGAACAGGTAAGAGGAGAAAGAGGCTAAACAGGACCTCCAGGAACAGGTAAAGAGGAGAAGAGGCTTCAAACAGGACCTCCAGGAACAGGTAAAGAGGAGAAAGAGGCCTTCAAACAGGACCTCAGGAACAGGTATTTTTTATTTATTTATTTTATTTTATTCTTTTATATCAAAGATAGTGGGATAAGCACTCTTGTGCTTTTTTACATCCAGTCCCCGTGTGTATGCAGTTTTGTAAATGTCATCTGTTCCCACCGGCACACGATGGCCTACTCTTACGAAAAGCGGAACAGGATTTAACGTGTGCGCAAGATGTTCTGCGTGCATTCACACAGGGACCTCCATTTAAATCTCATCCAAGGACTTAAGGGGAGAGTGGAGTCAGCACTGATGTTAACTCCAGGAGAAAAATCTCCTCAACGGGAATCGAACCCGGGTTTCAAATTGCAAGCGCAGTGTTCTGACCACTAGGCTATCCCGTCCCACATATTGGGTATTATTGTTGATCTTCTTCAGGTGGTGGAGCGGCAGAACATGGAGAAGATGGCCAGACTGAACCTGCAGTTGGAGGAGGACGAGGAACGCAACGCCGACAAAGAATACAACGACTTCCTGCGACTGGAGACAGACCGCATGAGGCAGCGTGGATTCACGCCCACGGTAAGGCCTCCAGCAGTCTGTTCAGGAGAGCTAATGGAATAACTGTAGCTCCAAAACATAACAAGCAAACAACAACAACAAACCCAATTGATGACAGGAAATTCTGAAAATCTGATCTAAAAAAAAAAAAAAAAAAAAAACCTAACCCCTCCAAAAAACCCAACAAACCCAAATGAAAATAAAGCAAAGCTTTCTTAAATCTCTACACTATGGAAGGAATTCTTGAGGAGAGTTCATTCAATTTAATAAAATGAGATCACCAATGGGGATGCCAGGGGTGTCTTTCAGTATAAATAACATCCCTACCTTCTGAAAACTGTGTGCTAGAAATGTCCTCTTTTCTATCACTCTCTTTGTTTCTATCTTTTTTCTTACTGTTCTTGAGACATGTGTCTGGCCATGTGTTTTTGCTGAATAGCATCCATGTGATGTCGGAAAAGGACTTGTGTGTGTACTAGGTATTTGAGCTGACACTGACTCAACATGCTTTTTCTCATGGATGAAACATGTGCAATGGCATAGGTAGGTAGCGGCAGCACCGCGCATTTCTGCTACGCACCCTAGGAAAATGCGATTCACTTACTGTCTTCAAACGCTTCTAACTCGAAATCTACTGTATCATTTTGATTTTCATGCATATGAGAATAAAGAGAATTGATTGCTCTTTCATTACGTTGTTTTGTTTTTATTGTACGATTGGAGGTATGAGTATAGCGCGAAGCCGAAAATCGTGAAAAAGGCGAAAAATGGAGAAAATCGTCACTTTTCCGCGAGCTGCGAAATTGCACGGGTTGAAAAAAATCGCTACCGCCTTTGAACAAGTGCACCAAGCCCTTATTAATTATAACGAATAGAAAGATGAAAGCCCAAGCTTTATTTTTATGGGGTGCAAATTTATAGTGTTAAAAATTACGTCACCGAAAAATACAATTTAAAACTTCACAAAATATTTTGTCATCCTCTCTCACCTCGCACCCCGCCGTGCAGGGTATCAAACGAAAGCTTAGCCAATCAACTACAAGAATACAACCACCTTTAGGCAAAAGAACCATTCGGCCGAAGGCGGCGAGACTTTTAAAACGCCTCTGATTGGCCAATTCTACACAGGGCATGGTTTCAGGCGATGTCGAAACCAGTGCGGTGAATTTGACGAAACTGCGGCCAGTACTCGCTAAGTAACCCATTATAGACTTTAACAGTTCATTAATAAGTCATTTCTACATCATATCCAATTAGTTCGATGCTTATTTTATGATTATTTTGTTTTTATTTTGATTCGAAGTGTGCAAATGTTTCGCCGAGTCACGGTAGCAGGCCGAATTGAACAGCGTGTCGAGGACCCGATCGCTTTTATCAAAATTAAGTTTTTTCTTGTAAGTCTGCAGTTCAAAATGCACTGCAATCGATAGAATAATACCTAAAGCATATATCTAATTTTTTTTCAAGCAAGTCTGATCTCATTTAGTATTTTTAATTAATTTTTTTCTGTACCTGATCTACTACCGGAAGTGACTAAACGAAGCGTAATTCGGAAAAATCGTCTGCTGCAGACTCGCTCGATCCCATCGGAATTGTGTGTGTGTGTGTGTGTGTGTGTGTGTGTGTGTGTGTGTGTGTGTGTGTGTGTGCACGCGCGCGCGCGCGCGCGCGCGTGCGAGCGTGTGTGTGTGTGTGTGTGTGCGCGCGCGCGTGTGCGAGCATGTGTGTGTGTGTTTAATTTAAGGCATAAAATTTTAATTTTTAACACTTGGACCAGTGTTAAGACGGTACTGACAGCTGACTGTTTAGACTGATGCATTGTGTGTGTGTGTGTGTGTGTGTGTGTGTGTGTGTGTGTGTGTGTGTGCGCGCGCGCGTGTATGTATATGTGTGTGTGTGTGTGTGTGTGTGTGTGTTTAAGACATACAATTTTAATTTTTAACACTTGGACTTGAGTCCAAGGCACTCAGTACTGACTGCTCACTGTTCAGACTGCAGGTGTGTGTGTGTGTGTGTGTGTGTGTGTGTGTGTGTGTGTGTGTGTGTGTTTAAGACATAAAATTTTAATTTTTTACACTTGGACTTGAGTGTTTATAAGACAGTACTGACTACTCTTCAGACTAATGCATGTGTGTGTGTGTGTGTGTGTGTGTGTGTGTGTGTGTGTGTGTGTGTGTTTAAGACATAAAATTAGATTTTTTAATTTAACACTTGGACTTGGGTGTTATTGCTAATAGGCCTAAGACAATCAGTACTGACAGCTCACTGTTCAGACTAATGCATCATTGATTGCACTGTGTTTGTAACTTTTCATAAAATGTGGGTGGCTTTGAAATAGTTGCATTTTAATGCACATAAAAATAACAGTAAATTTGAATAGTAAAAAACCGCCCCCAAACAGTCATAAAAAGATATGCAACAGACTTAGTAATCAGCAGGATACTGGTCTACACACACACACACACACACACACACACAACACACACACACACACACCCCACACACACACACACACACACACACACTCTTATTCAGTTCACATACTCACACTGCATTTATATATAAATTATATGCATATTAATTTAACATTTCAGAGGATGATACCTATACTGATCTGGAAAAAAAGCATTCTTTGCCCAAGGGAAAAAAAAAAACAGACTAATTTTTAGTCACAAGCTTATGTTACAGATGCAACTTCTGAAACAATTGGGTGGGAAGACATGCGCTGAAACTGAAACATTTTTGCATACATTCTGTGGTGGAGTCCCAGAGCACAAAATTAAAGACTTTTGCCTTTTGTTTTGTTGTTTTTTTGTCCCCAATAGCTATTTTTGTTGTTGCTTTTTCTTCACCTGGGGGTCATGCAGAATTTTCTTTGTTCGCTTTCTTGTTTTGTTTCTGTTTTCTGTTGTTGCTTGTTCCCCATCTGGGAATCACAGTGAGATTGAGAATCAAGTACACACTGGATGAGAAAAGTTTGTGTCTATGACTGTTTTTAAGTGCCTCGCCGCATAGGCAGCCATTCTTCTGAGGGGGTTTTGCTTTAATGTTTTTTTCCTTGGTTTTGCTTTTTGTTTTGTTGTTTTTTCCCCCAATAGTTCAAAGCACACACACACACACACACACACAACACGCACGCACGCACGCACGCACGCACGCACGCATGGATGCATGCGCCCATATGCACATGTATGCACCTACAATATCATGAATATGTATGTAAAATAATGCCAAAAACTAGTGTCATTTTGCTGGAAAATGAATTCCAACAAAACCTTTTTATCACAAAGCAACTTTGATTTCATGTGGTCCAGAACTGTTGCAGGGTCATGTCGGGTCACATCATTTTCATTATAAATTATGGTTACATAACACCTTTTAACAATTTTTTTTCTTGTCCTTGAGAATATTTTAAATCAAATAATGTCAACCTTTAAAGCACAACATAAACAATATTCTGTCCAAATTTGAAGTAATTTGGTTTATTTATTCAGAAGTTATGACTTTTTTTGTAATTTTAAAAAAATGTGAGGTCCGCACTGGTCATTTTGGCCTTTTCTCCAACTTTGAAGCAAAATAACTGCTAAAGGGATGAACTGACCACTCCTAAAAAAATTAGGCTAAATCTGTATGTATATAGAAATAGATACATACAATTTCAAGAGAATTGATTGAAAAATCTTGAAACTGATGGACTCCAAACATGGTACTTTGTGAAATTTCGCACATTTCGAAAATGGGTTTTTTGCATTTTTGATGCTCCATAACTTTTTTTCTACCAACCAGATTCTTTTCATTTTTGGTTTTCATGTTCTCTGTGGTAAATAAAAGAACTGTTTGAATGTTTTCAGAGTGTGCCTTATTATTTGCAAGAAATATGATCATTCAAAGTTGGCCAATTATTTGTTTTCCGCGCACTTCACAGTAGCGTCAAAATTCAAAAGGCCATATCTCAAAAACTATTTAAGATATCAGGCTGATTTTTTTTTTGTTATGTTTCTTTTGATAATATCTTCACTTCTAAAGCAAAAAAAGGGCCATAATTCCATTAAAAATTTTTTGCTGCCGCTACCTAGCATAGGTTGACAGAATTGACAGAGGTACAAAATTTAAAAAAAAGAAAAAAAAGATTACCAAAGAAAACATCTACCTCCACCCTACCCCCCCCCCCCCACCCCCACCCCCTCGAAAAAAAACACCACCAAACAAATGAAAAAACCTCCAACAGCAACAACAATCCAAAGATACAGAATGGGTTTGAAAAAAAATCTGTTGGGAGGATATTTAGTTTCATTCCCTGTTCCATACTGAATTCAGACACAGACTAGAAAATGTTGAAAATGATCACAGACTGATCAAAAAACAAAACAAACCCAACTGCTTTCTGAAAAGGAAAAAAACCTGAAATATTTGCAATTGTTGTTAATTAAAAAGATACCCATTGTGGTTTCTAGACAGCTGGGTGAAAAGAGATACATTATAAAAAATAAAAGGTTGTGTAGCCTGTATTGTGCTGTGCAAGGGAGAAAGCTGTTGTCTATCAGACTCCAGCCAGCTACTACCCAGAGTGAGTTTGCTACGGGACCTCACAGTAGAGCTTCGTCTACTTTATGGATGCGATTTTAAGAGTGTTGCTCAAATGATCTGACCAACAGTGCAGGTGTTTGCATCTCTCCCTGTGGACTTCTGACCCTGAGGATGCAATGTGACAATCTAGTTGTGGATTAGGCAGAGAGGTTGAAATGAGCAGCGTTGGAACAGCAGGACAAAATTAGTTACAGATGATTAGGTAGCAATAAAAATAAAAAAAGAAGCTATTTTCAGTTATCTATGTTTTCATAGGTAAACAGATCGATACAAACTCAAGCGCTTTGATTTGTTTTTACAAGATATAGCGCTATATAAATTCCATGTATTATTATTATTATTATTGTTATTATTATTATTATTATTATTATTATTATTATTATTATTATTATTATTATTATCATTATTATTATTAAACTATGAACATCCGACTATTTCATTGAGAAGAAACAGGAATAAATTCTGTCACCTCACTTGTAATAAAATAGTTCCTGTAGGGTAATAATTTTGTCATGTTAGATGTATAAAATTTTAGTGAAATTTTTATGTACATGTTGAGGATTGAAAACTAACGAGATGATTATTTGTGTGTGTGTGTGTGTGTGTGTGTGTGTGTGTGTGTGTGTTTTCAGTTTGCGGGCAGGAAGCAAGCATGGTCATAGTTATTGGCATCCCCAAGTTCTTCATCAAGTCTTAGCAGCTGTAAGCATCATCCACCAGACTGAGTGTGCAGGTTTGCTGAAGGAATTTCACGATGAAAAATGGTCAGGCTGTGTTGAATAAGATGAAATGTTTACCTTGTACAGTCCATTACAGTTGAAAGCTTACTGGTAGACATTGGCCTGAAGAGTGTGTGCAGTCATGTGAATGTTGATGGCATTTAGCATCGTGTGCACACATTAAGTCGTTTGGAGAGTCGGGCTCAGATTTATTGTAAATTCAGGATATTGCTTTCTCATAATGAGAACAGCACTTAAAAAACCCCCCCACACACTATTTTTTAATGACTATAGCAATGTCAACTAGCTTATAACTTTGTATCTGAAAGGTACATGCAGAGTGTTACATTACGGCAACCCTCACATGAAATGCGGGATCTTTCATTTCTTCATCTGTGCTCCCCAGATCTTTCATTAAAATAGGTTGCTGGTCATTGTCTTGCTATATATATTTGCAAGTCTGTACAGAAGTTGAGCTCGAAAGTTAAAATTTTTTTTTTTTTTTAATCCACCAGGCATTACAACTGAGATTTCAGAATGTGACTTCTGGTCTGTATTGTATCAAATGAAATATCTGGTAGGTCATTGAATCCCATTTGAACATATAAGGAACATCATTTTTCAACAGACTGTCATTTGAACATATGTCTGCAAGGAACGACAGTTTTCAACAGACAGCAGTAATAGCTGAATAAAAGAAACTAGTTGTTCTTTCCTTCATGTTGATAATGGAAGCTTTATCATGAACCCAGAGTCAGGGAAGGCCCCTCTTGTAGAGTGGTGGCTCGCCCATGTTTTTGTCATGGTCCCCATCAGTCTGCAGACTTTGGAGTTGTTCACAGGAACTTGCCATATGTATTCTTCTTTTAAGCAGTGACTGGTTTTGTGGACCAAGTACATCCCTGTTCATATTGACAACATTATTATTGGTTTTGGATTACTGATTTTACACTGGTGAGAAGTTAAGATTGCTGTGTTAACTGTTTTGTCTTTTAAAAAGGTTTTCATAGGTCTTTTTTGTTTAAAAAAAATGTTTAGATCTATTTTGGGGTTTGTTTGGTGATTGGCTTAATAGGAGTCAGTTTCACTGATATATGTAAAATAAAGCTTGTTGATGAATGCAAGATCAGTAGAGTAGTTGATCATTTTTGTCACAGTTCATACCTTTGTTGATATCAAAAGGAAAGTGTATAGAAGTGTATGTTTGTCTTGGGTGCAACAGCACCTGGTTATGATCTCCGTTCTCCTCTAAAAAGGAATGTATATCCACAATGTAGTACACAACACTGCACAATTCTTAAATTTTGAGTCCAGTGTTGGATGGTGTACAGTTTTATCATTTTTACAAAAATCAAAGTGCTTTGAAGACAGAAGTGGTTATTTCATTGTTCTAGCCACCTTAAGATTATGGTGAATGTCAGCTGCGTGGTTCTTTTTTTTTCAAGCTGCTTCCTTTTGTTTACAAAGAGTTGTGCCCATTTCTCTTCAAAGCTGGTTATATTTCAACTGACATTTTTGCATGAAACTGCCTGATCTTTTTGTGTCAATGCTTTTAGATTAACATTTATCTTGCTTTTGGAGTAACTTGCAGTTATGATGATGAATGTGCATTTATGCTCACATTGCATAGAATGTTGGATATCATAAAGATAATAATGGTGTACATGCATATGAAAGATTTTATTGCCATCAAATAGATGTAAAATTTGAAATGCTTGTGCAGGCAAGGATAAATTGCTGAAGGAGATAGTGTTAACCCTTTCGCTGCTGACCTATTTTGCTCAGTCCTATGCTGAAGAAATTTTCAGAAAGACAAAAATCAGGCATATGATTTTCAATTGCTTTTAATTCAGGAAATTCCTAAGATAGCTACATAAAAGTATATACTGAATGAAAGGAAATTGAATGAAGATTGTATTTGTGACAATTTTAAAAATAATATCATTAGACAGACAGACACAGGTGCGCGCACGCACGCACGCACGCACACACACACACACACACACACACACACACACACACCTGCTCTTCACACAAACACACAGCCAGGGAGCCAGGGCAGATGTCAGCAAGAACAATAGGCCATCAACAAAACAAACGGACACACACACTGATAACTGACAGCTAACGAGTAGTCTAGGTGACAAGTGACACACGAGGTCGCAACCACTTCAAATTAGATCAAACACATCGACCACTCAGTGACTGGCTAGCTTGCTCACTGACCGGGCTTGGTGCAACCATAGGATACACACATTTAGTTGTTCTGTTTATGAATAAACAGAGAAAAAATGCAATAGAATTATGTTATAAAAACGAATAAAGCCCTCAACTATACCCAACTGCATCTCGAACGATGGGATCTTCATGTTCCGATTCAGACAACGAGTGAGTATGCAGAAGTTTCTTCCGGATCAAAACCGGAGTCGTTTGCATCACAAAGTTCGATGTCAACTGAATAAAAAAAAAAAAAAACAATCCTAATCTCCACATAACTTTGATCTCTTAAAGTAATTCACAATAACTTGGCAACTGTATACTCAGTTTAGGGCACCTTGCTTCGAAAACCCAAAAATTGAACTTCGCAGTACTCGTTTACCTTGCCGATTGAACGTCATAAATTGCAAATAACTTGAACAAATGGGACTCATGGGTTGAAGATACATCAAGGGAGCTAAACAAATCATAATAAGAAGGATTTTCAGCAATGCTGAGCGAAACAGAGAGAGCGTTGGTTCATGACGAGCGGCGCTCGTCAACACAGCATTGCAGGTGGCGGTTTCTATGACGAGCGGCGCTCGTCAACAGCGCAGTGTAGGGGTTAAACTGATGAAAACTAAGTTGGGGTAATTGATTGGGAAGATAAGTGCTACGTGCCTTTCTTTTCATGAATTATTATTTCATGTTCCGTCTTGGTTCTTGTTAATCTTGCATTTTTCTCATTTTTCATGTGAAAGATGTTACTATATACAAATTCCTTTGTTAAAAAAAAAGTCCTTTTTCTGGGAAGTTATTTGTGGATTTGCATCCGTGTCTGTGTCTTTGTTATTTCTTATGCTGTTTTTTTTTTGAAGGATATTCTATTGTGCATTTGTTTTTCTAAGTGCATAACTTGTTAGTTGTTTGATATATGTATATAAACTCTTTCTCTGTAAATGTCACTTTTGTAGATATTGTAGCAGGAAATGCATCTTTGTGGTGAAAATGTTGGAAATGGATGTCATATGCCTTTAAAAAAAAAGGGAAACAACTCATGAACAAAGACAACTTCAATTTAAAGTCTGCTCACACTCAGTGATATTGGTCGAAGACAATATACAGCAATACGTAACCAATAATTATGATATTGCAAACTGTTTTCCTGTTATGACTATTTGTACATTTTTGTTCATTGTAAAGATGGAAGTGAATCTGAATACTTTTATGATTATGCAGTCACTTTATTTCTTCATCTGAAAACCACCAATAAAAGCTATGTACACTACACACGTGCATGAAACTAGTGGAGCTGTCTATGCTGAACACAGCAATCAGTAAATCATTTATAAGAAACTGTGAAGATGTATAGAGCAAGTTTTTTTAAATACTGTTTTTCTTGCATTTGTTGAAGTGTTTATGAATTGTTAAATTGAATTTCAGTTGAACTTGAAGGCGTGTGTGTGTGTGTGTGTGTGTAAGCACACACACACACATTAATAATAATTTGGTAATTTGGCCATTCTTTGACCAAAGACAGCTTTTTTATGTATACTTGTTTTGAGTTGTGGGTATTTCAGATATGTTGGAAGACTTTTCATGATTTTAAATAATTAAAAGATAACCTTTCAGAATTGCAATTCGGTGCATTTCAACATATTTGAAATAATTTCACTGAAGATCATTCATTAGTTATGAATACTGTCATCCAAAATATAATTAGTACTGTATAAATATGATTGCATAGACATTGTTAGCCACTTGCGTTGCGAGCCTACTTTGATTTATCACTAGCTGTCAAGTTAAAACTTTCGTTTGTCACACACTCAAGTATTTAATCCCATTTACCTGGTCTGTGTGGTCTGATATTGTGCTATGGATATCTGAGAGGATGTGTGTATCTTTTGACTGTCACAATAAAATGGTCAGTCTGAAGGATGGGGCTCAAGTTTGAAACTGTACCCAAGGCTGGAGTTTTTTGTTGTTGTAATCTTCTGAGCATGTCACATTGTTGAGAAACGGAAAATATTTACACAAGATCTAGATCTGTTGCACAAAGTTTCTTATTTGATGTGGCAAAACTCCAGGTGGCTCATTTTCCAAAGCCCTGTTCACACTGTAATATGGGTTTTGCTCAATACAGGTAAAACTTAAAAAATAACCATTTTTCCAGGTAAAAAAGAACTCATTCATCCTCTGTTGGATTCCCAAGTTCCGTGATGAGTGAGTCAGAGTAAATATTGTGGTTGACCCCTTGGGTTATACTGAGGAATGTGCAACACCACCACTACACTCTTTTCTGGTTTTCCGAGGGTAGATTTTGTGATTCATGGTAACCTAAAATACAAGGAAATCAACTTAAAACTTTATTTTCAGGCAGTGTCTGCCTATCATGATGACTGTAAACAGTGCACAGATCTAAAGGCCGTAAGTCGGGCTACTGCAGCATGGAATGCTGTCATATAATATGTTGGGGAAAAAATGGAGTATCAGGTTTTAGATTTAAAGTGGGTAGTCCTTAAAGTCCCAACACTGTGACAGTCCAAGATGAGTGTGAAATATGAGGTTTTTTGTTTTTTTACATGAGATACCAGAAAGTTGGAAACAAGTCATACAGCATGAACACTAACTTTAGGCAACTTTCAAAGGAGACCAGAGTTTTGTGTTCACTTTTTTCCCTTCCCATGTTGCTCTGAGGGGCAAGGTTTCATACATAAAAAAAAAAAAAAGACAAAAAAAAAGGACAAAAACAACACATTTGATCACTGTGCATCTTGTTTATACAGTGTGTTTTATAAGAACTGATGGGGTTGGGTAACAATGGCTGTGTGCTAGTTACAAGTATGTGTAAGCATGTATGTAAATGCACGTTTTGAAAGCAACTGGGTTGTGTATTGATTCTGTGTTGATAGTTTCATGTTATGCTTAAGAAAGGTGAAGGGAGAGTGTTCATGAATCACAACTTTTTCTCATTTCAATACAACAGCGTATTTTCTCTTTGGATGCTTTGTTGGTAAAAAAAACAATGTTAAATGGGCAAGCAAACCATGTAGGAAGCAGGTATTTTAGAAATGTTTTCTTTGGTGGGTTTTTGTGTTTGTTTTTGTTCTTAAAATTTTTTTAAAAATATGGTCATTAAAAGACTGAGATTTTAAAATGAACTTAGTTTTACAATTTTGAAACAAAAAGTAAAAATGCTTTGACAGAAAGTGAACGCGTGTTGTTTGAATAACTGTTACAGAGAGCAATGTACATTGTATGGAGAAAGACAGCTTAATGGTTAGAGTGTTGATCTGATGGCAATTCAGGGTATGGGTTTGAACCTCTGCTGAGGCATCCTGTTTAAGAGGATTTACTGTGGACAACTCTTTTGTTACTGTGAATTCTTTTAAAAGGTAATAGTAAAAGGTAAAGGTGTCTCATAACCTAGGGGTTGTAGGGGAGCAAGGCATCAGAGGCCTCAGCTTGTCTAGGGCCCAGCATATTGAGGGCGGCACCTATCTCCTCTCTCTGCTGCTTTACCCTCCCTGACCCTAAAGAGGGCAGGTACCCATTGACAAGCTGGGTGAACTGGGGGGACTGTACTGAAGTCAAGGCGTGCAAATGGTCACCCATCCAACAACATTTCCTTAGCTAAAGCTCCAAAACTTTTCTTTGTGTGACTGTTTTTTGCCCAGCATTAAGGTAGTCACATTCCTACTTCGATGTTGTCTCCACATGACACCTGTGTATATGCTATTTTAAAATGTATTTTATTGGTGATCTGTTCTTATGGGCACAAATGGACTACTCCTTCGTAAGGCAAACAGGTTTAACACTTGCGCAAGATGTTCTGTATATATATTCCATAGGCCTCGTATATAGTCTCATCCCAAGGGCTTTCAGGGGAGGAAAATCAGTACTGATGTAAAGTCCCCTTGAACAGGTGTCTCAAACCTGGACCACGAAATGGTGATGCAACACTTTAGCTATTAGGCTTCAAACCCCCCCCAATATATTAACACTCTTAGTCCTGATCCGGGATTAAATAATTACCCCCCTAAGTCCGATCCCAGATTTACACACAGTAGATATCCATCATGCTGTGACCATTACTAATTGTTACAACATGTCAAAGCTCTATCAGGCTAGAAGGAGAAACCCTGTGGAGTGTCTGGAAGTAATTATTGCTGCTGGTAAAGTACTTAGAAGGAGGAAAAGGCCTGCGAGCATGTGTGCCTGACCTGATTTCGTGATGGAATGCAAAATCTAGGGCAGTTTGTGTTCAGAGAGTCTGAATGAAAGAGGGCTAAAACACAAAGCTTGAACAATGCACAACATAAGAAAACTCCAAATTAAGCAACATAAGAAAATCCACCAACCACAGCCACCAGCACACCTAAGGACACGACTGGCAAAATAAACACAACCAAAAGGGCACTTTGGTACCATAATTTATTTATCAGTCAAAAACAATCACATAAAAATGTATTTTCGTCTACCTGAAAATTTACTGACATATTTGCTTCAAACTGCCCCCCCCCCCCCCCCCCCCCCCCACCCCAACAAAATGCAAAATGTCAACCGAGTCATGCCTCAAAATAAATGTTTCTGTCCCCTTGTACACCATGTCTGGTTATAGCTGCCAAGCTCTTGTCAAACTCAATAAAATATCTCTATGTATGTATACATTGTGAATGGGGGAAAGAGGACAAGGATGACATCTGGCCATTACTTTGAAACATAACATTTACAAATCAAACAATGGTGGGCCATGTCACCATGAAGGTAATACTGTAGTCCTACCATGCAAAACCAAACCAAATCAGGAGAGAAAAAAAACACAACATGAACCTTAAAAAAAAAAAAACAACCCAACAAAACAACAAAAAACAACCCAAACTTTGAATGGTTACATTTGATTTGGTTTGGTTCTATCAGTGTCTGAACTACAGTGTATGATCTCCAGACAGCAAAACTGTACAAGTCTGCACTTCAGAAGTACATTCTGACTGTATAAAGATGTACACTTTAGTACAAACTTGTAAACAGCAGACTTCACCGCCAGTCAACACCAATGAATGAAAAGAGTGGGGGTGAGGATAAACAGTGTAAACTAGAGGTAAATGATGCTGTAAACTGATCCCTGCAGGAAACTGGTATCTCCTGATAGTGTACACACAGCAGTTCAAAGTTTCATTCTGGCTTGGCAGCAGACATCCCTAGACACAAACCATCCTACTTCTTGTGACAAACACTTGCGCACACCAAATTCAAACTCATCCACAGACATTCCACAACACACTTCCTCTCTCGAAGAGTTCTGTACACTCATAAAATTGATCGTAAAACTAAAATCCAAACTTGCTCAGACATTCAAACTTGTGCAAATAGTCATTTTTCATACTGAACTTTGAATTTCCCTTACCAACACTCAGGACATCTGAGCTTCCCTCTGAACCTAGAACAGATCTCCAGCAAGTTGATAGGAAAAGAAATCACCTTCAGTCTGTGATAAATACACCATAAAATACACTGGGACACACTGCAGAAGATATCAATTTTCTGAGCTGGAGTGGAGCTGATGGTGATGTAGAACTAGATACACATGTTGTCCCCCTGAGTGCAGAGGGTGGACACAGATGCCAAACCTTGAGCTTCAGGTAATGTCTCAGAGTCAGCTGGTTAGATCTGTTGTAGTGACACTCATTTTCAAACACTCCACGCTTCTACAGTTGCTGCATCCGTTGTAGTTACTGGGTTACAGGAAGTAGTCGGTTGGGGCTTCTTGGATGGGATGCCGCGTGCCTCCTGAAAACCAAGCAGTCACATAATTCATAATCATTTATGCAATGTACACTTGTCACAGACATATATTCAGTTTGGGTACCATCTTTGTATTATGTACCTTAAACATTGTGCTACTTTTTGATTAATAAATCTCACAGCAACAGACCATTTCACGCAGAACTTAATAATCAGTTTATTTAGTTTTTTAAAATAAAACTTTCATTAATTAAGCCGCTGCTGTAGTCTAGTGGTTAGGGCGTTGGACTCGTTATCTAAAGGTTGCGGGTTCGATCCCAGCTTTCGGCTATGGCGTTGTGCCCTTGGAAAAGGCACTTCAGGGCTCGTACAGATCTTTGGAAGAAAATTCAAGGACTTTTCAGACTTCAAGGACCTCACTCTCAATTTTAAAGGATCTCCATTGACAAAAAGTACTTGCATTTTAACAATGTTTACACACTTTACAGCTGAAAAGAAAATATCTATAGCCATTTGGTGCAAATTTTCTTCATAACAAGAATTAATATTTCTACTGCAGTTAACTGGGTTAAATCAAAAACAATCGTTGGCCTAAAGTGTGCACTTAGCATAAAAAAAATTCAATCAAGTGATCACCCCATCTGTTCATTCATAATTTCTCTGCATACTGGTTCTTAAAGTCTAAATATGTGTTAAAAAAAATAGAAAAAGAAGTCTAAATATGTGTAAAGCTCCCTGTGAGTTACTTTACCAGGAGACTAATAGTTTACAACAGTAAACATTCATTTTCCTGGATAACAGGTTGGAAGGGAGGGGGAAGGGGCTGGAGAGGGGGAATAGCTGATGCAGGGTTCGCGCTAGGATTTTTTAAAATCGTACTGCGAGTTGCCATTTCAGAGATATCTTGACCAACTCCCCCAAAATCGGTCCCCAGATAATAAAATCCAGTACGTACTGTGAACAAAACGAAACTAATCAGTGAGGGGGTGGGGGAGGGGGGGATTGTTGGGCAGCAAAACAAAATCTAAATTGAGCGCGAATCTCTCAGACTTTGACTGCCGTGCTGCTTGCTGCCACTCGCTTCTTGGGCACGAAGCCACGCAGGAAATAGGATTTTTTTTCTAGCGCCTGTGTCACTGTCTGTGTCAGTCTGTTGTTTTGCATGGCATCATTCGTGTGACATGTTCTTCTTTCTTGTTTCTATGCTTAGCGCTCATCAAGATCTTTGTTCAATTTAGATTTGGTTTTCGACTCTTCTCTCTGAAAGCAACGCGCAAATTCAGAGTCATAGACCCTCGCTTTTCGTAAGAGCAGGCCATCTGTGCCGGTGAGAACGGATTACATTTACAAAACTGCATACACACGGGGACTGGATGTGAAAAAGCACAGGAGTGCTTATTCCATTATCCTCGATATAAAAGATTAAAAGAATACAGAATAAATAAATCTAGGCCCCATTTACTCAATGTGAATGGAAGTCGCTGTCATGCCGAGAAGAGCGCGAAGCTCTATTCTTTCACAGTAAAGCTTGCTGTTCTGCGTGCTAGGCTAATAATCAGGCTGGCACTAAAGATGTTCGTCGGAAGGGGTGGGAAGGGGTAGGTGCGGTAAGCATAGTACAGGCCCATGACGGACAGTCAGAAAACGTCACTTCAGACTTTTTTTTGGAGATGGAAATCTTATCGGTCACAGGCAAACAGAATCGGTACGCGGTACCGGCTGCTTCGAAAATTTTCGGTATTCCCTGTTTACAATCGGTAAAATACCGACAATTACCGGTTATTGCGAACCCTGTGATGGTATTGCTGTGGACAGATTTTCACATCACAACACATTGATGGAAACAGTGGGATGCCATACATGTTTAAAAGATGAGAGAACTGTGTGTGTGTGTGTGTGTGTGTGTGTGTGTGTGTGTGTGTGTGTGTGTGTGTGTGTGTGTGTGTGAGAGAGAGAGAGAGAGAGAGAGAGAGAGAGAGAGAGAGAGAGAGAGAGAGAGAGAGAGAAAGAGAGAGAGAGACAGACAGAGAGAGAGAGAGAGAGAGAGAGAGAGAGAGAGAGAGAGAGAACTCAAACTTGAAAGGTTTATTCATGAAAAAAGGCCATTGGCCCATACATGAAGGGGGCTGCCGAATAACGATAACAATAATTGCTTTAAGCTGACACACGACGCCACTCCATGCCATGGAAACCACAGCATTGATTAGTAATGTACATTGAAACATGAAACTCTTACTGTCCAGATATGTTACGGCATTCTGACCTTTCTTTCGTCCAGTCTTTGTCACACACCCTTAGGTCTAGGCTAGCCAAGAAACCGTTGTAGTAGTTCTCTAAGTGTTGCTAAGTCCCTTGAAGCACGCGATAGGGTCTGCATGTGTAGTGTGTTTTGGATTCGCTTCCCATTCCGCAAACTGGCGAGTATGACACGTTCCTCTTTTAACATGTTTTTCTCTAACTGTTTAACAAACCAGTACACACATACTGGCTCAGTGTCTGGTTGGCATGCGTACTGGATCACAATGTCGTCTGACTCACACGTCACAATATCTTCACCGTCTGAATGGTGTAGCACAGATTTTCTAAAGTGTGTATGTCTTTGTCTGTCTCTTAGCCTTTTCTGTACGGATCTATCAGTTAGAGTAGCCACGAACTGTTTGACATTTCCTGTGTCGAATGCACAAACAATATTATCATCGTTCACATATCAGCACACATATCAGCACAGTCACTACAATCAGACATACAGGGAGGTTCTAAATCAACCGATGATGGCAACTTAACTGATGTTTTTGTGTTGATGTCCTCTGTGTGTGTTGCTGGTAGGTCTATTCCATGTGTATCTACACATGCCGTCCCTGTTCTACTCCACTGTCAGGCAGGCTCGAGGCACTGAGGACACAGTCACTTTCATATACAACACTTGCCTGCTTCTCTTTATGTTTTCTAGCGCCATGTTGTGTCCACTGGTTTCAGTCGCAAGACAAAAATCACGCTGTCCCCTTCTCCTGCCACTTTCCAGCTAGAGACTGCATTGTCAGTAGGTACCGGCAGCCCTTCTTTGCGCCTACGGGAAAGTAGCGCTGAGTGGGGAAAATGCATGTTTTTGACAGGCCAGATCTTGGAAACTATCAAAAGAATGGGCATAAAAATTATGAAAAAATAAACATTGATGTTTACTTATGTGCTCTGGGTTGTTTGTGTTTGCATGCCATGGTTTGACAACAAAACAATTCCAAACACACCCACTCTTGCACAAAAATCGAAGCGCGTTCTCGGCTCGATGTTCCGCCAGCCGCGATTAGCCGAGCGAGCGAATCGGTATGTGTAGAAAATCGCTACGGACGATGTGCTCATTACTCTGCATCAACTTCAAAATGGGTCAAAACAGAAGAGCATGCTTCCAGCTTTAATTCGGTATAAGTTTTAAGTGGATACAAAAAGCTTAAATCGGTTAAAAATCGGAAGTTTAAAGACGCTTAGCGCGAGTCGCGGTTCGACCACTTTCAGTCCTAAATACGGAACATCGGACGAAGTAAACGTAGCTGTGGTTGATGCGCTTGAAAGGCCTGTCTTTGCTGAATCCAATGGTGTATCAAGCTCTATGATTGGTTCCATTGCCTTTGACCACCGGCCAATCAAAGTGAGGGTGTCATCAAACCATGTGTACTCCATTTTGGGCAAAACAAAAATGGCAGAACATAGTAAAAGAAGCGATGCCGACCGAGTCAAATACGTTAAACGTCACGGAATTACACGACAAACTTGGCAAGTTAATGCATGAAATATCAAGCTAAGACCTGTATTAAACGAATCCACAGCTTCATTTTGCTGAGTATTTGCAAAATTATTATCTAATTGGTTCGTAAGACACTCGCTAAAGTCTTTGTCATGATAATATGAATATTATGCAATTGCCAAAATTTAATCACTGTGATAAATATTTGTTATGGGAATGTTTGCTTGGCTGTACACTGTACCTGTGCTGGTCAAACTGATCTGTGCATTTTTTTTTTTTAATGTAGTGAGGTGTCTTAGAAAATTCACACACTAACACCTTTGCAAAAAACAAAGAAACAACACACACACACACACACACACAAAATTGATACAAATCACAGGCCAGATCTTGGGAACTATCTAAAGAATGTGGTTACAAAATTATGAAAAAAATAAACTTTGATGGACATTCAAATAACTGGCATTTTTGAATGAATTTCTAGTTTTACTGCTGCTCACAGAAAATGTACGCCCTGTCCGCTTCACTTCTCATGACCGACCAGACAGAGAGAGAGAGAGAGAGAGAGAGAGAGAGAGAGAGAGAGAGAGAGAGAGAGAGAGAGAGAGAGAGAGAGAGAAAGACAGACATACAGACAGACAGAGACACAGAGAAGTTGTGGTTGTGGGGAAGCACATGAAGTAATTATAAAAAAACAAACAAAAAAGCAGTGTGTGTGTGTGTGAATGAGTGATAAAGAGAGACAAACAGAGAGACAGACAGACACTATAGAAATAGAAAGAGAGAGGTATGAGAGAGAGAGAGAGAGAGAGAGAGAGAGAGAGAGAGAGAGAGAGAGAGAGAGAGAGAGAGAGAGAGAGAGAGAGAGAGAGAGAGAGAGACAGACAGACAGAGACAGAGAGAGAAAGAGAGTATGTGTGTGTGTGTTGTGTGTGAGTGACAGAGAGAGAGAGATAGAGAGAGAGACAGACAGACAGACAGAGAGGGTGAGTGAGAGAGAGAGAGAGGGAGGATGGGAACTCTCCATGAAAAAGGGGAGGCTGGTGGCCTGCTGATGACTGTTGTATTTAATTTAATATAACCATTACTCTCTGACCCAAAGTGGAACAGCCAGTGAAAGCCCCCCCTCCCTTTCTGCCTTACATTAGAGCTGCTAGTCCATCCCTATCATGAAACTGACACCCATTGTTGGTACACATGGTCTTTCAACAGAAAAAAGTTCTCTTGTTAGGACTACCTAGCCTTGGATGCCTTGTGACATAAAGCAAAGGGAAGTAATTACTAACCGGCATTGGAAGAGTTATTTCCCTTGACCTGCCTTCAAAGGTTTCTTTTTTCTCCTCTATTTTTACTTTTATAAAATTTCCACGAATTTGCAGTGAGTACCATACCTGATCTTACCATGCCAATCTCTCTCTCTTTCTCTTTATTCTTCTTAGTCTTTGGTAAGAGTAAAATTCAAGTACTTTTCAAGCACCTGGAGGCATATGCCTGATTTTCAAGGACTTTCAAGGCCTTGAAAAAAGGGGTCCAAAATTCAAGGACCGTACAAACCCTGCACTTTAAGGCTATTTTCTCACCCCACCCAGGTGTAAAAGGGGTACCAACCTTGTGTTGGGGGTTAACCCTGCGAAAGACTAGTGTCCTATCCAGGGGGGAGTCTATGACTCTCAGTCACTTAATGCCACAGAAACCGGGATAAGCACCGGCCTGATCAGCCTTAGGCTCGGGACAGACTTTAACTTAAAATTTTTTTTTATTTTTATTACAAAACCTTTTAAAAATCACTCACCTGTGGAGCTGCCTCAAATATTGTGAAATCTCTCTGTAGGTGTTCATCTAGTTCCAAAATTGCAGCAACATTTCCACACCTGAAAAAAATAACAGCTCAATGTAAGCCTTCAAACTTAAATTACAAATTACATGAAGCCAATCCTTCATTCCACACATGTCTCTGTCAATCTGTGTGTATTTCTCTCTGCATGAAAAAGCTCTCCTTACAACTGACTTTAGCTCCATAGATACACCATACTAAACTCCCTTTCTTGATATGAAATTAAAGAAACATTCTTTTGGACACAAGAAATTAGGCTGCCCACTCCTGTTATTGTCAGTCCATATGTGCGTTACCAGCACCATTTTCAGCACATCACATCCACAATAAAACACACAATGATTGGTCAGCTTAACTATGTGTGCCAAACTATCAACCCATGTACAACACAAAATATGGATTATATTGTTGTTGTTTTTTTTTTTAAAAGCAAGTACACAAATAAATGATGTAATTTGCACAAAGATGTTTCTCTCTCTCAGAGACAGAGACTAGCTCATTCACACATATACAAAGAAATGATGTAATTTGCACAAAAACATTCTCTTTCTCTCTCTCAGTCATAGACTAGCTCATTCACACTGTATACACCATCATCAATCCAGCAGGACCCACCCACCTGTAGCAATAGTTGGGAGCAGACCAGACGGTGAGGACGGTTTCGTTGAAGTGCCACTTGTAGCCTTCCATCACCAGCTGATGGGCACGGCAGATCAAGTCAATGTCGTTGGCCGTGTTGAACTGGGACACCACGTCGCTGCCAAACAGGTAACCAGCACCTCGGGGACTGACACCCCACCCCTGCATATCTGCACGCAATCAGCATGACACCACAGGTTAGAACCATACATGCACAAATCCAACACACTCATACCATACTGTATTACACCCCCTAGTCTGGACCATAAAAGAGCCCATAATCAGGAGGTTGATTCACCCACATCAATTTACAGTTTTCAGCTGCCTCCAGTAACTTTCAACTTCAGTTTTAAAACCAACACCTCCTGTGGTTAGAAGACAGACTGATCATTGAACCACAGTCTTGCAGACGGTTGGAAGACAGAGAGTTTGTGACAAAATGACAAATGAGATATTTGTTCTGGGGATGATATTCCAGTCTGTGTATCTAGGCACAATCATCACACCATGAAGGTGGCTGGATCACAGCACAATATTTGATGCTACAAACTATGTTCAAGCCTATCACTTAGTTTAACCATCTAAGGATTAACAGTCTTCACCAGTTGTTCAGATTATCCAAACTTTCCAAGTAACCTAACCTGCCATCAGCCGCAATACAGACATACAAGCAACACATCATCCTAACACCCACACCCACCTTCTGGGTCAGACCACAGCAGATCACACATGGGTCCGTCGTGGGGCACCTCTTGCTTTCGGTCAATGGAACGGATTTGGTCCAAGGTCTGGATGGATGGGGACAGCCCTCCATGCACACAGAATATCTACACAAAAAACAAAACACAACCGTTAGTTACAGTCCCTAAGTCCATGCACACAGAATATCTACAAAAAAAAACAAAACACGAGTCGCCGCTGTGTTAGTGTTAGGTGACCCAAAGTCGTCGATCAAACCTGTGCCTTAAAGATTTTGCATTCAACAAAGTCAATAACTGTGGGGTACCAAGCAGCAAGTTCAAATTCCTTGGTCTATATTTTCTATCAACGAAAGTGTAAGATAAGAATAATGCCATTTTCTAATTGATGACGCGCGAATCAATACAACACACACACACACAATCATCATTTCTATTGTTCAGGTTTAAAAACAGTAAATTCAATTTGTAAAGCAACACAACAACACAATCAACAAAAAACGTATAAAAAAACACCCACATCACCTCTACCCCCCCAACCCCCCCTTAAATAGGCTGATCCAAACTGTGAACAATCACTGTAGAAGACAGCTGGAACACTTCAGAATAATCACAAAATCTTACAGTATCTACAGCATTCTAGTTTAATTTGAAAGATTACAATGGAGCTCTAGCTTCTTTAAAATAAAATACACATGATGAAGGAATAAACTAAAAGAAAACGAGCTTTCTGCAGGAACAGCACAACGAAAAGCCCCAAACAGTGGAAATACTGTCAGCTTCAGCAAAATGGCTGTCAGCATTCCATGAAATACTGTCACCCCCCCCCCCCTGTTTTTTTTGTTTATTTTAAAGCAACAATCCAAATTCTCATGAACTCTCTGATCTAATAAAATCAAATTCTCTTAAAAAAAAAAGTACAAAAACAACCCCACAAAAGACAAAAAACAAACACAAACACCTAACATACAAGTACCTAACCTTGCCATCTATGATTGCTGAAAGACTGAGGTAGTCAAAGATTTCTGTGCAGTAGCGCCAAACTGTGATGGAACCATATTTTCTGAGACATTCATCGTAAAATCCATACACCTGAGTAATCTGTCGACTCTCATGGTTTCCACGGATTAGTGTGATTCTGTCTGGGTACCTGACCTGTAAAACCATAAACAGAATTTCATAGTTAGAACTGATTGTTAAGGAGAGTGGAATAAAGTGAAGGCACAATATATCAATCATATGGAAAAAAAGTCTTTTGCTTCCTGTTATCAGAACTGGATTTTCTTTTAAAATTTAACTGAAACATCACTGTCAACTTTTTTTTTTTAAACACAAACAGACCAAAATTATAACTTAACAGCATGAATGGAAACTAAGTAATAAAAACAGGTTGTAATCTGTTCAGTTTTATGACTGAACCTAAGAATCACAATGCAAAACAAAATGTATAGGACTACAGCCTTTGGATTGACTGATGTTACTAGAAAAATGTCAGATGCTCAAATTTTCCAAAACAACAGAAAAAAAATGTCAGAATGTTCAAATTTTCAAAAAGAAATAACTGAAAAATCATTCCTTTAGTTGGATCAACAGGACAAAGGGCCCTTTGTGACAGATTAAAATGTATGCTATTTTCTGCACCCTGGTAAAATGAAAAGTCTGTTTTAGGCCACAACCAAAATATGTCTTTAGCTAGAACTACATGTAAACCTAGTAGCTAAGCACACACAAAACCCCCTTCTGCATATGGCTTCAGCCACAACTGGATATAAAGATTAGCTGGTAGCAGTTCATGAAACATATGAGATTGTTTCTCACTTTCAATGCTAAAAGGAGAAGGAAGGTTTCCACGCTGTAGAATCCACGGTCAACAAAGTCCCCATGAAGAGATAATTTGTGTCTGGAACATCGCCTCCAACCTTGAACAGCTCTTTCAGGTCATAAAACTGGCCATGGATATCCCCGCATACCTGCCATCACACAACACAATCAGTCTTGCTCACTGCATCAAGGGTTATGCTCTGGCAGACACACTGTGTATTCTTACTGCCGTTGCACAGTCATGAAACACTGCATCTTCTGATTTTCCATAATCATGGATGTATAAATTTAATCATTGATTTTTCTTTCATTCTAAAATGTATTTTTGGTTATCACACGGTTGATTGAACATCAGTCTCTTTAAGAATGAATTTTGATTAAAAAAAAATTAAAAACCCTGACCCGACCCCCCCCCCATAATGTTAGGCATATATTTAAACACCCAGTGGAGGTAAGTAAGCAAGTCACTGATCTAAGCAGTCAGCAGTCTATTTACTTTTTCTTGTGATAGAAGTCAACCTTTACATTTATTATATATTCTCTTTTATCATTCTCAGGTACTTATAAGACTTAAAACTCCTTCAAACTGCACACAGACATCTGTACACTACAGAAAAAGTCAGTAGTAAAATCACTTACTGTGACTGGGGAGTCGACTCTCTGTACATTGCTCTCCTCCACCAAATTTCTCTGGCCTTTGCACATAATGCCTTTACTTCACTTTCTTTTATCACCTCACAGCGCCGCAGTTGTTCTATCTGCCTGTAAAACAAAGAAAGCATGGATAATACCAAAATTCTTAACCTGAAATTGAAACAACAAGTTTATACCGATGAACAATAGCTCCTAGTTCTATTAGTATTAATCTATTGTGAACTTATTTTTGGAGTTCTTTCTTTTCTTTGTCCTTTTGTTTAAAAGCACAGATCAGATGAAAAAAAAAGCTCTCTCTCTCTTTCTCTCCCTCTATATTTATGCAACCTCAAACCATCAAATCTTTTCTTGTCTCAATCTGTCATTGTGTTGTTTACAAAGTTACATACCTGTCTAGGTCACTGATGTCAGTCATCTTGCCGAACTTTCAACCTGGAACATGATAAATCATAAAGATACTAAGACAAAAAACAAAAACTATACCCACAATCCCCCCACCAACACACAAAAAGTTGTTTCATGTTGTGTCAAGTACATTGATAATCTTACAGTAGGCCCCCCCCCCCCCCCCCCCAAACAGTACTTGAACAGATGATGCCACTACACACAATTTTGAAACAAGCAAACTTCACAAAATCAAATGGTGTACAGAAACAAGTATCTCAGTCTTTCTCTTTCCCAGGCATGAACTGATAAAGTAACTCTTCCCTTGCTTGCAAAGAAATAATATAATTTAAAAAAAAAAAAAGCTTCACTTGCTCGGCAGGCAGCGAGACGCTGTTACCCCACAGCTGTCAAAACACTGCAATTATTTTCTGTGCATTTGTGTGCACTATGCCTGTAGAAGGCCTCCTGTAAAAAATAGAACTTTTAGTCAATGCTGTGCTTTGTGATAGTAAAGTAACTTCCTTCAGAACAGATGACAAAGGCAATCAAATGACTGTCATACTGAGATCAATTGATGAAAGCCAACACTTCCTTCAGCCCCTGTAATACTGACAGAGAGAACAGTGTTCATATTGTTAGACCATACAAAAGTCTGTCATAGGTCAGCAGAGACAAGATGAGGACTGAGGCATCCCTGGGTCTATGCAGTTTTGTGCATTTTATCATCCACCACCAGCACAATGGGCTACTCTTTTAAAAAGTGGAAGGGTTTTATTTATATTATAATATATAATGTGTGCAAGATGCTCTGCTTGTGTTCACACACAGGACCTCGGTTTATAGTCTCATCCAAAGGACTTTTTTTTTTTTTGGGGGGGGGGGGGGGGGGGGGGGGAGTTGGCACTGATGTTAACTCTGTGTGTGTGTGTTGTGTGTGCTGTGTGTGCATGCATATGGCCTTGCGCACACATTGAATCCTGTTCTGCTTTTTGTATGAGTAGGCCATTGTGTGCCGGTGGGAACAGATAACATTTACAAAATTGCATACACATGGGGACTGAATGTAAAAAAAAACACATGAGTGCTTATTCCATTATCCTCAATATAAAAGAATACATAATTAAAAAAAACATTATGTGCATGTTATTGTGTGTGTTGTGTGAGTCTCCGAGTCAGTCACTGAGTCAGTCAGTAGTGGTGTTGTGTGTGTGTGTGTGTGTGTGTGTGTGTGTGTGTGTGTGTGTGTGTGTGTGTGATTATAATTTATGTGTGTGAGTGTGTGTGTGTGTGATTATATGTGTGAGAGTGTAAGTTGTGTAATTATATGTGTGATGTGTGTGTGTGTATACTGTATCATGTGTTACATGCTCTTCGGAATGAGATCTATTCTATGCTGGACACAGGAACCACATTACATCAAAGGTAGATGCTAAATGCAATGTTGTTTTCCTTTTGCTATACAATCTCGGTCTGGCTATGGATTTTTTAAAACTAAACCGACTAAAAATTGGTAATTCCACAACAAAATGATAGGAAGTCCGGTAATTAGTATTTTTTATAGACAAGCTAAATAAGATTACGACCGATCAGTGGCCATTTCAAACAATGCTAACTCGTTTTATTGTTCGTACAGATAGGTATATAGCGACCGGACTGAATGCCCCTTACAGGCATGCCTGATTTCACAAACTAAAAATGAAAAGAATACAAAACTAGACATTCATCAAAGATTCTGTAGGCCTACAATTCTGCCTTCCTTGCCTGGCGAACCCAACGACAAGCGAACTTGGCGAACGGCAGACAAAACTACCTCCATGGTTTTGGCATAAATCATTAACACCTAGATAATGAAAACGAAAAATACACTGGCTTTGAATGAACACCACTACAAACCATAAGTCCATAAATACCTACTTTCTCGATGATTTTCGTTAGTTTCAGACTTCGTCTTCGGACTTGTTGGTGAGCTTGGCTCTGACGTCACGGAAAATCTCGTAACAATCTACGCAGTTTCACTGACAACATCCCAAAATTATCTACAGAATATATGAAATATTTTCAATGAAAAAACATTTATTTTATTTTTTGTACCTAGATTTCCACTCAGAAAAGAAAACAATGCTGTTAAATTCAGGTCAAATTATATCCTCTCTCGTTAAGAACGAGATGTTGTGCATTGAGCAAGAGCTTTCCTGACGATTGCAGCTGCAAACACAGGCCTAGCCCACTTTGTATTTTGCATTTCGAAACAGCTTGCGTTCGGGCGTGCACCCTTTGGTTTACCGTGCATCAAGAATGGGGAATATTCATACAGTCGGACCTAACGAAGCGCTTGTAATTTCAGGTGAGTTTGATTTTTATTTTACAATTTTCATGCGATGTACAGCGTACCAGAAATAGTTCGCATTCTCGGTGAAATCGCAGAAAAATGTGAGAGACGAAGTGGTTGTTGAAGACAAAACAACTGTCGTAAACTCTGATAAGTCCAAAGTACATTCATGTCAACAAGGGGAATGATAGGCCTATCTAAATTCTGTGTAAAATATGTAATATGATATCAGGATGGACTAATAAGTTAAAGAAACAATCACTGAATCAGGGACTTACTATTGTACTATGATATTTTCATTAATTATACATAATATTATACCATTGCATAGTAGTGTTTTGAAATTTCTTGTTACAATTGAAAAACAAAATGACTAGCATGAACTGTGCAATGTAAATTCTAAGTAGCATGCATGATGCAGTCATTGATCAAGATTTTTAAAACTAAACCGAAAGCCAAGGCAGGATTTGGTTAATTAAAAAACAACATGATGGAGGCTTAGATATCTAGTATGCTGATATATTAGACTATGGCTTCTTTCATGAACACTTGAACGGCATTTTATGTTAACACTATATACAGTAACTGTACTAAACCAACTTTATGATGCACTTCTAAGTGCTGTTGCATGTCAAAATAGTTTACTTGTCTTTAGTTGTATGCATGCATGGTCTTAGTCTAGAATACAACTGCATACACACGGGACGATGAAAAAAAGCACATGATGCTTATTCTGTACCTCGATATAAAGAAAATAAATAAATAATTGCTTGTGTATGCTGATTTGCAGAGGAGAGAGAGAGAGTTCACTTAAAATTCAAGCTGAAAATTAATTTGGTTAACTTTCCTCAGTTTCTGGTCCATTTTTGCCTCCCTTATTCCTGTGTTTCTTCCAGTGTGTGTGTGTGTGTGTGTCTACGTGCGTGTGTGTGATGTCAGGTCAAGTCAAAATGTGTGCGTGTGTGTGAAGTCAGGTCAAGTCAAAATGATCTTTATTGAGGGTAAAAGAGTAAGCTCACAAACCTTTTTTTTCATCTTGCACAGACACACCAACACTGACACGACACCGACACACACACAAACACACTCATGGAGAGGATCTTGTAGAACTACACGCTTCCATTATCTTTACAAGAAGAGGCATTGTGGAGCAGGGCCAAAAAGGCTTATTATCCAAAGGAGCGCATATCATAAAGGTCTTCATTCACTGTCCCTTATTTAAAGGATATCGATCACTCTGAGATCAATACAAGTTTTTCATGGCAAGAAAGGTTAGGGCTTTATTTTTTCGGATAAAACTGAATGCGTTCATCACTAAATATAGCAAAAATATAAAATGTTTGTGCGGTGAGAAAATTACAAACAGTCACATAATTTTTGAATGTAAGAGTCTAAAACCATTCTTACCCTCTTTCTCGGAAAAATCCTTAGATAATATTTTAAAAAATCTAATTTGGCATTTCTATAACAAAATCTTTAATGAATAGTTCTTTAGGAAATTTGTTATAGTTTTAAGTCATACTAGCATTTGTTATGTATTTACTTGTTGTTATCACTGTTTAGCCCAAATCTATGTACTGTATACATTATTAAGAAAAAGACACCATTTTACTGCACACATTCATCAACATACTAGACCCTCCCCTTCCCTTCCCATCGTCTAATATCACTTTGAGTGAACAGACGTAAAATCTAAGCAACAACAACACACACACTCACAAGCACACACACACACACACACACACACACACACACCACACACACACACACACACACACACAACACACACACACACACACTCACACAGAGCAAAGAAGTAAAGCCTCATAAAGCACACAAAACAACTTTTGCTAGTCATATCAAAAATCAAGGCAAAATCTATATGAACAGTCAAAGCAACACAACTGCCATAATTTTCAATTTAATTAATAATCTAATAATTGTGTGTGTGTGTGTGTGTGTGTGTGTGTGTGTGTGTGTGTGTGTGTGTGTGTGTGTGTGTGTGTGTGAGATATTACTATCATTGTATGAACTATCAGTATCATGTGTATAAATATATTAAATATTACATATATATACATATTAATTATTATATATACTAGAATGTGTGTGTGTGTCTGTGTGTGTCTGTGTGTCTGTGTGTGATCTTAGTCTGTGTGTGTGTAGGTCATGTGTGTTTCACTGTTTTTGTGTTGGGAGTCTTTGTCTGTGTTCATTTTGAAATATCATTTTTACCATTTTAATTGTGAAGCCTATTTTAATACTCACCTTTACTTCTTATAATGTTATATCATTATGGCCACTCCTTAGATTTTAGAGTGTATTTTTCTATATTGATCCTGACCCTTTACTATGCTTTAGGCTTTAGTTTAGATAAAAATTTATTAAAGTTCTGAGGTAATTATAAACAAAAACTTGTAACTGTTCACAGCCAGTCATTTGTAATTTTGTTGCGTAATAACCCCCTAATAATAAATTATTGTTTAATATATTATATATTTTTCATGTTTCTTTATGAAGTCTTTTCCATTTTTTGACAATATTTGTTTTTAACCTCCTCATTCTGATGATGTGATAGTGATAGAGGTATTTAATTTTTAGTGAAAGAAAGAAAGAGAGAAGGGACAGTTTAAACTGAAAAGCTAAAATCCTCAACTTTGATCTGCTGACAGAGTTCCTGTATGTTGTTATTCTGCCAATGTGACATAATTTCTACTGCTGTGGTTGATCTAGCCATTCTAGGTGCACAAGAAATGAAGCATTTCAACTATATATATATACACACACATGTATGTAAAGGCAAAACAGGAAACATTGCCGCTATTGCGAAATACTTGCAACATACGCATACCAAAAGGTGTTAAGCAGCACATTCAGTATTTCTCAAGTTTAAACATCACTATCACAGTATCAGTATCAGTGTGCAATGAGGTATTATCCTTAAGTATAATCTGTAATTTATCTGTTGTAAGTTTACATTGATTTGATTAGTTCAGCACCCTGAATATAATATTAAAAAAGATTATGGAATTGAATCTTAGATTTTACATAAATAATAATTTTTTTACAGATCAAGCAAAGAGTCTAGTTCAGTTGTTGAGAATATGAAACAGCTGAAAAATAAATAAAATGCGTAAATAAAGTTATACTGTATTACTATAGCAAATTTTTTAATAAAACATTGCCAGTATTGGCGAGTATTGCATGATTGATAATCTACATAACTAGTAAGTCTTGATTTTTTTTTATATACACATCCATGTGCTGATAGATCATTAATACAGATCTGAATGCATGCAATTTGTAAATTTTTCCCAACAGAAGAACGAAAAAGATTCAAAGTGATATAATCTTGATTTAAATGTGGAGTTACAAACTTACATATTATTAGACTAGAGGTTATGAAACCATACCACTCTTGACAGAACAAATCTTATTTTATATTAAAAAATATCACTTTTATCAGTAAATAAATTAGGGTTATAGTAATTTTTTTTTATATTGGTGATGACTTTTGGTTTCACTTGCAGTCAGCCATCATTCAAGCTCACTGCATGCCTGATGATATTTATTTTATAGACAGAGTTGATAGCTCATGTGAATCATCCCATCATTCAGCCTTGAATTATTTTCCCCTCAAACTCAAAAGATAATGACTTAATTTATTTTGTAAGCTTTTATCAGTTTTACTTTTAGGCTTATTACAACTACAAGCTTTTTATGTGTTTTTCAGATAATGTGATTGAGTTGACTTTGTTTTATAAATTTTTTATTCAAGTGGCATTTTCAATAAATGATAAATATAATAATACGTAGTATGTCTTTTGCTTCATATGATCGTACTAAGATCGAAAAAATATGAATTTATCAATATTGTTTTGATGTTTTAGAGTTGTATAAAGTTATATTATGTCCTGGTCTTCTATAATTTGCATAATGTATAATTTCCTGAATAGAGAGAAACAGGATCTATCATGCCTCCCTACCTCCCCCCCCCCCCCCAAAAAAAAAAAAAAAAAAAAAAAAAAGGAGAGAGACTCAAAGTCAGAGAGAGAGAGGAGGAGGAGGATATGTATAAATTATAATTATAATATGAACTAAGTTCTGTCCAGATTGAATTAGATCATGTTACTTTAGTTGGGCAAAATACCACATGGGTTGTTAAAATCTCAGATTCAAAGTCACTCTGGCATACTTGGTTTCAATAATGATAGTCAACATTGCCCATGGGTAAGTGAGAACATATTGTTTAAAACCAGAGTTTCAGAAACAAACTTCTATTGCCCCCTCCCCTCTTCCTTGTTTAGATACTCAGAGTTTATAAAAAAAAAGCTTTGTTTTCCAAAAGGGAAAAGAATCATGTATACTTGAACAGGTTATAGTTCTATTACTAGTATTAGTAATTTAAGATTTTTTTTAAAAGAATTGTATTTTTAGAGAGAGTGGTTTTTTTCTTTTTTAAACTAACATCAGAAAATAAATCAAGGCTGCATGATAATCAGTCATATTCATAGAGGTAAAAATGTAAGAAAGTGAAATCTGACCTAAGAATCAAGACAATAATAAATAAAGAAAAGGATTTTTTTTCCTGCAGTTAAAAAAAAATGATTTGTGTGCACCCAACTTCTTGCCTGTTTTATTATTGTACTTTCTTTTCACTTGAAAACAAAAAGTCATTGCATATGTTATGGGTTTTGTTTGACAGATTTTATTGGCAAGAAGGACATTAATCATTTTAAATTGCTTTCTGTACTTACAGGAGGATGTTGTGGCAATGAAGGTCGAAAATACATCATTGGGGCTGGGGATGGGCATGGTGGCTCGTCACTGACACACAGACGTAAGTTTTTTTGTTTGTTTTTGTCATTGTTGATTTTGTTTGATTTTTATCAGTCATTTGCGATGTTATATTTGGCACAGTTTTGTAATATTTGGTGCGGTGGGGGGTGGAGAATGTAATGATGAAAAGTAAATTTTGGGGGTTTTTTGGTTGTTTTAAAAAAAAAGTTCTATAAGATTTTCTTTTTTTATCGTGTTAGAGGAACCACTTTATTGGAAGAGTGGATAGTGGTACTGTAATATGAGTCACTTGCTTCAGAAAAAGACATTTTTGTTGAAGTTCAAGTAATATAGGCTCAGTTTACAAGACTTTTTTGTGTTGATTCTTTTGAATAGTTGTACATGTTTTGTATGCAAAGTAATTACTTCTGAATAATTTGAACATGTTGTAGTAATTTTGTAATCATTAGTATTAAAAGGTAGACTTAAACAGTTCAAGTATTAAAAAAACCCAAACAGACTTCAAGTGTTTGATAATATCCCTAAGAATGCAGTATCTACTATCTAATCATAAGAAGAGAACTCCAATTACTGAGATCCCAAAGACACACTTTGTAGCTCATTAGAACTGAGAAATGATAGGGACTGAGAGTACCCTAGGTAGTTGGTGTGGTGCCTATTAATGCTAGGAAGCCTCTGAGAAAGGGAAGGGAAAGAAAATTCCGGATGCAAAGTGTCTGGCATTGTTATCCTGGCTTATCAGGACATAAGCTCTGAGGTCTGGCAAGGCTCCAGCGGGTGTTGTGTTATATGACTGACCCAGCCCATCTGTGCTGTGCATAATGCATAGAGCAGAAACATGAGGAAGAAAGCAGATAATCCTTTTTTGTGTATCTGGTTTTTTTTAGGGAGAGATAACTGTCAAAAAGGTCTCTTTCTTCTGTCTTCCTTACAAAGTATTTTTTATTGTTTTAATCTCTGTCTGTCCTGTCTCTCCGTCCAGCTATATCCACCCCTCTTTCTCAGTGTCTGCCTTAATCTGTCTGCTGTCTGTAGTCAGTCTTTCTGTCTTGTCAGTCTCCTTCTGTCTGTCTCTCTGTCTCTCTCTCTCTCTCCTCTCTCTCCCCCTTCTCCTCCCTTTCTCTCTCCCTCTCCCCCCACCCAATATGGCTGGAAAAAAGGCAGTGTTATACAATGATTTAAAGTATTAACTAACTTAAAAGAAAAATAGATACAGTATACACACCAGTTGAAACTAAGCCAGAAGGCAAAGCAAAGGTGTGAACATGAAATTGATATATAAATATATATTATATATAAGCTTAAAAGCATAACCAAAATATTTCTTCATAGTCTTCTCTGTAACAACTGCTTTGGTTGTAATGTATACAGTTAGAAAGTACTTTGTAAAGTTGATTCAGTATGATTTCTGAATCCTATTTTAAGGATATAATTAATCTGGTTTACCAATCCTGGCCCTTACAAGATGCAAACAGCAAACCAAAGCTAAGACCACAGGGTCAGAGGAGGAGCATGATGACAAATTACATACAAAGATATCATTAAAGGTGTGGTGTATCCATGGATCATTGGATATCAAGCATATTTCCTAGTTAAAGTTTAAAAATACAAAACAGCCCATACCTGGTAGTGAGTTTCTCCTATCATTTAAACAAATTGGTCCATTGAAGTTGTAGTTTGTGAAACATAATATTCCATAAAACTAAAAGTACTACTACTACAGTACTAGACAGACAAAGTGGGTCATAGAAGTATTAAGTTAGTTAAAGTCTGTCCGAGCCTAAGGCTCATCAGGCCGGTGCTTATCCGGTTTCTGTGGCGTTAAACGACTGAGAGTCATAGACTCCCCCCTGGATAGGACGCCAGTCTATCGCAGGGTTAACCCCAACACAAGGTTGGTACCACCTTTACACCTGGGTGGGGTGAGAAAATAGCCGTAAAGTGCCTTTTCCAAGGGCACAACGCCATAGCTGAAAGCTGGGATCGAACCCGCAACCTTTAGATTACGAGTCCAACTCCCTAACCACTAGACTACAGCGGCGGCTTCATAGAAGTATGAGTATGGAATATTGACCCACTTGACCCTGTCATGATCGTTGCAGCATCTCCCTGGAGGTGATGACCTTGAACCCAGTGTGTGAGAGTGTGGAGACGTCGGAGGGTGTTCCTGTGACAGTGACGGGCGTGGCTCAGTGTAAGATCATGCGTTCTCCTGACATCCTGAAGAATGCCTGTGAGCAGTTCTTGGGCAAGTCTCCTGAACACATTCAGCACGTCATCCTGCAGACCTTAGAAGGTCACCTCCGTGCTATTTTGGGTAGGTGTCTGTGGAGCTCGGCATGATTTTATTTATTTATTTTTTTTTTTTTTTTGGCGTGATTTTATGTGTGTATTGTTTAGTACCTTATATGCAGGAATGTATAAGGTGTGTACCTATGCACACAGAGTTCATTTGTGGTTGCCACGCATGACATGCGCGACACACACACACACACACAACAATAATCCGCCAACAACACACACAACATACACACAACTATATCAACTTACACAAACAAAACACACACACCACACACACACACAAGTAACACACCACACACAGGTAACACACACCACACACACACACACACACACACACACAAACACACACACACCACACCAACACTCAACAACATACACACCACCACACACACACACAACACACACACACACACCACACACAACATGCACACACAACTAACAAGTATTAAATCAACATAACTTAACTATGCAAACTAAAGCAACATCACACTACACACAACATCACATCACACAACACAGCAACACACACACACACACACACCACACACACCAATTTTAGGATCCGCAACATGTGTTTTTTGTTTGTCTTACAAATGTACATGAAAATTTATGGCAATTTAAAACCATTAAAAAAATCAGACAACATCTTTCAGCTGTGCGTGAAAAAAAAAAAAAAACAAAGATCTCGCTTAAAAAAATCAAGAAAATAGACAACTTTTCAGGCACCCTGAGCGTGAAAAAAAAAAAAAGCAAAGCATCTCAGCTTAAAAAAAAAAATAAATAAATAAAAAATCAGACACAAATCTTTCAGGCACCCTGAGCGTGGAGGCAATCTACCAGGACGGGACCAGTTCGCTCAGCTGGTGCGCGAGGTGGCCTCCCTGACGTGGGCAAGATGGGCATCGAGATCCTGAGCTTCACCATCAGGACATCTACGACAACGTCCAGTACCTGTCTTCCCTGGGCGCGCCCAGACCGCAACGTCAAGAGAGACGCCGACATTGGGTGGCTGAGGCCAACAGAGAGCTGGAATCAGGGTAGGTGTGGTAGAGGAATATTGGAAGGGAAAGGGGATGGGTGTGGTGAAATAAGGGAGGAAAATTGGGAGGGGGGGGGCGGCTGGGGTGTTGTGATAGTGCATATAGTTTGCTGTGTCTCTGCTTCCTTGTGTCTGTTAACTTGCTCAGAGGGAAGAATATTGGTGGGTTGGTAGGTTTCTTTTTCTTTTTTTTGTGTTGAAATTGTGAAATTACTACCCTGATTTTCCTTGTCATTTTGTCAGTGATTCATATTGGTTTTTTTTAAGTCTTACTCTTTTTTTTTTTTTTTCTTTTTTTTCCACAGAGTTGGTGATAGTTTTACTATGTCTTGTTTTTTTGTTTGTCAGTTCGGGTTTTTTTTTTTTTTTGTGTGTGTGTGCTTGGGGAGTGTATATTACTTTTTTCTGCCTATATTCGCTTGTATAGAGATAAGTTTTTCTTCAGTATGTCCGTTACATGCACACTTCTCCCTCTGTCTGTGCCGTAAGGTTTAGATTTTATATGTTTGCTTTGCTTTAGATTTTTACTTTTGTGAGTGGGGGGGGATTATTTTTTTGTGATTCTCTTTAGCTGTATACATTTTTCCTCCATACTCATTTTGTCGTCTGCAACTAGTTCATCTTGCCTACTCTGCATTTTGGTGACAGAATTGTCTGTTGGTCATCTTGCAGTCCTATTTGACAGATATCTTAGTTTGTTCATAATGTACTGTAAATGAAATGTGATCACAAAGTTCAGTGTAAGAACAAAGAAGGTATATATTTATATACATAGTCCTCTGTCTACAGACAGAAAGTTTCAAATTATAGAAGAAAAAAAATCAGTGTGTGAACAAGGAGTCAAAAACAATACAGAAAGATAATGCTTATAGTTAAAACAATAATTCTGATAATAGATTTTTTAGTCATAGTAATATAGTAATAAAATAATGTGATTTAAGTAGTCTTATACACTAAGAATTTTAAGGCAAAAAAAAAAAAATTCAGGCGTATACACGCATATAGAGACATGCATTTACAAACATAGATTGCAAACGTGTATAGATAATGTAGACCTGCTTATCTTTTGGGGTTTTGTTGTCGTTGAGAATTTATGGTGTTTTGGTTTGTTTGTTGGTTTGTTTCTGTTGTTTGGTTTTGCTACAAACAGTTGTCCAAGTTAGTGTTGGTCTGTAGAAATGGTGTTGTGATGTGTGACTGCATTTAATGTGCAGGAGGCAGAGTGTGAGAAAGCCAAGATGGACACCAAGTACAAAGCAGACGCCAGCATCGCCGATTCTTCCAGAGAGTTCAAGATGCAGAAGGCTCATTTCGACAGTGAAGTCAACACCAAGGTACCTACCTACCTGTCTCTCTCGCATGAAGAAATGTCAGAACTAATCAAACACACTGGTTGTAGCCTACCTGATATCGTGAGTTTCTCTGGGGGTTGAGCAGGAACTGTGCACTGCTTGTAAGGATCTGATAGATCTATACTAGCATGTATATAAAAAAAATCAAATAGAACTGAACTGATTGTGAGTAAATTTTGACTGCTTTGTGTGCAATCAAAATTTGTGCTCACTTGAGTATGGTATGAAATATCATATCCTTTACATTTTGCAAGTGGCTTGAGAAAAATTTTTTTGTTTGATCCTCGGCTAGAACTTTCGAGGTTCACCATTGGTGAGATTTTGCGCATGGAACCGGTTTTACCCTCCATTAAGGTAGCTGCAATTCCGACTCGGAAGATATTTTGATCATAGTTGAAGGTCTTGGTAGTTTCCATTTCAAAACCTTGATTCTTCCACATCTGCTGGAGTTCCAAGTTGACCAAAAGTGAGATATTTGCAAATGCAACTTCTCCCACTTCTCTCTTTCCCCCCCCCCTTACAATTTAGATTGCCACATTCTGACTTTGGGATGGCATCGAAATAATACTACATCTGTGTATATGTGTTTTTATATATTATAAAAATTGTCATCCGCTCTTACTGGCATGAAATGGCCTACTCTTTCATAAGATAGAACAAGTTTTTAATGCTTGTGCAAGACACTTGCATGCTTTGCACAGGGGCCATCCTTGGTTGAATGTCTCATCCAAAAGACTTTGACATTCAGTACAATTTCATGTCAAACTGGGAAGAAAGGGCAAGGATGGAATGGAACCCAGAACCTCACAGTTTACTAGTTAGTTAGGCAGGTAAAAGTCTTGAATGTCCTGCCTGACACACTTTACCCTACCTAACACACTTTTCCCTACCTAACACACTTTTCCCCAACCTGACACACTTTTCCCAACTTAACACACTTTTTCCCAACCTAACACACTTTTCCCCTGGCGTTGTGTGCAGCGTGCAGAGGCTGAGCTGGCCTACGAGCTGCAGGGAGCCAAAGAGAAGCAGCGCATCAGGAGTGAGGAGATGGAGATCGAGGTGGTTGAGAGACGCAAGCAGATCGACGTGGAGGAGAAGGAGATCCTGCGTAAGGAGAAGGAGCTGATCGCCACCGTCAAGAGGCCCGCTGAAGCTGCCGCCTACAAGATGACGCAGATCGCGAGGGTCAGAGGTGAGTAACGCAGTTTTTCTCTATTCCGTTTATGACGTGGATGGTGTTTCTTCGGAAGGGGAATTCTTTTTTTTTTTGAGCTGTGTGATTGGTTTTTTTTTGTGAACTGTGCATAGTTTTATGTCTATACATGTATGCATATTGCGTGTTTTTGTATCGCGGGGCTATAAACAACATGATTGGATGTCTTTGTATGCTGGTGTCAAAACAGAACTTAAGAGACATTTTCTCTAGAGTTTAGAAAAGTGGGCAACATCTTTGCTGCATTATCTTTATAAGGGCTGTATGCAGTGGCAGCTGTAAAGTGCCAAAGTAAATCACTTTAGTAGACTTGGTTGGAAAGAATATTTGTGCAGGAGCTTTCAAACACTGTTGAATTACATCTAATAAATAGTGTCTTATAGTACTATTCACAAGAGGCTTTGGTGTAATTTTGTGTCAGCATTTGCCTTGTTTTGTCTAACCACAGTTGTAAAACATAATTCAAAATGTAAATAACGCTTTATGCCAAAACTTTCTTTACTCTCTCAAATCAATGCTTTCTTTCCTTGACACAAAGCGTAACTGACAGACAGAATCTAAACTTTGTCCACTGTGTGGTGACAGATTCCAGACAGTGGAGGTGGCGCGTGCAGAGGCCGAGAAGATCAAACTGATTGGAGGCTCCGAGGCTGCGGCCATCGAAGCCGTGGGCAAGGCAGAGGCTGAGAGGATGAGGTTGAAGGCAGCAGCCTACAAACAGTACGGAGAAGCTGCCATGCTCAACCTGGTTCTGGAAACACTGCCCAAGGTTGGTTCCCCCCCTCCTTTTTTTTTTGTCCCCTATGTTACTGTGTTTTTTCTGGAATTTCTTTTTTTTATATTGTGTGTGTGTATGAGTGGGTTTCTATTTTTTTTTTATTTTATTCTTTATATTGAGGATAATGGGATAGCACTCAGTGTGTGTGTGTGTGTGTTGTGTGTGTGTGTGTGTGTGTGTTGTGTTGGGGTTTATAGGGCTTGATTTCTTCTCACATTCTTCTGCTTATTTTTCTGTTTTCCTTTGTCTCTCTTTCTAGAGATGATCCTGTCCTTTACCTTTTTTTAAAAAAAAAAGAGAAAAACTCACTAATGCATTCATTTTTCATATTTTCTTTATATGCAGGACAAGCTAGTTGTTGTCCTATGTCCATTGAATAACAAGTTATCGGATACTATCATGACAAACATCATTGTTTTCTTTCCTCTCCTTTTTCCATTACATTCTTATTTTTTTCTTGCTATATCGCATAAAATCTGACAACCACTCATATATGTGTAATTTTTTGGATAATCTTAAAATTCTTGTCAAACTGAATAAAACCATGCCTAGTTCTGTCTCTTGCATGCTTTTCTGGAAGATTTTTTTAGGTTCCATTTTCAGTCCGGAAAACCAAAGTATGTCTAGGTATTATTGCATTAGGTGACTTTGGATGAATTTCTTCTTTTTTTTTGGTATGTTATTGAGTTCCTGAAAACAGAAACAAATGACCAGATTATATATATAGTGATTGTATTGGGTGGTTAGTGAACTTTAAACTGCCTTGCTGCTAGGAACTAATCCATGAACAGCAAGGTGATGAACCTTACACATAACTCTAGTTCTGCCAGGGTAGCTCATTCTGACATATGAAAAGTCTCAGAAAACCAAAAACCTTTGATTGTATTTGTGTCTTTCATTCTTGTCTTCAGTAATTTTCTGATGCTTTCGATTTATACACAGTTTTAGCCTGAGCTTTCATTCCCAGCGGGGTGAGTGACAGCCCTGATAAGATGGATCTCAGGTTATTTAGGCTGTAAATAACATTGGGTTGGAAAAAACAAACACAACAAAAAGAAACCTAAAAAACCATTGGGTTGGGAAAAAAAACAAAAAACCATTGGGTTGGGAAAAAAAAACAAAAAAACATTGGGTAGGATTGGTGGCTCACATGGGGTTGGAAAAAACAAACAAACAAAAAGAAACCCCCCAAAAAGCCATTGGGTTGGAAAAAAAAACCAACCAACAAAAAAACATTGGGTTGGATTAGTGGCTCATTCTGGGTTTGTCTTGGACCCTAACAGGTGGCGGCCGAGGTTGCAGCACCGTTGTCCAAGACGGACGAGATTGTTCTGGTGGGGGATGACCGCACGACCAGCGAGGTGTCCCGTCTGGTCAGCCAGCTGCCCCCTGCTGTCCAGGCCCTGACAGGAGTGGACGTGTCCAAGGTGAGAAACACAGCGCTGTGGAGCGTCTGTCTGGTAATTAATGGCTGTGTAGGGGAATGGTTGTTGGGTTTGACTGGCACTTGGGTCAGAGAGTTTAGGTGGTGAGAGGACTGTGTGTGAGTGGGAGAATGTGTGTGTTTTTGTTTTTTTTTTTAATTAAAAAAAAAATTCTTTTATATCGAGGATAATGGGATAAGCACTCTTGTGCTTTTTTACATCCAGTCCCCGTGTGTATGCAGTTTTGTAAATATCATCTGTTCCCACAGGCACACGATGGCCTACTCTTACGAAAAGCGGAACAGGATTTAACATGTGCGCAAGATGTTTTGCATGCGCTCACACACAGGGCTCGGTTTATAGTCTCATCTGAAGGACTGTGTGTGTGGTGTGTTGTGTGTGGTGTGTGTGTGTGTGTGTGTGTTGTTGTGTGTGTGTGTGTGCATGCATACATGTATGCGCACTGGTGCAAGAAGAGTGAAAAAATTATGGAAAGATACCTGATGGATGTCAAAATAGCTTTTTTCACTTCTATTTTTAGCCAGGATGTACATGTAAATTGTAGGAATGAAAACAGTGAAAAATGATAATTCATACTAGCTTCTACCAAAATTGAGTGTGAAGTTTGGGGTTTTTTGTTCTTTCTTTCATGATCTATGAAATAGTTTCAGTGTATAGAGTATAAAAGTATAAGAGTTCACAATTTTTGTGGGTTTTTTTTTTGTTGTTTGTTTTCATTATGTTGTATCCTTCCTGAACACCCTTTCCCCCTCCCACACATACTTGCACGCACGCACACGCACACACACACACACAGAGTCAAAACTTTTGTCAACAGCTTGGCTTTCAGTATGTATACACAGCAGCCTCCATCATGAAATTCATCATTTTGATTTGTTCCTCCATCCATGTCTGTTCACAGGTGTTGGGCAACCTCCCTGGAGCCAAGGCTTAGAGAGAGAGTCTCTGTCAGTCACCAGCCAGCAAGGGGATAGTCTTGTCTCCAGGGCACAGACGTCCAGCAATAGTACAATGCCTACTCCATCCCATTGTTAATTAAACCTGCATACATACATACTACTGTCTACTTATATGCATGCATGCTACTGTGTATTGAGTGGTACACTACGTGTACTTGTGTGTGCATACTAGTGTATACACGTCTCGTGTTGTCCAAGTGTTGCCTATCATCATGTATGGACTGCTGTTGTGGGTTTAAAATGATCGTAGATTTTTTTTTTTTTTAATACTTTTTTGCGTGAGCTGGGTATCACATCTTTTTTTTTTTCCCCTTGAAGATTGTGGATTCAGCTTTTCTCTAGCATGTGACTGTTCTCCTTTAATGACTTGTTTCTTTTTTCTCCATCTTCTTCTTCTTTTTATATATATATATATATATTTTTTTTTTTTTTTAAGATTTCATAACAGAAATATCAAAATCATGATGCACAAACTGTAGAAACAAAGGAAGAAAACAAACTGCAGTGAAATCATTGGACTATTTCTAAACTTCTTTTTATGATGTCATTTATCATTAATCATGCCAGCTCTACACAGTTGATTATCTCCTCTAAGTTCAGTGAACATGTAACCAGTCATGTCTGTCTGTTGACTCTCTCCCCCCCCCCCCCCTGTTCCTCGGCTAGAGCTCCGAGGTTCACCAATGGTGAGATTTTGTGTATGTGACCGTTTTTGCCCACCTGTGGAAATTTGAAAGGTTGTGATTCTCTTCCTTTTGAATTCACCCACTGTTGTCCACATATATCTTCCATCAAGGCCAGAAGTGGTTCTGGTGTCAGCGAGAGTTGTGTATGAGGCAGGATGTGTTGTGTGTCTTCTCTCTTTGGGTCAGAAAAGTACTTTTTATTATTCCCACAATTTTTTTTTTTTTAGTCTCTGAAGAGGTCCGCTATGTCTTATTTTTTTGTTTGCGTTTTAAATTTGGGAAAAGTGCATGCACATGAGTGTACATACACACTCTAGACATGTGCACATGCATGCGCGCACACACACACACACAAATACAAATCATTTCCGTTTTATTGTATTTTGTGTTATATGAAATATCTACCTTTCTGACAAATCAGAACAAGTATTTTGTACAGTTATGTATATTCCGTTACTCCGGAATTTGCAATGTTTAATGACTTGTAAATTGAAGTAACTTTATACTCTTTCGTTCGTGTATCCCCTTTGTACAAAATCTTTGTGGAGTCAGTCTGGTATGTTTTCTTGCTGATTTCTTTCCATTGGCTCTGTAATTTCCCATATTCTAAATGCGCTGTCCTGTCTGGCTGTCATCTAAGGACCTAGGGCATGGGTTGGTTCACTGAAGACATGTCAGCCAGCCTTTGTCAGTTAAGTTGTGCTCAGGGTGTTATTCAGATGCAATGCTGTGATTGTCTTTTAAATGTGGGGTCAAATTGGAGCTTATATCTATGAGGTGTTAGACGTAGTTGAACAGAAAACTTCTTCTTCCAGACCTGGTCATCAGAAAAATGGGTTGAAAACCATCAGCAGCATTTTGCTTGTCTGGCATCGTGTTTGTCTTTAGAATTTAAACGTTTCGCTTTTGACTCAGAGACTAACATGTTGAAGTTTGAAAGCATGTAGAACTGTCATTGTCTGTTGACATTCGTTGTTGTTGTTATCCTTCTTTTTAAAATGTTGTTTGTTTATTTTTGAACAACAGTTTACTATAAGCTCCAGCAACTAGTGTGTGTTGGTTGTGTCCATTCTGAAAACATGCATTGCATGCTTTGCTGAAAAAGTCACACTTAAAAAATCACAGTTAACATGTTTTGTTATTATAAAGTGTGAATACTTGGTATCGATATAAAGTAATTGTGTAAAATAAGTATCCAGAGTTACAAAAAGTTAGTATAAGCTATAGGTAACTTTTAACATACATCACTAATGTATGTTGACTAGGAAAGCAATTTTTTCCTTTGATGTATATATTTCAACGTGTTATACCTGTTTTAATTGTTATGCCTATGAATATTTTAGCTGTACATATATGCTATTTTTTGCTAAATGTTTTTATGTTCTGGGTTTTTTTCTAAATAAATTTTCCTAATAAAATGTTTATGGATGTGTTATATTTTGTTGTCCTCATTGGCAGCATTGTCCAATAAGTTATGGTTGTTGTTATATTGTTGGCAAAAGTAACTGTGGGAAGAGTAAGGATAGGAGTGAGCAAACATGGGATTCTAAATCATGGTGATATCTTCTTGATATATCTCTTATTCTTGTTTTTTGTCCTTTTTGTACATTATTTTCCTAAATTAATTGAAATCAAAGAATACTTATTGCATTTTGAAATGACCTGATGTTATAGTTACATAATATATATATATATATATATATATATATATATATTTTATATATATATATATATATTATATATATATATATATAGAACAAGAGAATTTACTGTAGCATTTAAAAACCTTTGAGATTCTTTGATTACCTATGGGGGGGGATTTTTTATGATTGCCATTTTAAAATATAGAAAATCTGAAGTATCACTTTGTTCAAATTGTTATATGTATATTTATTTCCTTCACACTCTGCAGTGCAAACTTTCCTTATTTGTTAATTCATGGCAAGAGCTCAAAGAGATTAACAAATTTATTTGGAATCAGCAGGTTTCTGTCTGTCTGAGGTAGGCTTTTAATTTTATGTGACAACCCAAAGAACCGTGTCTTATCTTTCTGGATTTTGGTGTTTCTTTGTTTTGTATTTCAGGATTGTTTTGTTGTGTTTTGTTGTAATGTGCTATATTGCTGATGAAGTCAAGCGGAAGTCCATCTGACTGCCAAATAATCTATGGCATCAGAAAAAAACCCATTTTTAGCAGTTAGCCATCAATCTTGCTAGCTGTCAGTTGCATCACAAGTTCTGTAAGTCAGCTAGAACCACACCAGGATCAGCATGGCTTGGCCCAATATTACTGTTATCCTATCTCTTACAATTGGACAGACCTTGTGCCCTGAGCAGATGTGCACAGAACTAAGTAGTTCATAATCATTCAGCTTTTGTCATGTAAATCTACAAAGCCTGGTGTTGTTTGATTCTAAGCAGCCAGTCCCCAAGGGTGAAGCTTTGTTGTTGAACTTGGAGGGCAAGGATGAATGAATGAATGCGGTTTCTGCTGTGCATAATAACATCTCCACAGATCTTCAACTGTACCATCATCTGTTAGGTGTGGAAGATCACATTTTGCATCACATCACCGCTTTTTCACTTACTTTGGGATGCTTCCTTTCCTTGCATACATTTTTTTTTTGTTCAAATGTTGGGGACTCGTTACAGGTTTAAGTATGTTATCTTTTGGAATGAAACAAAAACAGAATATTACAAAATATTTTATGCTTTTTAGCAAAGGCAGATGACGTAGTTTTCAAAGAAGTGAAGCTTATCGAATTTCTTATAATTTTTTATTTTTACATTTTCTTTTCAATGCATGGGGGGTGGGGGTGAGACACATCTTTTGGGGAAAGAAAGAAATTGAAAATGTAAGGATAAGCTAGGAACCAAAGATCAAAAAGTTTTGCTCAAGCACATTTTCAGTCAGACTGACTTGTTTAAACGCATAAGCAAAAACAACACTGAACACTTTCAGATAGTGTAAGTGATGTAAGCTCATGGATAATATCTATTTTCTTTGCTGAGTGCTCATCTCATTCATATGTTGTTATTTTCATAAACAGATTTTTAAAAAATACTCTGATGTTCGGGAATCTTTTGTTAGGTTTTTTTTTGGTTGGGTGGGTTTTTTTTTCTTAAGAGCTATGATATGTAGTACTTAGTCTGCTTTATTTGGGATTAGTTTTGTTACCATGTGTAAGCTGCTCTATATTGATCACCTTATCATCCTCAGCAAGAGCTGATATGTCTTTGATCACATCATGTTTCTTATGATACAACAGAAATAGGGATTTGCAGACCTTGATTGACGCACATGTAGATAATGATTGTTGGTGTAAAAAAACCCAACTCTATCCATACACTCACATATATACATTCGCAAATGATGCATAAACCAATGGACTTTCAAACTTGATTAAAAGAAAAAAAATCCCATTTTGTGCAGATGAAAAGCCTGAAATCTGCAGGTAGGTTGAAGGGATCAAACAGAACAGACAGTGGCTTCTTCTGGCTCAGAATTGCAGTGATTGGTTTTTTGTTCCATAACTGTACTATATTTATACTTATTGTCAGTTATCAGGTGCAATTTTTTTATATAGGCTATATAAAACAAGTTCTTGTTTGCTTATTGTACTACACCAGTTTACCGGGATTTGCTCAGTAGAAAACCTTTATTATTGAAAAACAAAAGAATGCCTTGTTACATGCGAATGATATTTACATTGTGATTTTTTTTTTTTTTACAATATTTTTCTTGTAGATGTGAATGTATGTTTTTCATAGTTTTTCTACCAATTACTTCTGCATGATTTAACATGACTTGTAAATCAGACGTGTGTGGTCTTCTTTATACATTTTTTGTCAATAAATGTAAGTCATTTAAAAAATGTTCTGGGCGTTTATATGTGGTTCTCCTTTGTTCTCTTTCACAAGGACACTATGAATGGACAATATTTTTATACATCTAATTCTATATATGTTGTAACTGCCTTGGAAAGTTGTGCAATCCAGTCAATAACCTAGAAATATTGCGCAAGTCTGTCTAAAATTTCCTAAGTTGAATAATTTTGTCAGGCATAATTGACTGTCTTTCCCTAGACACAGACAGGATTGTGTGTGTGTGAGGATGTGTGTGTGTGTGTGTTTTTAAGAGTGATAGTATTGTCAACAGACTTCGTGTTCACAGACCACAGGTGTGTGTGTGTGTATTTTTCATTCATTCATTCATTTATATCAAAGATGGAATAAGCACTTGTGTGCTTTTTTACATCCAGTCCCCGTGTGTGTGTAACATTGTCAACAAAAAAAGAAAGAAACTCAAACACAATTGAAAATGCAACAAAGTTTATTCAATGTAGGTATGTTTGACCAGTATACACACTAAAATGGATACACATATACATCTATGCCTAGTTAAGAAACGATTACATCATGTAGTGAATCATTCAGTAAAACACAAAAACATAATCAGCTGTTAAACAAGCAAAGGAACCTTCGTAACACAGACGCAAATCAGAAACTGTAACGGAAGAGGACATTGAAAATGAAAAAAAAAAATCGCTTGCTCCTTGTAGCAAAGCTTACAGCTAGATTTAACCATGAACCTTGATATTCAAAAGCAAAGTGAACCAAAAACACACTCCAGCAGTCGGTCTTTTTAGACCAGGATGCTGTGGGCTCCCTCACAGGGTCTGAAAGCAAAGCTGAAAAAGGGATCTCAGCTGGGGAGTTGTCGAAAGTTTACTTGCAGTTCTGAACAGAATTCACGAATTTTTTTTTTTTTTTTAAAGAAAAAAGGCATTTGTGTCTATTTGATTTTTAAAAAAACAAAAAATTCACTCACAATACAAAATATCAAAATCAAAATGGACAGTGTTCCGTCTATATTGCTGATCACGGCAGTGAAACAAACAGACACAGCTCAGTTACCCTCTGCTCTCCCCCCTTTTTTCTCACGCACACAACAGCAAGAATAAAGACAACAATGCATGCAAGCTGTGTGAAACGTGCTTCTCACTCGTGCGTGTACGTAATCATGGAAAGTTTTACTAAAACAGCAATTTGTTGATGGACTAGCACTTATCTTTTTTTATAGCTAGTACTTAAAAGAAAATTGTGAGCTTGACACTTTTGCCTGATTTTTTTTTTGTGAAGGGGGGGGGGATAAGTTGATAATACACCAATAAATTTATAAAAACCCATTATAAAATGGTTTTCAGTTAAAGCCTTAATTTTTTTTAAGAATCTGGCCAAAATAACCCTCAAACAATACCAGAGAACATTACACACAAAAATAAAGCCAAATTCTGTTTATTTTTCGTCATGATAATTTAACAAAAAGGATGAGTGCGGGGGTATCTGATCTTGTGTGTTCACTGTTCACAAGGCTGAAGAGAATGTGGTATTATCCCATACCTGGAATAGTCCATGAGTAGAACAACTCTTCAGGTACAAAAACTACAGCGGCAGAGCGAGTATCACACACACACACACACACACACACACACACATCATAATAATAAAAGATCCAAGAAAATGAAAAAACTTTTTTTTTTTTTTTTTAAACCTTGTCTGAGCCTAAATGTCTTAAAAATGCTGATGTGAACCTGCCTAGCTGATGATAAGCTCATGCTAAAGCCTATTATATACTATGGTATACTGTGTCAATGCTGCTGAGAACCTGCCTAGCTGATGATGAGCTCATGCTAACGCCTATACTATACTGTGTCAAAGAAACTGGGGCTGGTTTCACCCTTAGTTCCTTAATTAGCTGGCCTACTGTTCTACAAAAAGCAAGTGGGTTTTTTAACGTGTGCACAAAATGTGCATGTGTTTGAACATAAGACCTTGGTTAGTGTAGTCTCATTTGAAGGACTATTCCAAGAAAATATCAAAGACAAACAACAATTAAAATAAGATAAAAGTGGAAACCTAAACGCTATGCTATCGGAATCAAAGAACTTCATAACTTTGAAAATGTGAAAGTCAGTTGGGAAAAAGGGACATCATCATGATACAGTATGCTAATCCGCTTCAGGTATACTCCTATCCTGGCGTCATTTTTTTTTCTTTCAATTATCCCTAGAAAACGAGCCTGAACCCTTAAAAAAAAAAAAGAGTAAAACAAAACAAACAATCATGCAGAGAAAAAGTGCACCCACCTATTCACTCTTTAGGAAGATTAGATTACAACAAAATGGTTCAGAAAGAAAAAACACCACCAGTGACCACCCCCAAAAAAAAAAAAAACAAACAACAAAAATAAACCCAAACAAAAACAAAAAAGAGAAGTTTTTGGTTCTTTTCTGGGGAGGAAGGGGGGGGGAGGTGTTTTAAGGTCTTCAACCAAATAAAAAATTATTTGCTACATCTTGGACCTGGTATACCTTTTCACTCACACAACAGTTTTGCATATAAAACACACACACACACACACACACACACACACACACACACACACACAAGCCTCGTCAGAGACAGCAAGCGAAAACAACACTGTTCTGATCAATGGTTATACACGAGAGTGCCATGAAAATCTGGAAACTAAGTTACTTCGCTGATCAAACTGGTTTCAATAGAAGGGAAAAGGTCACTACATTTTACACAGAAGACTATTTCTTTTGTGAGTCATAATAATTCTCGAGTCTTAAAATATTCTGAAGGTATTTTCAGTCACAAATACTATCTCTAAATTGCTTGTAAGAAGAAAAAAAAAAGGCAATTGCAATATTACTCTACTCTGAAAAGTGCGTAAGGTGGGATTTTCAGTATTCCCTTTGAGCAAAAATAGTATGATAAAAACCACATACGTCGGCTAAAGAGTATTGACAGGGGAATCTTTCCTGCTATAGTGACGAGCACGCATCATTGAGCATGCATTATTCTCTCTCTCTCTCTCTTCATTTAAGCTGTAGGTACTCAGAAAGTTATTCTGATCTACTGCACCTGCCCAAAGCTTTGCTTACTTTCTATTCAAATAAGTGCAAAAAAAGGTGTACTAAATATAATAGGAATACTATCAAAATTTTGCAACGGGCAGGTTTAGTTTATTAGCTAGGGCTCTTTTGTTGCCATTTTAGCAATTGTACTTTCTGTATCATTTCAAAAAGAAAAAAAAAAAGAAAAATTCTAGACCACAGTTCGGCCTTCAAAAAACAAATATTGTCAGCAGTGAACAAGAATTTTCTTTGCTTCTGTATCTACTTAACAGCACCAGTATTTCTCGCTTTGAACAGACAACAAAATGTACCAAGTAGGCGCAACAGGAGTCTTGCTATCTTTCATAGTTGACGTTTTCTGCCTCGGCTTTTTAACAAAGTGCTTGCTGGAATATAATGAAAACTTGCTCTCTGCGTGTGTGTGTGTGTGGTGTTGTGTGTGTGTGTGTGAGAGAGAGAGAGAGAGAGAGAGAGCGAGAGCAAGCAGCATGTAAGTTCAATATGGAAAAGCATACATAAGATAAAACTGTATAAAGTTGAGGACTCGCTGGGAATAAAGTTTCTCACACAAGATGATACTTTCAAGATAAATAGTTATACAATGCTAAAAACGATCAAACAAACAAAATCCAACCAAAAACAATTGCTTTGAAATACATTCAACACAGAAAACCTTGATAAACTAGATACAGATGATATTAAAAAAAAAAACCATGTACACAGAATAATGTCATGAATAATTGTGCACAATTAACAATCCCCTTTCTCCCTCCCAAAAACAAAAAAAAACCAAAAAAAATAATTGAAGGCAAAAATCTCATTCCTGAAGAAAACACACACACACACACACACACACACACACGCACACACACACAGAGAAAAGAACCAGAACAATAGGATCAGTACAAACCAAGCAAAAACAAAAAAAAAGTCAACATCCACAGATTGATGAAGAAGATTTCCACAGCGGAGCACGACGAACAACATCCACTTGCGATCGATCACAAGAACAGGACAAACTGTCCAGTAACACCAGCAATATCCACAAGCAACGCACAATATTCATAATACGTCATGAAGGTCATTTCTGCATTAACTGAACTGCCTCTCTTCACAAAATCGCAGTTTGTAATCAGGTCAGCAGCCACATATTTTGAGAAGTTTTCTTTTATCGACCAAACTTTTTTTTTTTTTCTCACAAGAAATTTGAAAAGAAGCCTTACCTGAGTCTTGCCAATATTATGAAATATCAGAAATTTCTTTCCATCTGAGACTGATCTTGTTGTTTTAAGTATTAGCTCCGTCATGAATCTAAACTACCTAGAAGAAGGTAAAGAAAAATATCCTCTGTGTGTGTGTGTGTGTGTGTAGTGTGTGTATGTGTGTGTGTGTGTTGTGTGTGTGAGAGTGGAGATGAGAGTGTGTGAGAGAGAGAGAGAGAGAGAGAGAGAGAGAGAGAGAGAGAGAGAGAGAGAGAGAGAGAGAGAGAGAGAGAGGAGAGAGAACCTATTTTATCATCATCTAGTTTTCATGGTACCCAGGTTCACTCTATGCCCTGGTTGTAGTCTTGTCACTGACCTTTCATATGGAAAGCCCCAAACTGCCCAGTACTGATCAAAATCGTACTAATATCATAAAAACTCTCACTCACTCTCAAACTGTCCAAATAGACATAAGAAAAAATACCAATAGTTTACAGTCACTTGGTCATCCCAATAGCTGTCAACTCTATCTCAAAAGCAACCTCCCCCCCTCCCCCCCCTCACAACAACCAGTCCATTTTCTTCATCTTAAAAATCTTTTCAACAGACTTCTTCTTCTTCTAATGCTCAGACAGCAACCAGGGTTGAATTTTTCCTACAAACTAGAATGAAAGATCAAGACTGCGAGAGTCGTCCCCGATGGAATTTTGCTTTGTATTACTTTGTTGTGTTTTTAAAACAATTCCATTGATTATAATTTTGACAGTTTTGTCATTGAGTAAAGTTTTAATTTTCATAGTTTTGATAGGTACTCACTCTTGTCTAGTCCTCCATAAGGGGGTCAGTGACAAAACCCAAAGCCAAAGACTGCGTGTAGCGAGTTCTGCTTGGCTACTGGTCACTTACCTGTTGTTAAACCTTTCCGGTCCATACTTTTCCCTTCAACACTCTCATTACCAAAACTGTGACATGGGGGTCATTTCAATGGCAAGTTATCTTGTGATCACTGTGATCAATGAGGCAACAAAAAAAAAAAACAGGGGGGGGAGGGGGTGTTCCATTGGGAGATACACTTCAATGTGTTTGGACATAGAAATAAACAAAAAAATGAACTTTTCTACATGATATACTAGGCCCCCCCAATTTTTATTAAAAATATCCGTGCATTATAATATGAAACGTACATTAAAGTATCACTGACACTAAATAAGTAACAAGATTTATATCATTTTCTTAACAAGCAGGCAATGATGAAGACTGTATCACACAAATCCATCCAAAGCGGAACTGTTACAAACTCAAAACAGAAAAACCCGTAGAATAAACAGAACAAAGTAAAGTTAATTTGCTTTTTTTTTATCAAAAAAAAAAAAAAAAAAAAACCACAAACAAAACAAACCAACAACATGAATATGCATTTTACATCTCAGCTGGTGCCTGTACAGCTTGTTTTGGGTGGTGTATTGGATTAAAAAAAAAAAAAAGATAATCATATCATATCGCACGCATATAGACATTGCAAAAATCAATTTACACAATCCATACATTATCACGCGCACATGTAGACGAAACAATACATTTTGAGACAAGGGTATACAAGTTACATAAACTGACCTTAGGAAAAGTAAATGCTTCATTTCATCCAGAAATCAAGCACATACCTGTTTTAAATTTTTTTTAAGATCACACAAAATATGTTAATTCCACCCCCCCTCCCCCCATTTCTTTTTCTGTCTGATAACACAGGAAATTGTTGTTGTTGTTGATTTTATACATCACAAAATCAGTGTCAATTGTTGTCATTCTATGGGGAACAAACACCAGTGACAGGCTCTATTCTAGAAAGTCTTGGAATTTTTTTGTGTGCACTAAAAATTGAGACAAAGTTGGCGTAAGTTTTATTATTAATTATTTTTTTAAAGACAAAATTACAGATTTCACACACACAATGTATGTAAACATACATGTATACATAATTATGTTGTGGCACCACACCACCACACACAACACACACACACACACACACACACACCACACACACACACACACACACACACACACACACACACACTAGCGCACACACACACACTCACACACACACACACATCACACAAACACACACAATCACAAGGGAACAACGTTTGACGTCAATCCAATTCACCAAACTATATTGCCAAAGTGTCTGATAAACTCACACTTACTTGACCACACACAAAAATCTGGCAATTTTCAACATCCTATTTTTTTGTTTTCACTCAACCCATTAAAACCACCACAGCAGCAACATCCATAAAAACAGGGAAAGTTGACATGTCCGTAGAAATTAAAGCAAGTCAAATGGCAATCAAATTTTTTTTTTTTGTTACAAAGATGCACCACATAAATGCTGTTTCATCACTCAGCACAATCATGTCAAGAGTTGGAGATATTCTGTTTTTTTCTAGTTTTAAGTATCTGGGAAGTTCATGCTTACATTTTTTTTTTTCAGATGTGCAGTGCAAAAAATAATGTTTAGCTTTCAGTAAGTGTTGTGCGGTTATGTGTTTCAATTTTCAGTGCTGTGTTGTGGGCAGTACCATTTATGTTTTGATTTTATTATGTGTGTATTGTGAGGGAGTCTGTGTTCCAATTATCTGTGTGTATTGTGAGGGGTCGTGTTCCAATTATCTGTGTGACTGTGAGGGGTCAGTGTTCCAATTATTGTGTGTACTGTGAGGGAGTCAGTGTATTATCTTATGTGATCGTGTTGTGTATATGTGAGGGAGTCAGTGTTCCAATTATCTGTGTGTACTGTGAGGGAGTCAGTGTTCCAATTATCTGTGTGTATGTGAGGGAGTCAGAATGTTACGAATTTTCATTTAGGGGGTCTGTGAAGAAGTCAGTGATTCACTCACTATTCAGTGCTGTGAAGAATCAAAGTTTCAATGTTCACTCAACGCAAACATCACAAAAATCCAACTGCCCAGTGTACAGTCTTCAGTAGTAGCTGGACAACTTACAGCGGACTTGATTCACACTACACTAACCTACGACATACATCTTTTTTTTCAACACTTCACGTCATCATCATATTAGACGGAAAGGGAAAGAAGAGGGAGAGAAGCGCAAAGCGAACACCGCCTCTCTCCAACACGACTCGCCCTTCCCTCAATTGAACGATACAAAGACAAATGGTTGGAAAGGAATGGGGGGGAGGAGATGCTCTGTATTAGATCCAATGCCAGACCAGCACAATAATTGTACAATGGCATCGGTGAATAAGTACACATGGGTTATTATTACTTTGTCAACCGGCGTGTTATTACCACAACAGTTAGTTTCATGCTGAAATGATTGATGTCGGGTATTTACATTCCAGGTACTGCACATAACCCACATAAACACATGCAGGCATGAACACACACACACACACACACATTATCACCACCACCACCAAACTTTAAAAAAAAAAAAAATAAAAAAGAAAGAAAAAAAGTATGAAAAGGATCGGTCATACAATTTAAAATAAGTTATTATGGGTTGTATTCTTTTTTGCAAACATCTGGAAGGGAAGTGTTAATGTTAAATTCAAAAGGGAGGTTGGTTTAACATTTGTGGGTGAGGCACATTGAAAATGAAGGAAATTTATGTCCAAATCTATGTACATACAGAAGAGTGTTTAGAGCCACATTTACGTTTGAGAAAAAAAAAAAAAAGAGGGAAAAAACAGAAATACCTTTTCATCGAATCCTGTAAGCATTATATATGTATGTACAAATCACACATACTGGTAGTCAATAGGTCAGAAAGTATTGTCAACTTCTGCATATGGGTTGCAAAAAGCTGAAGACAACATTGAAAAGATTGTTGGTCAAATGGGAGACAAAAGACGAATTAGCGAGGGTGAAGAAATTTGATCATGATGATAATCCATGACAGTGCCAAATACTATCTTCTTTTAACAAAATAACTACATACTGATTTGCACACCCCACACACACACACACACCACACACACTTTTTCCCCCCTGGCCTATCAAATCGTACCCTTTCAATAAAATTAACTGATTCTGATAAGTGCCCTTTTAAGACTAAAATTCTAATTTTTAACCATCTGATACTAACACTCACTCACAGGCATGCTCACGCCTAACATATCTATTGAGAGAAAACCTATACAGTATATATCTCCTACTCCTGTTTTTTTTAATAAAATAAATCCTTTGACATAAACTGACACCTATCACGAGACATTTGTAATGCCAAACATCAACCAGAAGTGTACGATTTTAAAAAGATTTCAGTATAATACTTTTAATTTCAAATGTACATCACACAACTGAATTACACACGTACAAAAATAACTGAAAATACTTTAAAAGGTGCTGTCAGACATGATCATACATGATCAGACAATAAAAATTCTTAAAAAAAAAAAAAAATTCTCTGATACAATTTCGAACATGAACGGCTAGATTGTCCTGTCTGATAGCTGAATTCCAGTGTCGGAATACATAGCTACTTTGTGGTGTATGTATACATACATGTCCACTTTGCAAGTTTTCCCTTCTCAAAAACTGATTCAGTTCCTCTTGCTTCTGCTTATTCCCCACTCTGTACACTGTCTCTCACTCATCTCATCTGGAAATCACTGTAAAACACCAAGGATAAGAAGATGACACCAAGCAGGCTGTTTTTGAAGCAACTCCCCAAAATGGGCAGCCATGGTTTTGGTTTCTTTCAAAAATGAGATGTATCACATGCTATATATGTACACATACACTCCGACAGAGCCAAAGTTGAAAAGACTGTTTTAATTAAAGCTCATGTTCACAAGTTGAGACCACACAACCAACAACATTACCCTGGGCAAATTGGCTCACTCTTTTATACACAATACTGGCTCATAAACAACGGATACAACTCAGTCTTTTAAAGTTTTTATTCCTTAATTAAACAACAAACTAATGAGGGGGAAGAGAGAGAAAGAAGAGGAGAAAGAGAGAGAGAGAGAGAGAGAGAGAGAGAAGAGACGAGAGAGAAGAGACGAGAGAGAGAGAGAGGAGAGGAGAGAGCACAGAGACAGAGAGAAGAGACAGAGAGGAAAGAGAGAGATGAGAGAGAGAAGAGAGAGAGAGAGAGAGAGAGAGAGAGAGAGAGAGAGAGAGAGAGAGAGAGAGAGAGAGAGAGAGAGAGAGAGAGAATGACAGAGACAGAGACAGAGAGAGAGGTGCTTTATGGTAAAAAAAAAAAATCAACCTTTTCTCTTGGCAATAACAACCACCCAAAAAATATGACTGCTAATCCATGATTTGATAATAAGTACACACACCTAAATCAGACGACTTTTTACACTACAGCTTTCTAAGTCTATCTACTTTATCACTGCACCAGTCTACAGACTGAGAACACTAGCTAGATCTAAAGGCTGCTACAAATCTACCCCCCACCCCCACCCCCTCCCCCCAAAAAAAATTACTGTTATTTTAGTGACAAGAACTCAGAAAAAAACACAGGAAAATAAATCACGACAAAAACCAATCTAGACAAAAGGATACTGAGCAATGTTTTTTGAAAGCAAAAGAGTATTCATTTCTGCCGGTATGTAGCCTACTCTGTTTACATTGCTGTAACCTTTACACCATCAATGAGTATACTACATTTCTTCAAATAATATTGTCAACAAACGATGCAAAACTAAAAAAAAAAAGCTTCTGTATTGTAAACACAGAACACAAAACTTCTTTCAATTCCTCAAAAGATACCACAACAAGTTGATCAAATCTTCTGTATATAAGCCTATATAAATTCCATGTATAATAATATTAATGATTATTATCATTATATAGGCAGGGGTGGATCAGAGACTGACAACATATGAAATATTCTACTGATAGTGTGGACTATTCACATAAGTTTTGTTGTTGTTGTTGTTTTTTCAGTCAGCATGAATACTTGGCCATTTTTATTAAAAAAATAATTGACTTGGTTTTCTGGTGGTACTGATACAGCTGAATCCAATCTTACATTGCGTATATCAAACACATAAATCTGTTTCGGTCTGTAGAGCAATCAATCTGAAATTGAAACACTCCTTGAAAAACTCAAATACACATACACATACACATACACACACACACACCACACACACACACACACACACACACACACACACACACACACACACAAATGTGCCTCTACCCTCAAATAAAATAACTCGTTCCAAAACAGTCCAGCAGAACACTTAAGAACTTGTGTACCAACATTAAGACAGACAGGCCTAAAGAGACGGTCCATTTTCTGTGGCTTTTTTCCAGTGCAATTTTTTTTCCTTAGTTGCTTTAAGAGCCTCTCTTTCTCACTCACCAACTATTATTCTGTTTTCTATTTCTGCACATAATATTTGCTTCTTTCAAACCAATCAGGAAAAAAGAAAATCTCTCTCAAGCACACACACACACACACACACACACAACACACACACACACACATACATACACACACACACACACACACACACACACACACACACACACACACACACACACACACACGCACGACTCACCTTTCTATTGTCTACATATATTTTTTCATGAGCTCGTTTTGTTTTATTCCCCCCCCCCCCTCCCCCACCAACCCCCCACCCAGCCCCCAAAAAAAACCCAAACAACAACCCCCAAAATCATGACAACAATGGTACAAAACATACCATACCAAAGTACATGATGTACAATGTATATTCCCACACAATATGGTCAGAGAGGAAGAAATGAAGAAGAGAACCGCAGACAAACGGTTCAGTGATTGACACAATGGCTGACATGATCCTGTACACTATCTACAGCACAGGTAACGCAACAACCCACCTTCAAAGGCAATAAAGCTTTTTCTCCGTTCATTTTGCCTGAACTCAAACGTTAAGTGTGTCACAACATCACGTGACATTATTCATAACACGTGGCGGCTACTCCACATGCTTTTTATCTTTTTTGTTGTTGCTGTTGTTTTAAACAGCAACTTCATACACTGTACACACAGCTTGGTTATTGTCAACATGACAACACAACAACAACAACAACAATGATTCATGCAGCTGTATATATTTGAATATTGTCCAGTTTGAGTTGAAAAAAAACAAACAACAACAACAAAAAACAACAACCAGGGATAGGGGGGAAAAAACTTGCAAGAGAAAAAGTATTATCCACACACATGTATGTGCATATATGTCGATGCAACACACACACACACGAAAACACAAATTACCGGTAACAAAAAAATTGGTGCCATTTTTTTCTCTAGTAAAATTAGTATACACCTGCGCACAAAATATGTACACCAACCGTACACACAATTTGTCATTTCTTTGTAAATGGATAGGGGGATATCAATAACTACTGACTTCTTACAATTTACATATATATATATAAATATCAATACCACACAAGTAAAGAAAAGAGGGAAAATGAAGTATGTACATCAAGAATTTTGTTTACAAATCAAACATCCACAGAGATGCGTAAGGGTACAAGTGGCAGCAACTGAGGAATACATGTATACTTATATATGTACGTATGTGTAAGTTGCGTAAAGATAATCAGACTAGTACTGGTCAATAAAACGCTAATCTACAGGCAGAGTATATAGCTACAAAATTACAAGGGTTTTTTTTTTTCTCACCGATTTGCGTATCCTTATGAACAAAGGCTAATCATCATGTTGATCTAATTTTACCACAATGATACGTCAGTCCTTCATAATCTCACAGGCTTTTGTGTGCCCCTTCCTCCTTCTTTTCCCCACATATTTCAATTGTGAACTCACTTGAAAAAAAAAAAAAAAAAAAAAAAAAAAAAAAAAAAAGCAAACAACCCCCCCCCCCCTCCCACAACAACAAAGTGATAATTTGTTTTGTTTTCACTGACTGAAGCAACAACCAATCCAGAACACCATCTTATTACATTCAGTGAGGGCTGTGATCCATTTCATCGCCGGAAACATTGACAACCAACAGAAAACAAAACTCTGCAGCTTTTTAACTTGCTGTCACAAACTTTTCCGACAAAGCTTTTGGGGGGGGAAGGGGGGGAGGGGTGTAAATCGGTTTGACCTCCTGTACTGAATACCATTCACTGGCCTGGGTGATAAAAAAAAGAATGACAAAAAATTCACAGTAACTGGCAAACCACAGTAAAAAAAAACCACACATATTCAGGAACAGACAACTTCATCAAACTCGACATTCGACAAATTCATCCCTGCAATGTCCCCTTACGCCCAGTCTGTGTCCTTGACACAGCTTTATCGTTATTACTGGTAAATTACAAACAAGTAAACCCATGCACGCATGTAGCGGGGCTTGTAGGAAAATGATTATCAATCATTAACATACACATGAGCAAAAACCATGCACACATAAAAAAACACATAAAAAAGATCTAGAAAAATCAAATGTCAAAAAAACCAATCTAAAATCTTATAAAACACCCGTCCTGTAGTAGTCAAGATAAAACAACAACAACAACAACAACAACAACAAAAAGCGCACAGCTCTTATGAAGATGCATTACCTACAGACATGAATATCAGAGTTACTGACAATATTTCAGACTTATTTGGATGATTATGTGTCAAGTCTCGCTGCCTGAAGATAATCTACCCCACCCCCCTCCAAAAAAAATTCAAACTTGGGATGTCTGTGGTTCTACACTGTCTGAATGTTGACTCTTCCCCTTTACATGACTTATCTTTTACGTCCAATCTTTTCTGCAAGTGGCATTTACCAGGTATTTACCTTCTACAGCATTTCAAGTCATGACGGATAAATAAAGTGATTTCTGTCTATGAAATTCAGGCTGCTCTCTCAGGAGAGAATACTGCACTACCACTCCCTCCCCACCCCCACTTCTTCAAGTATATTTATTTTTAATTTCATTATGAAAATGGTGTTTTTTCCCCTACACAGTTTATTCTGTGTGTGTGTGTGTGTGTCTTTGAGTCTTGTTCTGTGCTGTCATGTGCTGGCTGTGCTGTGCTGTGCAGCGCTGGAGTGAAAATGGGTCCTGGGATTGGGTCCTGGTGTGGAATGGAGTAGTGAGGTGTGGTGTGGTGTGATGTCATGTCTTGTGCTCTACTGGGCTGTACTCTACTGTTGTGTACTGTGCTGTTTTGTACTGTTGTACTGTGCTGTACAGCACTGCAAAGTATTGTAGTGCACTGCCTTTTTTTTCTGCACTGTACTAGACAATATTGTGATGTACACATCAGATTTCTCTGTGGACTTTGGCTAAGGCCATATAGGTTCAGTTTTTCTCTGGCTGCCACAGCAGTGCACAGACCATGGTTGCATTTATCTGATATGGTATAATACAGGACACCAAACTGACAAATCAAGATTTTTCTTTTGTTCGTTTGCTTAAGTATTATGTCTGCAAAAAATATGTGGGTGACAAAATAACTACACAGCACTTTAAAATCTACCTACTTCTTCTCTATAAACTCATATAAAAAAAAGAATCAAGCCGATAAACATGTTAACTTAATCAACTGACAAATAAGATGAGGGTGACAATAGAAAATACTTGCTGCCAACGTAAATCATTGGAAAACAAATCTCAACTTATCATAACACCTTGCCACGACAATGAATCCAAAGGAAACAATCTCCATTTTACCTCAACAACTGACATCGTCAACAAGAAAAACCCATGCCATTTCAATGGTTGTGATCCTTCATCCAGACACTAGTAAAAAAAGTACATCTACATAACAACAAAATATAAAGACAATAAAAAGAAGATATTAACAATGCCACCAGATAAAAAATGGATAGAAAAGAGACATTTCTTCCCTCTAGGCTTTGATGCTTCCTTCACAGTTGTTTCTTTTGAGCCAGTATGATGTTAAAAACTTTCTTGGGGCTTAAAAACGAGGAGGTTAAGAGGGTAGGGGATCATACCCACAAAACTTAACAGCGGGCCATCTTTCTTTCCTGAGAATGAAATGAGAGTTTAAAGCTATTCAACAACAACAAAAAAAAAGCTTCTCCTATTATCCGAATAAAACAAAGCCTCCTCACAACTCTTTCTTGTTCTTGTACACTGTCTTCTTATCTAAATCATACCTGAGCATCTCTCATAGCCTGATTACCTTATGCTACAACAGAATTATCAAGGTTTCTTTTCTAATCTAAACTACACCGCTTTCCATACCTTAACCTATCTTACAACAGAATTATCAAGGTTTCTTTTTCTAAAATCCCCTTTCCACCCTTAACCTATCTTACAACAGAATTATCAAGGTTTCTTTTTCTAAAGTCCCCTTTCCACCCTTAACCTATCTTACAACAGAATTATCAAGGTTTCTTTTTCTAAAGTCCCCTTTCCACCCTTAACCTATCTTACAACAGAATTATCAAGGTTTCTTTTTCTAAAGTCCACCTTTCCACCCTTCACCCTCTTTTTCTTTTCTTTTTTAGAGGTACAGACTGGTTGCTGCCAACACATTTCTCAACACTGGAGACAGAGGCTAAAAGGCAGTGTACTGCTGCTGACCGATGCAAACAACAACACACACACAGTCCTGTTTGGTGAGGCGAACAATAACTAAAGCAGAGGAATCCAAGTTGGCTCCAGGTTTTCACAGGCTTCTTCCATGGCCAAAAAATACTATCCAGACTTGTATCATCTTGTATCAGGGCTTCAAGTTTCACTGTTTTTATATCGTAAAACTCGTGGCCTTAAGTTTCACTGTTTTAAATTTTTATCTGATGCTTTAACCAGTGTACATCCACAACTATGGTCAACATGTCAGACTGCACTGTTCCTTTACTCAAAGTTGCTTTACTCTGATTTTCAGCATTTTGAGGATGAGAAAGCAAGCGAAAAATATTTCATGTAAACTATACAAGACAATACCTCCTTCCCTTCTTTCCCTGCCCACATCCTTCCTTCCTTTCTTTCCCTGACCACAGTGTCTCTGGCAGAGTATATTGCAGCTGTCATCTCACCTTTCTCCTCCTTTCTCTTCACTGTTCTGGGATGTCTGTGCTCTCCACAAACTTCACTCTTTTTCATAGAAGACCTACCAGCCTATCATGGAAAGAGGACTGAAAATTTCATGGTTTTGTTTTTGCTGCAGCAAGCACTACTTTCATTTTATCACATTTCAACTCACTAATTTTTTGTTGTCACTTTTTTACCTCATAAAACCTACACCTCACGATTTCTGAGAGTATATAATATACCTCCAGAATCCCAGATGTCAGTCTGTTAGTGCAGGCGCTTGGAAATAATGCCGTATCAAAATAAAGCTTCAGAACCGTGATGTTCAGCTTCAATCATGAGAAAAAGCATCAGGTCACATTTGCAAGCTGGGACAAACTTTGAAGATCATATTTGTCTTAGCCACCCAATTCAAACACTTGATAATAAAAAAAATAATTAATTAAAACAAAAACACCCAAAACCTACATTCTTAATAATCAAAACAGATGCGGCCTAAATTAAGTTCTGTGCAAGTCTAGTTTCATTTTACATTACAGAAACAACCGTAATGCAGCTGGCAAGACCTTGTTCCTAACCATCTTCAGAAAATTCTGAAATGCTTTGAACCTTATCTTTTACAAAAAAACGTCACCAAGCAGACCAAGCCATTTCTAAGAATTTTCAACTCAGCAATAATTTTCTGCAATTCTGTGAGGAAATCCACGAGTTCTAACCATGATGTTGCATCACTAAACTGATGTCGGCACAACAAATAAAAACAGTTGTATGTCAAAACTGGTAAAACGATAACACCAATCAATCAGTCTTGTTCAGACCCTAAGCGTACAGATGGAACAAGAAATACACGCACCCCATTCCTCCCACACTGATCAGCAGAATCCTTGGTGATCTCACTTCAGGTCAACGTCTATAGACACACAAAACATCACAATAACAGTGCCAGTATTCTAAGATATTGAAAAAAAAATAATAATAATAAAGCACCAGACTTTGACAGTTGCACTGAAACTAAAACAAAACAAAAAATGTCCCCTCCCCACCAAAAAAAAACTTTTATTTTTCATGCCACAATGACAAAACAGTCTGTCTTTATAATACTCGTATTTCACAATGCTCACGGCCACAAGATGTGAACTTGAAAAAGAAAGCCAGGATCCCTCTGTAATGCTTACTGGTCAACACGATGCCAGCCGATGCTTCCCTCACCCGAATACGCCACGCTGCGACACTCCATACTAAAAAAACAGATGGTACTCCCATTTGTCATAAAACCATCAGAGAGAGCATCAGACACACTTCAACACACAGGACATGAAACTGTCCTTTATGGGGACTCTACACAACACAGACACAGTAATCTAAAACATCAAAAGATGAGCCGCCCCCTAACCCCCACACGCTGAAGCCAGTGACCCCTGGAGAGGGGAGACTTGGCTGACCCGGGGCCAGGCCAGGATAGGACAGGGAAGGAGGGTTAGTTATACCATGTCTGTGGTGTTGTTGTTCGCTGGCAAACCGTCCACTCTGAAGCCTGAGCGTCCCGAGCCTGAACTACTGTTGTTGTTGTTGGTCTGCAACACAGAAAAGATCAGGTCTTTCTCTTTCTCACCGTTTTCTAGAGTTTTATCTCACGGTTTTATTGAGTTTTATCTCACGGTTTTATAGAGTTTTATCTCACGGTTTTATAGTTTTATCTCACCGTTTTATAGAATTTTTATTACATGGTTTTATAGAGTTTTTATCAGACAGTTTTATAGTTTTTATCAGTTTTATACAGCTTTTATCAGACAGTTTTATACAGTTTTTATAAGACGTTTTTATACAGTTTTTATCACATAGTTTTATAGAGTTTTTATCAGACGGTTTTATACAGTTTTTATCAGACAGTTTTATGGGGTTTCTATCAGATGGTTTCATACAGTTTCTATCAGATGGTTTCATACAGTTTCTATCAGATGGTTTCATACAGTTTCTATCAGATGGTTTCATACAGTTTCTATCAGATGGTTTCATACAGTTTCTATCAGATGGTTTCATACAGTTTCTATCAGATGGTTTCATACAGTTTCTATCAGATGGTTTCATACAGTTTCTATCAGATGGTTTCATACAGTTTTTATCAAACAGTTTTATAGAGTTTTTATCAGACGGTTTTACTTTTATCAGATGGTTTTTATATAGTTTTTATCAGATGGTTTTACAGAGTTTTTATCAGATTAGCTACTCTAGGAGTCACCCAGCAGACATCATCACATTGGGTATCACTGTCACACTGTGTACATGTTGGGTGAGGAGACAGCACATACGGCAACTTTTAAATACCTCACCAAACAGCCAGCTATACTTCAATTCAGGATTTTTCTCCATTTAACATATCCTCAAAAAATCAGCAAAGAAGTCAAACAGCAAGTCAAAAAGGAAGGTGGCAGGATGGTTTAAGAAGTTCACGAGCCTAACAAGTTAACAGTGAGGTTCTGGGTTCCATTCCCAGCCTTGCCCTTTCTCTAGTTTGATTGGGAAAATCAAACTGAATGTCAAGTCTTTCAGAGGAGACTCTGAACCAGTTGGACACATGTGCTAACAGACTTGTGCATTTCAAAAGAACGCATGACAGTTGAAAATCGTAAAGAGCAGGGGAGGTACCTCAGGACAATATTGTCACAAGGGTAGGTTCAATTCACAATTGTATCTCCGAAGTTGCAAAAATCTCACCATTTATGATCCTGAGAGCTCTAGCCCAGGAATGAACACTCCTCCCTCCCCAAAAGCAATTCTTCGCCATTCAGCAACGAGGTTAATGAACATTTTTTAACCAATCAGTTAATGAACAATTTTTAACCAATCAGCAAAGAGGTCAAAGAGCAAACTCTAAACCGATCAGTAAAGAGTTCAGAGAAGAATTCTCAACAATCAAGTATAAGAGCAAATTCTTACAGATGGTGAGGATCCCAGCAATGCGTCATCGTACTCTTCCACTTCCTCTTCATCCAGCAGGTTGATCATGGATGGCGTAGGTGACTCACGTAGTCTGCGTTCTTGTCAAGAATATCTCACACTGATTCCACGACTTCTTTCACAATATCTCACACTGATTCCATGACTTATTTCACAATATCTCACATTGATTCCACGTCTTATTTCACAATATCTAACATTGATTCCACAACTTATTTCACAAGCCACATGCTTTGTAAAATAACAAACAAACAAAAAAGCACTCATTCAGAATTTTCGCAACAATGAAACAAGCTTCTCATAAAACAAGGTATACAACTGAATATGCTTTGGATTAACCATCACAGCCACTATCATGAAGAATTTTCATCTAACATCTCAGGTGTGCAGCTATCCAATTTGCATTCTGAAGAGAGCTGACTTTTTTTGGTCTTCAACCAATAAGATAACACAAAGTATTCCATAATATGCTTTATGTGACCATTCTAAATTCTTATTGGCCAATCAAGATGTATCAGTATTTGCAACTGATTAATGTAAAGAAAGAGGAAAATACAGGCAGTGATTTTGGAACTTTAGTACAAAACTGATTCATATGAATGCTTTGATAGATTTCATCCATACACTGGGGGTGCACTGCATAATCTTAATAAGTATGGCTAATGTGCTGAAGTTGGGAGAGAAAAAGTATCATCTTGTATTCCATAAAATATGGTTGCAATAGTGTGTGTGTGTGTGTGTGTGTGTGTGTGTGTGTGTGGTGTGTGTGTGTGTGTGTGGTGTGAGTGGGTGTGTAGTGGTGTGTGTGTGTGTGTGTGGTGTGTGTGAGTGTGTGGTGTGTGTGTGTGTGTGTGAGTGTGAGTGTGTGAGCGAGTGTGAGTGTGTGTGTGTGAGTGTGAGTGTTTTGTGTGTGTGGTGTGAGTGTGTGTGTGTGTGTGTGTGGTGTGTGTGTGTGTGTGTGTGTGAGTGTGAGTGTGTGTGTGTGTGTGTGTGTGTGTGTGTGATGTGGAGTGTGTGAGTGTGTGTGTGTGTGTGTGTGTGTGTGTGTGTGTGTGTGTGGTGTGTGAGTGTGTGTGTTTTTGTTGTGTGTGTGAGTGTGAGGTGTGTGTGTGTGTGTGTGTGTGTGTGTGAGTGGTGTAGTGTGAGTGTGTGTGAGTTGTGTGTGTGTTGAGTGTGAGTGTGATGTGTGAGTGTGCATACTAGTCCTGCGTGACTGATACCACCTCTTCTGGCCAGCAGACGGACAAAGGATACAAATGGCGAGGGGACTTTTTCCTCTTTCTGGAGAAAAACCTCCGGGCAAGGGCTGCAAACTGCTTCTTTGAGGCTGCAACAATTGGAACAATCAAAGTACCTACTTACATACACACACGCGCGCATGAATGCACGCACGCACGCACAAACACACACGCACACACACACACACACACATGCACACAAACACACACTGTCTGCAAACCATTCTGTAAACTTTCACACATTGTAACTACCATATATATACATTCCATCAGCAGCAGCAGCAAAGAAAAGAGGCAGAGACTCAGTTTAGCCTACAAGAGATCAGAGCTGCCAAAAGAAAAAAAGGAAAAAAACGACTTCACTCCTCTTCAAGTGACATGCTAACGAACTTACCACATCATAGAAACTGTGCTGAGAGTAACAAGGTATCAACTTTAACCCCCTCCCCTCTTTCTTTCAGACGATACAATGCTGTTGGTGTACATTCTCCAGCTTAACCCTCTTAGTCCCAAACTGGAATTTGCCAGGATTAATTATTCCCTCCACTGAATCCCAAACCGGGATTTGCCGGGATTTACATAAGAGTAGTTTTCCATCACGCAGTGACCTCCACTGATCGCTATCATATGCTGAAGCTTGGCTAGAGGCACAGACCCTGCTATGCGTCTGGAAAAAATTATAGCTTCTGGTATGTACTTAGAAGGAGAAAAAGGCCAGTAAGCATGTGTGCCTAACCTCATTTCGTGATGGAATGCGAAATCTAGAGGCAGTTTGTGTTCAGAGAATCTGAATGCAAGAGGGTTAAGCATCCTTGGGTCACCTGGAATAAACAGACTGGACATGTCTGGCTCCTTTCAAATATTTTGGCAGCCACTTCAAAGGATTTTCATGGAGAATACAGGTTACTGTACAAGCTGGCTGTGATGGCTGAAGACAGCCTCAACACATTTGTAAGCAATAACATCACGTTCATATAGCACTTTGCTTACACCAAAAACCGACACAGCTTTTGGGCCTGGGTCACAGACCAACAAAAATGAACGATCCATCAGTACATGAGATAATGTTCAACTGGCAAATACAGAGTCCAACATTTCTCTCTCTCTCCTGTCATGCTCTCTTTTTCTCACCATCTTTTTTCTCCACACACAACTAAAGAACATAACCCAGGAAAAAAAAAAAAAAAAGAAAAAAAAAAAAAAAAGAACATAACCCAGACATACGAAACAACCCAGCAAGGCACAGTGAAGACCTACCTTTCCCCATGTGCCTGAGTTTCTGCAGAAACTCTGCGTCTTCCTCGTTAGTTTTGGGCAGCTGCTGGCTGAAGGGGAAGGCCTCCAGAGTGTCCTGTCGGTCGTCCCCGTACCCCTCTGCACACCAGTCACCACGGTCAGCCAACCCTCACCACAGTTAACCAGTTCAACAGTCATCACAGTTCACACAGTCAACCAACCCTCACCGCAGTTCACCAGTTCAGTGGTCATCAAAGTTCACACAGCCAATCGACCGTCACCACAGTTAACCAGTTCAGCAGTCATAACAGTTCACAGTCAACCAACCATCACCACAGTTCACCAGCCATTACAGTTCACACAGTCAACCAACCATCACCACAGTTCACCAGTCATTACAGTTCACACAGTCAACCAACTGTCACCACAGTTCACCAGTCATTACAGTTCACAGTCAACCAACCGTCACCACAGTTCACCAGTCATGACAGTTCAAGCAGTCAATCCTCACCACAGTTGATAAGTTCAACAGTCATAACAGTTCACACAGTCAACCCTCACCACAGGGAAAATGGTCACCCATCAGATTTAACACAGTCAACAGTGACCGCAGTTAACATGACCTACAGTCACCACAGCAGTGGATTATTTTACAAGCACTGAATATAGGTTACACACAAAACCTTCAGTTTATCATCTTGTCCAACATACAAAGCACCCAGATCACATCTAGCAGACAAAGGAGAAGTTACAAGCACTGAATATAGGTTACACACAAAACCTTCAGTTTATCATCTTGTCCAACATACAAAGCACCCAGATCACATCTAGCAGACAAAGGAGAAGTTACAAGCACTGAATATAGGTTACACACAAAACCTTCAGTTTATCATCTTGTCCAACATACAAAGCACCCAGATCACATCTAGCAGACAAAGGAGAAGTTACAAGCACTGAATATAGGTTACACACAAAATCTTCAGTTTATCATCTTGTCCAACATACAAAGCACCCAGATCACATCTAGCAGACAAGGGGAAAGTCCTTAACTTCACACAGGAATCAAACACACAACCTTTCACTCTCTAGATGGGTGTGTTATCATCAACCACACCACCAATGTGCCCTTTAAAAACTTTTCCACCAAGATAGCTGGTTTAAGAGTTCTTAGTACTAAATGAATCTGATTTATGAAGTGCATAGAAACCTCCACACTCAAAAATGGTGTAATAGCAGCGATGGAGGAGAAGAAACATTAAAAAAAAGGGTAATGATGGGGATGGCTCAGTGGTCAAATTGCTCGCTTTCCCCCAGCCAAGGTTAAGCAGCGTCGAGCGTGGTTACCAGTTGAAATGGGTGACTGTTTGCGTGCCTTGGCTTCAGTACAGTTCTCCCAGTTCACCCAGCTGTAAATGGGTACCTGCCCTCTTTAGGGTCAGGGAAGGTAAAGCAGCAAGGGAGAGGACATGGGCACCGCCCTCAATATGCTGGCCCCTAGAGAAGCTGAGGTTTCTGATGCCTCGCTCCCCTACGACCACACAGGTTACGGGACACCTTTACCTTTTAATGACGTGGAGAGGGCTAGGAAAAAAAGATGAGTACTAAACTATGGCCCCTCGTACCACACACTCACCTTGGTCATCAGGGCCCAGCACAGGAGGAGACACCTCGGCTGTAGGCTCTGACTCCGATGCAGTAGCAGTGGCTGCCAGCAAGGCTTTCTGGCGTTTCAACTCCTGGGCTGAAGCATACTCCTCAGCCGCAAACTGCCGATCTGGATAAACCACAAGGACAGGTGGGTGTGTGCTTTAATCCTCTTAGTCCCGACCCAGGATTTACCTGGATTAAATCATTACCTCCCCAGAATCCTGAACCGGGATTTGCCAGGATTTACACACAGTAGTTTACCATCACGCAATGACCTCCACTGATCTCTACCATATGCTGAAGTTCTATCAGGCCAGAGGCACAGAGCGTACTGTGAGTCTTGAAGTAATTATAGCTGCTGGTATGTAATTGGAAGGAGGAAATGGTGAGCGAGCATGTATGCCTGACCTTATTTTGTGATGGAATGTGAAATC
>CM060340.1:35868779-35886279 GCA_030674155.1 Stramonita haemastoma
AATGACTTTGACAGATGGTGAAAGGATTAAATTTAAAAGCACATCAAAATCTCCACATCCATAAGCACGATCATAGCACTGGAAGACAAGAAAATCACAAGAGAGAATATTCGCATGCGCGCGCGCGCGTGCATGTGTGTGTCTCTATGTCTGTGTGCATGTGTAATATGAGCACTGAAGATAACAGAAACATAATTAAATATGCATTCTCACAGACACATAAAAACACAGACACAAATATACACCTAATTTTTCATTTGAAAATTACACTACCGATTTGGTCAAACAAAATAAGACTATGGCATTCAATAAAATAAAGAAAAAGAAAGAAACAACAAAAAGTAACCAAACTCACTTAGCAAAAATACTTTTGATAAATATTTTCACAATAAGTTCATCTTTAAATGCATACTTAAAACTTTATATATAGCATATTGAGACTCCTTGGCATCTCCTACAGAGACCACATAAGCAACGAAGAAGTGCGCAACAGAATCCAGCAAACCATTGGTCCCTACAAAAATCTTCTATCAATTGTAAATTATAGCTACCACCAACATATCAGACTAAGGGATAGATAGATACACACACACACACACACATACACACACACACACACACACACACACACACACACACACACACACACACACACACACACACACACACACAAACACACACACACAAATTCCCTCAAAATTTAAAAAAACAAAACCCAACCTCAAAACCAACACGCACACACAAACAAACAAACCAAACAAAAACTGAACCCCCCCTACCTGTGCAAAGCCGATGAGGTAGTCCTGCGATGACCGGGGTCGGATTTCTGTGTCATCAACGGCACTCGCTGGGGCACCTTGGGCTTCAGGCGGAGGAAATCTTCCGGCAGCGTGCCCAGCAACGGAGGATTCCAGTTCCGGTACGGAGGTAGCTTCCGGGGGCTTCCTCCACTCCCAGAGCTCTGCTTGTGGTGGTGGTGGGAGTGGCTGCGCTTGCTGTCTGCCGCCCCGAAGGATTTGGACCGGACAGGCAGGGACCCCGTGTCCCACGACACTTTGCGCTGCTGATGCTGGTGTTGCTGGTGTGAGCGGTGGGGCAGCGTGACGTCCTCGGTGTCCTGGCTGAAATGTGCGGCACGGTGTTTGCTGGAGGTCTTCAGGGCGCTGCGCTTCGACTGGGAGGTGCCTGTCTCCCCCCACGCCCACCGGGAGGAGGAGGAGGAGGTGGGGGAGGGTCGTGGACGCCGCTGGAGTGGAAGGAGGAGGACATGGGGAGGAGGAGGAGGAGGGTTCCCACGAGGTCAGCGGGGTTTTGGTCTCCGTGTTGGCCAGAGCCAGGTGCTCGCCTTCCAGCTGCAGCAGGGTGGCGGTGGCAGCGGTGGTGGCGGCGGTGGTGGTGGTGGTGGTGGTGGGCGGGGAGGGTGCTGGTGGTGGTGGGGGTGGTGCCTGGGGCTCCCGCGACGCTGCGACGCCGCCGGCGGGGAGGAGCGGTTGCCGTGGTGATGGTGGTGACGGTGGGGCGTGGTCATGATCTGAGGTGATTTGATAGCTTCCGTGTACGACGGAGGGGACTCTTCGATGGAAGGGTCTTCCTGTTTTGAGGACCTAGAATTGGATGGCTGCAACATAATTTTATATGATATATATATAAATATATATTCATTATCAATAAGTTTTGTAAACACCACTTTTGAAAGCACTTTTATTTGTCATGAATTTCATCATTACAAAACCTAATATAAATCCAACACTACCCCGGCCTGAAAGTTTTCTAGCAAATATATAAATGCATCTGTATCTAATACTGTAACAGGCCTGCAACCTATAAAATTAAAACTGATTAAAAAGTATACACTTTCCAGGATGACATTAAACTTTTTTTTTTAATAGAAAAGAAACAAGCTACATATTTTGGGATGGAAATATACGACAGTTATTGACTGTTTGAATGAGGTTTTCCTGAAACAACCGTTAAATATGAAGTAAAGTGTGTGAGCTGTTGCTAGCTGTTTCTGAGATCATATTGTTCGAATTGATATATTATCATCATTATATGGCAAATAAAATACAGCATTCAAAGAACACACACTGCACACTTGCCAGAGGAGGTTACAAATAAAAAAATAACTGATAAAGTTTAGAGTAAAAAAAATTTTGGCCTTGTGTCCAAGAAGTCTTCAGATTATAATCCCTGTGACAAATATAAAAAACAACAAAAATAATCAGAATTTTTTTTAACTGTCCCAACTCTCAGTGAAGTTTTATGTTCCACAAATCTTGATGAAGTTGTATGCCTCTGAAGTCTGGAATCAAAACCCTTTTGACCTGTGTCAAACTATTAAAAAAAACACACACACAAAAAACCATATATATATATATATAGTCAATGCTTGAGAGAGGTTTTGAGCCTTGATGCTGAAAGCTAAAATACACCCAGCTAAACCTGTGATGCTGCTGCTGCAAGGATTTGTGCTTATCAAAATGATGTGGAAAAAAAAATCTTTTTCATCTTAATAAGAAAACAACCAAAGGACAAAAAAAAACCCCACAACAACAACAACAACACATACACATACACAACACACACACCAAAAAAACCAACAAAAACAAACCACAGCAAACAAGATAAAGGCCTACCTTGGTTGTCACCTTATGGCTGTGAGTGTGAGTATTTTCATTAACAGACTCCAGAGCGACGTCCCTCTGGACAGACATCAGAATGTGGTCGGGCAAGTCATCCTCGTCCTCATTGTTGTCGATGCTCATCGTCAACAGCTGTCGATCGTGGCGTCCACAATCCCGTGATTGGCTCTCAACACCGCTTCAATCACCTCTCTGTCCATCGACGGGAACATGTGGTGGAAATCATTCATGGCCTGTGTGAACTCCAGCTGGCGCATAGGCACCGAGGAGGAAGAGGGGGAAGTCTGGGGGGCTGAGTTGGCCTGAGGAGAGGAGCCTCCTGGGTTGTCTTGTAGGCGTTGAATTCGAAGCTTCCCCCCCTCCTCCTCCCCCTCCTCCTCCTCCCCCGCCGCCTCCTCCTCCTCCTCCACCCCCTCCTCCTCCTCTCCGCTGCCCTCCCTGTCTCCCCCCTTCTCTGTGACCTGGAGTATCCATCCACTCGGTGTCAGCCATCACTTTTCTGGCTGTTCAATAAGTCAAACAAGGAAACCGGTGTTGTTACTGTAATGCTAACACACAATCGATTCTTTCACACCCTGTCAGGTCTCTTGCGTGATGTCTGCAGGCTTTGATTCCATGTGACCGGTGCTTTTTACCCCATGCAAATTCTGACACAAGTTTCTCCGGTGCATACACCGAACACGTAAACTGTAATCGGCCAAAAAAAAAAAAAAAAAAAAGTTCAAGGTTTATCGCTATACCGCTGTTGCGCTGAATGCTATCACATGTCATTTAGGGTCATGGTCTGTGGTGCCTAAGGAGTTCGAGTGAAGTTTTCTGCGTCGCTTCTTGCCAACCATCGTCACCATTTTCCTTGGTTTTCTGAAACAAAACATAATATTCACTTTCAGTCTCTTTCATTACAATATCACATTAAAGTAAAATTAAGTAGTTTAATACACTAGATTGAATATCAAGCAGTACAACAATGATGTCAAAGTATAATAGAGATAAAATGATAACAATAGAAATAAACATGAAAACGCATTGTTGTCTGGTACATTTTTCAGAAAATACTTTTTGCCAACTCAATTAAGGATAAACTGATAAGTGTGTAAGAAACATGTGTGTCTGCATGTAAAATACATGAATGCCTGTATTCTGTCTGTGCTTTGTGCAATTTCAGTCGTTTAGGTGGAATTTCAGTCTTTCCAATGACATTATCAATTGTAGTTCTATGGGTGAAAGCATGCAAAATGCCTTGAAGACCCTGTAAAATCTCTTGGGGGGAAGGGGGGGGGTAGCCTGAGGTGAAACACTGAGCTCATGATTTGACAGACTGGGATCGTGCCCAGGAAACACAGGTTCAAGCTACCACCAACATATCTGACCCGAGGGGATTTTTCCCCTGGAGCTCACATCAGTACTGACTTCACTGCCCCTGAAGTCCTTCAGATGAGACTAGAAACCAAGGCCCCTTGTGGGAATGCACACAGAACACTTTGCACACACATAAAAATCTGTTCTGCCTTTCAGAAGTGTAGGCCATTCATGCCGTAAGAGTGGACCACAAAAAATATTTTATAAAAGAAAATAAACACATGCAACACAGGTACTGTATAGGTCTAGACATCATCCCCAAAGTTGGAATGCCCCCACCTTAATTAATAGAGGGCAAAAGCAGTCGCATACGCAAAAATCTGACCATTGGTGAACCTCTGAACTCTAGCTGAGGAATGAAAAAAACACAAAACAAACTTTTCTCATCTTTGACAGAAGAGAAGACAAGTTATGGTAGTGGGATGATGGTACTTGACATACCCCGCATGTACCCTGCTTCCTGGAGAGGGATGTGCTCTGCCAGGTTTACTCTACCTTTGACAAACTCTTGGAAAAATGTGTCCCTCTCCTTAAGGAATTGAGAAAGAAATCAGTCCCTTGGCTGGTTAACAAAGCTTATGATCAATCATCTATTTAACAGCCAATGTTCTAAACTTGTGCACTTAATTATCATTATACTCATAATTTTATAATCACATCAGTCCATGCAATGCAAATTTTCTTCACCTTTTAAGTTTTTAACCCCACAATAACATGGATTATATAGAAATTACCAGTTAATGAATATAAACATTTCTAAATTAAAACAAGAATAAACATTGTCATTAGCTTACGAGTTTTGCAAGGTTCAAATACCACATGCTTAATGACAATATTTAATAAATCAAAAGCACACAATTTTAACAGAAAAACCATTGTTTAGTTGTCATTTACAAGCGCATGCATGTGCATGCACACAGGCATGCAAGAAAATGTACATGATATAGTGACACAGAATGAATTTTAATGTGAACAGACCCTGGAAGACTGCCTATATAAACATGCCAAGGATGTTCTAGAAGAGAGACAGAGATGCAATATGTATTTTATTTCTTCTTTTTTTTTTTTTAAACCAACAAACAAAAAACCCCAAACCTATCAATATATTTAAAATGTATATTTAGACACTCACACATACTCTCAGACATAGAGGCATAATCAGATAAGTATCTAAACACCTGCCCACACCTACACTCACCTGTACATACACACACACACACACACACACACACACACACACACACACACACACACACACACACACGCATACACACATACACCCACACACACACACACGCATACACGCACACACACACATATACACACACACAACCAAAAATACACACCTGGTCATAAAAAATACAAAATGCAAAAGCAGCCCATCTGAAGCTTCCTACCAGGAAAGAGACAGGAAACAAGATGGAGACTGAGGCCATACTGTGAGAGTGTGCATGAGAGAGACAGAGACTGTACAGTAGACTGACTGAGAGACAGAGGTGGGGGTGGAGACAGGCAACAGAGACTAGAGAGAGCAGGGGTACAGGGGTGAAGCTATAGTATAGAAATAGCAAGAAGGGTGGAGTGGAGTGGGGGCAGAAACAAGAGAGAGAGAGAGAGAGAGAGAGAGAGAGACAGAGAGAGACAGAGAGAGAGAGACAGACAGAGAGACAGAGAGAGACAGAAAGAGAGAGTACAGACAGACAGACACTGAGATAGACAGACAGACATTGAGACAAAGTGTCAAAGAACACAATGACTGAAAAAAAAAAAAAGACAGAAAAATGATATTACCACCCCCCCCCCCCCAGAGAAAAACCAACCCACAACAACAAAAAAACAAACTAAAAATCCAAAACAAAGCATACTTTAATTTTTTAAAATGCAACATTTTTCCCTGGAAAAAAAAAACCCAAACCAACCTAAAATCCCCCCCCCCCCCCCCCCCCCCCCCCAAAAAAAAAAAAAACCCTCCCAAAATGAGAGTGTCTGTGCCAATCCATTTCAACAGACAGACACTGAAGCCGAGCCGAGCTCAAGTGAAGTAGCTCCACCACTGACAAGACAAGGCCCCAAGTTTACTTCCAAGTGGCTCAAGACACAACAGCTGTCATTTTAACTGAACCCCACAACCACCACCACCACCACCACCACCACCACCACCACCACCACCACCACCACCACCACCCTTCACCTTCATTTTTCACGCCAGGCCACAAACAATGCTTCTACCAGTTTTAGACTTCAGCCTTCCTACACCCTTGTCTCCCACACTTAAGACCAGAGACTGTATTGTGTGTATATGTATGCAACAAACTTATTTAGATGTGCATCATTCATTTGGTTGATTCATTCACTTAACGATTTCAAGTCTTGTTTGTTTGGCTGAAAATGGATGCAATACTGGTTTGATGACTGTACAGATGTAACTGACAAAATTTTTTAAATTTTAGGCGGTCTGTCCACACGACTTGTTCATTCAATCCGTTTTCCCTGCCAGCATGTTCCTAAAAATGTCATCATTCACACTGTTTTTCATCATCATCATCATCATCATCATCATCATCATCATCATCATCATCATCATCATCACTATGTCTACCAGTCCATCTGCTTGCTTGCTTATTAAAGTTGTTTTCCTGCCAGGATGTTGCTTGATTTTTCACTTGTCACTATTTTTTTCATCATCATCATCATATGTTACTGTTTATCATCATCATCATCATCATCATCATCATCATATCATTATTATTATTTATTATCATCATTATCATCATCTACATCATGATTAATATCATCATCACTTATACTAATATTAATATTATTATCATCAATACTATCATCTTAGTTGTTAATGCTTTTGCTGCCACTGTTTTTGTTATGATGACGATGATCAAAACAACAATAATGGTAACATTTGACACTTTGCTGGAAACATACAATAACTACACATCCATTTACTTCAATTAACACAGGAAATGACTGCCTCTGTGTGTGTGTGTGTGTGTGTGTGTGTGTTGTGTGTGTGTGTGTGTGTGTGTGTGTGTGTGTGGTGTGTGTGTGTGTTGTGTGTGTGTGTGTGTGTGTGTGTGTGTGTGTGTGTGTGTGTATGTGTGTGTGTGTGTGTGTGTCTTGTGTGGTGTGTGTGTGTGTGTGTGTGTGTGTGTGTGTGTGTGTGTGTGTGTGTGTGTGTGTGTGTGTGTGTGTGTGTGTGTGTGTGTGTGTTGTGGGTGTGTTCTTCAATTGACGTCTTTTCACTTTTAAAAATGAGATTAGAGGACAGAAGAAAGAGGGAGGCTGAGTAAGAATGAGCATGTGACATTGTGAGGTGGTTGAATGCGTGTGTATAAGAGAAAAGGAGAGGAAAGAGAGTGAATGAGAGAAAAAGAGAGGGGGATGGAGAGAAGATGTGTGTGTGTGTGTGTGTGTGTGTGTGTGGTGTGTTGTGTGTGTGTGTGTGTGTGTGTGTGTTGTGTGTGTGTGTGTGTGTGTGTGTTGTGTGTGTGTGTGTTTGTGTGTGCGTGCACGCATGCATGCATGCGTGCGTGCGTGAGTGTGTGTGTTGAGTGTGTGTGTGTGTCATCATGCCCGGCATACAGTGAGAGAGTCTGGTCAAGTGACAAGTGCATGAGTCAGCGCTGACAGCCAGTGTGTCGGTTGGTGCAGCGCAGCCAGACCCACCCAGCCTGGTAATCATTCCCCTCCCCTCATTGACAGTGCCCCTGTCAGGTTAGCAATTATGTCAGTCATTAAACGACAAACCTCAGTAAGTACTACAGATTCCAGGAAAAGTATTATTCTGAGCAATCCCTAGGGACGCATGCATCATCACATGTCACATCGTCACATTATAAAGTCAACACCACAATATTTAGCTAACATGTTAGTGGTTTACCAAATATAAATTGATGACTGCGATAACAAACTTGCAAAAGGCATACCAATGAGTTTATGAATACTATTGATGAGATTTGAGGATGGACGCTTTACTTGGTACTTACTCTAATCAACATTGTCAGTATCTGACCATTGGTATTAGTCAACACCCCCCCCCCCCCCAAAACTACGATAAAATATTCAGACGATTTTTTTTAAAGGAAAAAAAGGGTCACCAGATGCTGCTAACGTAATGTAAACACCATGAAAAAATCTTTTCTGCTGAGAATTCAATTCACTTTTATCAGCTATCATCAGTATCCCTTTTGTCAGTTTTGGTCATTTTTACCAGATGTTAATGTTATTGGAATCAACTCTTATCTTAAGCCTTTGAGCTTTCAGGCATTTTCACCAGCTGTTATTAGTATTAAGTTAACTCTTGTCTTAAACTTTTGGGCTTTTAGTCCTTTTCCCCAGCTGTTATTAGTATTACTCTTATCTTAAACTTTTGAGCTTTTAGTTATTTTTACCAGACCAGCTGTTATTGGTATTAATTCTAACTCATCTAATTAACTCTTATCTTAAAGCCTTCACTAGTTTCAGTCTTCTTCACTGGCTGTTACTGGTATCAACTCTTTTTTCAGAGTCTTGATCATTTTCACCAGCTACCATTACAATGACATTAATATTATAGTGTGTGTGTGTGTGTGTGTGTGTGTGTGTGTGTGTGTGTGTGTGTGTGTGTGTGTGTGTGTGTGTGTGTGTGTGTGAGAGTGTGTGTGTGTGTGTGTGTGTGTGTGTGTGTGTGTGTGTGTGTGTGTGTGTGTGTGTGTGTGTGTGTGTGTGTGTGTGTGTGTGTGTGTGTGCTGCATGCACACATGTATGCATGCCCACATACCTGCATGCTCATGCATGTATGTTTGAATACATCTCTGCAAGTGTAGGAGGTGTGTCTGTAAATATCTCAGAGGTGGAAAGCCAACTTGTAATGGTTGGAAAACATTATTTTAAAAAAAAAAAGAAAAAAAGGCACAAACGAAGAAAATGAAATGTTCCTGATGAAGGCATGCATTGTATGAGACAAGCTGGGTTAGATTATACATGATAAAAGATCCATAATGATAATCTTAGTTTAATTAATCATTAAAACTTTATCTGCTGTGTCTAGTAAATTTTTATATGTCAAATTCTGCAGTCAGCATATTTCATTATTTGCAGACAAGCTGGATGTAAAAAAAATCTTTTATTTCGAGGATAATGGAATAAGTACTCATGTGTTTTTTACAGCCAGTCCCCTGTGTGTATGCAGCTTTGTACATTTTGTTATCTGTTCCCACTGGGACACAATGGCCTACTCTTCCAAAAAGTGGAACAGGTTTTAGTGTGCATGCAAGATGTTCTGCCTGTGTTCGTACATGGGACCTTGATTTATAGTCTCATCCGAAGGATCAAGTGGGGTGCAGTAGTCCATTCATTTCTGGGAATCCCCTACTCAAGGAAATGTCTTCAGAATGAGACCTACTTCTTCTCAAGTCGAACGTTCAGACTACAACTACTGTTTTCTGTCACAGGAGTGAAAATGCAATGCACTGCCATTAAAGACCTTCCATTTGACCTTGGACAGCTCATAAAGCTATGTTCTACAACCATCCAAAAGCCATGTGACTACCACATAACACATCAAAATAACAAAACTGCAACAGTATTCTATCATCTGAATGCCTGACAAGACATTAAAAATAGAACATAAGAGAATTCCATACTTCCAGTTCCTATTATATCAGATATTAATCATCTCTGCTGGGATGTCAAACGATCATAATCACAACAATAACAATGTTCCACCATGACAAGACAGTTAAGGCACCAGACATACAGAGACCTGTACTAAATTGAAAAGCAGGACAAGCATATCAAAATATAAATCATTACTGAAAGCTGTGGCAGAATGTTGCAAAGACTCTGGGCACCAAAGTTTCAAAGCAAAACTAAAGTCCTGAGCACCAAGTACCACAGTTTCAAAAAGATAATAAAAGAGACACTTAAGATTATAAAATAAATTCTGTCTCATCATTTATACTATAGAGAAATATAAAACAGTAAAAGCTCCCAAGCATTTGTTAAAAAAAAAGAAGTTAAAGTCTGTCCCGAGCCTAAGGCTCATCAGGCCGGGGCTTAACCCGGTTTTCTGTGGCGTTAAGCGACTGAGAGTCATAGACTCCCCCCTGGATAGGACGCCAGTCTATCGCAGGGTTAACCCCCAACACAAGGTTGGTCACCCTTTTACACCTGGGTGGGGTGAGAAAATAGCCGTAAAATGCCTTTTCCAAGGGCACAACGCCATAGCCGAAAGCTGGGATCGAACCCGCAACCTTTAGATAACGAGTCCAACGCCCTAACCACTAGACTACAGCGGCGGCTTCCCAAGCATTTACCAGACAATAATGATGTGGTGTGAGGTGAAGTAAACAAACATTGATGATTTAACCACTGAGAGGAAATCATCTCCACCACACCTTCACGTAAAGTGCTCAGAATAAGCCCCAAAGTTTCATCGCAGCAGTCAACATCTCTTCTATATCCTGTGAATTAAACCTTAGCATTACGACTGTGACATACATGGAATCATTTTTACCTCAATTTTAATTACCCCATGGGTATGGTTAGTTACAAGACCACAGTAACTGACCGGTGACCCAAAAAGTCTCAAGGGATTGAAGTCAAATGATTTTCACCACTCAGCTATAGATGGCATCCATTGATAGCAGGATTTGAAAATGGTCACATTATATAATAATTTATTCTGTGGAAATGACACCAATGAAGAATTTCAGAATTCCAGCAAAACAACAACAACAAAGAAGAAGTCAAAACTGGTTTTTAAACTAAGATGAACTGTTCAGGTGGCACTTGAAATCTTCTAGGGCTGTGGATCTAGCTTTAGTCGGGTTTAGATGTGGATAATCTCATTTCACACAGAGTAAGCTCTTTTACTAGTTGTAGGAAAATAATTTTGAAACATTGTACAGCTGTGGATCTACTTTAAGATAACGTAGCTGATTCCACTTCAGGGTAAAAAGTTCCTGCAAGCAAAGATAAACTTTGTATGGATTCTAGAAAATGCATCAGTTACCAGTATTACCACTACCAGCATGACCACTTCTAGTTTTCTAGTTGCTTGTTAAAATAGGGAGCCTGTTATCTTCTGAAATCCAATGAGGACAGTGTTAAGTTTCTGAATAATGAATGAAAACTTTTATTCTTTCTAAGAGCACTTCTTATTCACCTCTGGATTCTCTCAAATGGTGGATTCAAGGAACTTGGTGGGATTCAAGGAACTTCAAAACTGTGGCTACATTCTAATATTATATTGTCTTATTGGTAGTGCCTTATACATAATTCTTGCCTGTTACTTTTCAGCAATACAGAACTTCCATAAATATTCAGATTTACCAGCAAACACCTGTGACCTGTAGCTGTACACAATGCAGTTCTCAGTCTATCAGCTAATTTTTTTTTAAGTCTAATAATCATATAATAAAAATATTTTGCACCTTTATCATTATGTGTCATTGTATCATGTTTATCTCACACCTGTCTCATATGCTGGTGCCCTTTCACAGTTTCAGCTATCTTAAATACCTTTACTGCTTCAGATTCCATAGCTGATAAATACCAGTGTTAATGTTATGACCAACACACACACACACACACACACACACACACACACACACACACACACACACACACTCTCACACACAATGACAGTGACAGTGACAGTGACACACACACACAATCAATCAATCAATCAATCAAGATAGAACTGCAAACTTAAAGAGTGGAATAAGCAAAAACTGCACTTATATACAGCTTGTCTTGAAAGAAAAATCAACAAAAAGACTGTCAGTGTTACTGCTGCTTGCTAATACACTCATACGTCATATTGATACCGCCACTCACTCAGTCACTGCCACCAATGATCACAAAATGGTTAAAAAAAATTGTTACTTTGTTAAGTGGTTTGTTACTGAAATTATTAAACTAATCAGGTGCAACAAATCATAAACATATCAATCTACTCAGATAGCAAATACACAACAGCAAAAAGACGACTGAAATGGAAATTAAGCAGAACTATATGATTACGTTAGAGTACTATTTTGACCGATCTGAGGGCAGGATTATCCTAAATCTCTGTTAAAACGGAAACAGTGATTCACTGATTAGACGATTTCTGCAAATGGTATGCTTCAGAGGGCCACTCCTCTTTTCCTGGTGGTGTCTTTTCACGCTAAAAATCAAACCAGAACACACACATCGTCATCAGTTCGCCCAGCAGATGCCGCGGATACGACCGAAAACACCGCTTTGGGGGTGCAACCCCCCAACGAGTTGTTCAAGAACACACATAAATCAACATACACATGAAATAAAACGCATAGTCAGTAGATCGTATAGCTTTGAAACATGCAATCTACATACCCAGTCCTTAGTATGCCCAACTGGTTATCATAAAGTTCTCTTGGATCGCAGAATCAGTTTTTTATTCGTTTCCATTTTCTTTTCTTTTTTTTTTAACCTTAGGCCTAACATCCGCTCTCACAAGACAGACGTTTCGCACACACAAGGTGGTTGCAAATATTGGATCGGGTTTTCCAAGTAATTCCTTTTCAGAAAGTGGGGAACCTTCAAGGAATATCACTTTTACCGAAAACAGTTTTGTCTTATAGACAGGATACTAACCTGTTGTGTATTACGTGTCGAAATTGTGTCTGCCTGTGACGTTTCCCGTTATATGCCCTCAAAATACTCCACCAAGCACGAAAACCAACAACATCACACATTTAGAAGCAGAAGCACATTTCCATGCATGCATATATTATGGTCTCGACCAATGAGAACGAACGACAGTATTTCATTCACAAACAAGCTTAGCTTACTCTCGATGGAAAAATGAGTGAGAAGGCACACGCAAGAGAATCAAGCTACTGAGACAAATAAAATTTTTTAAAGTTGAATGTGCCTATGTTTCTAGCAAATAAGACAAATATTGCGGCTCACATGTCAGATCATTACTACTTCTCTACATGGTTTCAGTTTCAGTTTTCCAAACTGGAGGCCTGGCATCCTGAGAAATGAGTTTTTACTTTCTGGTGGCAGTGGGTACACGTGCCCACGGAAAATCCCATGGAAAAAAAAAAAGCAACAACAAAAGAAAAACTCCACACTGTATCAGTACGAAGTTCTGCATGACCAGTACTGGTCAGCATTGTGTTTGTTCACTGAAGATGTTTCCATACTCAGGCGAATCACTGATGTACGTTAAGTTAACGTGCATCATGGCTTGGTTTATCTTAGCTTCTTCCTTAAATTCTTGAGAAGTCACTGGGAAAATCCTCTCTGAATTTTTCCAGCATCGTGTAAGTGTGCCTACGGTATGCAGAGTCCGAAAGCACCACAGACAGCCTATAAATATTAATTAATCTGCCACTAGATTTATAACTCAATGGATAGAGCCTATCCATATCCAAAGCACAAAATGAATCGTATGCTGGACATGATTCATAATGTGCCAGCCATGATGCCGGCACAAAGCTAACCTTTTCTTTCTTACAACAGATGGGTGGGTATTTGATGTTTACACAAGACACCATCAATATCAGCAACAACATCAGTGAATGGACAGGCCTAGAATCAACAAAAACCCTGAGAAAGACAGAACAGAGAAAGGAATGGCGGGGACTGGTTGTCAAGTCTTCATGGGTGCCCCCACACGGTCGCCAGACGAAGGATAGATACATAGATAGATAGATAGATAGACAAGACACTACACATGCATTCACGTACATTTATTGGATTTACAGTCTCATCCAAAGCCATGAATGAAGTCAGAACTAATGTTAAGAAGACGGAAAGTGACGGGATTGTTTAGATGGTCACCTGCCTTACAAGTAAGCCATGATGTTCTGGGTTCGATTCCCACCTTGCACTTTCTTCCTACTTTGGAAGAGAAATCGAAATGAATGTCAAATCTTTTGGATAAGACTCTAAACCAGTTAGACCCGTGTGCTGATGGACTTATCCACATCAAAAGAACCCATGACAGCTGAAATTTGGGAAAACTATGGAGGAATCTCTCACTTTCCTGGCAAAATTGGTAAGCTGAATTCCCAATTCAGGGAGATACCCTGAAGTTGGAATGTGGCTCCCTTGATGAAGACAGTGTGGAGGGGGGGGGGGGGGGGTCTCTTCGGTGAACATTGGAGCTCTAGCCCAGGAACCCCCCCCCCCCCAAAAACAACAACAACAACAAACAAACCACCCCACACACACACACACACACACACACACACACAGAGTTCATGCCAAGATTATATTTGAAATAAAATTAGTTTTTGCATGCTTATCATTCTATACTGGTAGCTAAAATCATTTTTAGTTCTTGGTTTGTCCCTGCTGCATTTTACTTTCGCCTTTGTTTTTTAGTTTGACTAGGCGTAGCTTTTCTAAAAAAATATCCATTAATCTTTATCAAATGATTCTGTTTCATTGATGTGTTACTGGGTGAATCTTCGATCATTTGTGAGTCTTCAGAATTGAAGTTTGAATCGTTAGGCTATTATGCACATTAAATCTCTTTAAGCTGCAATCCCTGATATCAATCAATCAAAAACCAATCTACCAATCAATCAGTCAGTTTAGTTGATTGATTGGTCAAGAGGCCAATCTGATTCAACCAACCAACCAACAATAACAACTAGCCAACCAACCAAACCAAAAATCAACCAAACATACATATAGCCACAACCAATTCACCTGTGCCTGCAAGCTTGGTCTTGAGTAAGCATGCATGTGCGTGCAAGCGCACACGTGTGTGTGTGTGTGTGTGTGTGTGTGTGTGTGTGTGTGCGTGCATGCGTGCGTGTGTGGTGGTGCATGCGTCGGCGTGTGTGTGTGGTGGTGTGTGTGTGTGTGTGTGTGTGTGTGTGTGTGTGTGTGTGTGTGCGCGCGCGCGCGCGCGCGCATGTGTATGTGTACTTGAAGGTTTGCACGAACGTGGGCGTGGTTCTTATTTGTAAGATTTTGTATATTCAGACATGACGACAAGACAACTTCCGGATAACTTGTTTGCTTTTTTTTCTGCATAGAAGGAGTGACAGCTTCTTTACTGTTTACCTGACGAATTTTGCAAGGTAAATTGAATTGATATCATTTAGCGGCTGATCTATAGGAAGGCAAAAGTGACACATAAATGTACATTTGAAGCAAATATGAAACAACCCGTTAAGGCACCCCGTTTAAACACTTTACTGAGACGAACGAGTCTTTCGCAATGGTTTAGTTTCAAGAACTAACAACAACATATGGGCATTACAGACAGTGAGAGTCACAAACACCGTGACAGAGTATGCATTAGATACCCACTTATTATTTTTTTAAGGATACGTTAGCCTAGTGCCAGCAGTGGCTTTGATTCCATTCAGTATCATTCCTCTCCATTTACAAATTACTGTTAGTGATGTTGTAACTGTAAGACCTTTGCAGCTTAAGAGCTGGAGATGGATATTTATTTTATTTATTTATTTATTCTTTTATATTCTTTTATATTGAGGATAACAGAATAAGCAATCATGTCATTTTTTTCATCCGGTCCCCGTGTGCATGCAGTTTTTGTAAATATTGTCATCTGTTCCCACCGGCACACGATGGCCTACTCTTACGAAAAGCGGAACAGGATTTAACGTGTGCACAAGATGTTCTGCGTGCGTTCGCACACGGGGCCTCGGTTTAAAGTCTCATCCGAAGGACTTTTGGGGAGAGTGGAGTCAGCACTGATGTTAACTCCAGGAGAAAAATTTCCTCGACCGAACTCGAACCGGGGTCGTCAAATTGCGAGCGCAATGTTCTGACCACTAGGATAGGCCCCACTAGGTTTAACTTGCCCAAGATATACCGCTTTAAAGTTTGTAAGGTTGTGTACCATTAACTCCTCATTGAGGAGGACATATGAAGAAAACCAGCCGCCGCTGTGGCCTAGTGGTTAGGGTGTTGTACTCGTAATCTAAAGGTTGCGGGTTCGATCCCAGCTATTCCGCTATGGCATTGTGCCCTTGGAAAAGGCACTTTACGGCTATTTTCTCACCCCACCCAGGTGTAAAAGGGGTACCAATCTTGTGTTGGGGGTTAATCCTGCGATAGACTGGCGTCCTATCCAGGGGGGAGTCTATGACTCTCAGTCGCTTAACGCCACAGAAACCGGGATAAGCACCGGCCTGATGAGCCTTATGGCTCGGGACAGACTTTAACTTTTAACTTTTAACTATGAAGAAAACCAGGTCCAGTCAAGTAACTCTTTCTCTTCATTCAGTTTTCATTGCGAAATGTGTCAGGGGAGATTTGTTTTTGTTTTTTGTATTGACACAATGACAGGGAGTTTCAAGACTCAGACGTTGTTGAAATATCCTTCAGCAGCAGCTTACAAAGTTACTAAGGGTAGGAAGTAGGTGTGTGGGAGGAGAAAGTATAGGAAATGTGTGTTTTAAAATATTCTTGTTTGTCTAGATTCATTCATTGATTTTGTTTGTCACTTTCACCTTAGTACTAGTTAGTAGTGACAGGGCTGGCAATGTATATGTTTTGTGTTGAAATAAATGTATTTGTCAATTCATTCATGGATTTATTTGTTTGTTTGTCAACCACCATGTTTTGCAGTGCTAGGGCAGATAATGTAAGGTTTTGTGTTAAAGTCTGTTTATCTTTCAATATATTTCATTTATTAACTTCTTTTTTTTGTTTGTCACAGCTGTTTTGTATTGTGCTTGGGATGGTAATGCACAGGTTTTGCCTTTATCAGCATATGGGCAAAGTGAAAAGCAGTGCTTGAGTGATCCAGAAGCTGTACCTTTTGTTAGATTATGTCAAGTTTGTCCTTTTATTTACGGGAATATGTTGGAAATAAGAATTTAAAATTGTATAAAGTTACTGGTACAGGGTTCGCGATAACCGGTAATTGTCGGTATTTTACCGACTGTAAACAGGGAATACCGAAAATTTTCGAAGCAGCCGGTACGCGGTACCGGTTCTGTTTGCCTGTGACCGATTAGATTTCCGTCTCAAAAAAAAGAGTCTGAAGTGACGTTTTCTGACAGTCTGTCATGGGCCTGTACTGTGCTTACCGCACCTACCCCTTCCCACCCCTTCCGACGAACATCTTTAGCGCCAGCCTCATTAGCCTAGCACGCAGAACAGCAAGCTTTACTGTGAAAGAATAGAGCTTCGCGCTCTTCTCGGCATGACAGCGACTTTCATTCACATTGAGTAAATGGAGCCTAGATTTATTTATTCTGTATTCTTTTAATCTTTTATATCGAGGATAATGGAATAAGCACTCCTGTGCTTTTTCACATCCAGTCCCCGTGTGTATGCAGTTTTGTAAATGTAATCCGTTCCCACCGGCACACGACGGCCTGCTCTTACGAAAAGCGAAAAGCGAGGGTCTATGACTATGAATTTGCGCGTTGCTTTCAGAGAGAAGAGTCGAAAACCAAATCTAAAATGAACAAAGATCTAGATGAGCGCTAAGCATAGAAACAAGAAAGAAGAATATAAGTCACACGAATGATGCC
>CM060340.1:35891279-35953779 GCA_030674155.1 Stramonita haemastoma
GTGACGAAAGATTACAATGGCCAGCAAAGGAGAAGACGTGGTTATTGGGTACAACTTGGCAGACCTGGAGTTTGTGAAAAAAGTTGCCGGTGAGTAGGGTGCAAATTGCATGAAAAATGTTTGTTTAGAAATTTTGAAAGGTTTTACATCCAAAGCAGTCATTGTGTTCTGTTTCTGCCCCAAAAATAACAGCAGTCCAGTGGAAATAAACAGTTTTATGAAGTTACTTATTTATGAAATAATAGAAACAAAGAAACCGATTAATTTTTTATAAAGTATATAATATCATTTATGAATTGACTGAAACAAATAAAGGAAAAAAAAAACATTCAGTAAGGATTTTTTGGTAGTTGTTTCAAACCTGATTCGATATTGACTGGAAAAACCATCCATATTGGATACAGAAGATAGTGACAGTCAGCGTAAAATGGTTTGCATGTGATTTTTAAAAAAATTTTCTTCTGATTTTGGATATTTTGCTGCCCCGGTACTTTCTCTCTTGACCTAGATCATATACATGTGCATGAATGAGCCAAGTGGTTAAGGCCCTTTGACTTCAGTCCTGTGGGTCCATGAAGTCAAGGGTTTGAATATCAGCAGCGGCATCTACTCAATTAAGGATACAAATTTTTTAGGATCTCTTAGGTCAGTTTAAAATGCAGACCTGCCAGTGCCTTAATTCCCTCCATGTTATGTACACATGAATAAAAAAGAAAAAAGTTATGTACACATGTAGTAGTTCAAACACACACTTTTATATAGATTCCATAATTGATGTCAGCATTCGGTTTGTTATGGAAACACAATCACACCCAGCTGGTGTTCTGTACAGTAAACTGAGCTGCTCTGAAGTTGGAATGTGCCAACTGAGGCTGGTGGGCAGACCTCCTGCAGAGTTACCAGCATGGAGAAGACCAGGCACTAGGCATCCTACCAAATGGGAGAGCAGAGAAGAGAAGGAGAAATGTACATAATTATGTTTTGTGTTTTGTGTGTGTGTGTGTGTTGTGTGTGTGTGTGTGTGTGTGTGTGCTTGTGTGTGTGTGTGTTGTGTGTGTGTGTGTGTGTGTGTGTGTGTGTGTGTGGTGTGTGTGTGTGTGTGTGTGTGTGCGTGTGTGTGTGTATGTGTGCGTGTGTGCGTGTGTGGTGTGTGTATGTGTGAGTGTGTGTGTGTGTGTGTGCATGTGTGTCTTTGATTTATGCTTGCATGCATGCATGCATGTGTGCGTGCGTGTGCGTGCATGCGTGGGTGTGACAGGGACACTACGTGATGAAGGGATGACCGTGTGGCACGCTGACCCTCACAGTGACCCAACCAGCTTGGGCAACAAAACTCAGGCCATTCTGGCCTGCAAGGTCAGTGTCTCACACATTCCACACCAGCCCTCTTTATTTATTTTATTTATTTATTCTTTCTATATCGAGGATAATGGAATAAGCACTCGTGTGCTTTTTTTTTTCATCCAGTCCCCTGTGTATGCAGTTTTGTCAATATTGTCATCTGTTCCCACCGGCAGACGATGGCCTACTCTTACGAATAGCGGAACAGGATTTAACATGTGTGCAAGATGTTCTGCGTGCGTTCGCACACAGGGCATCATTTTAAAGTGTCATCCGAAGGACTTTTGGGGGGAGTGGAGTCAGCACTGAAGTGAACTCCAGGGGAAAAATCCCCTCGAACAGGAATTGAACCCGGATCATCAAATTGCCAGTGCAGTGTCTGTAAATGTCTGTCTGAATGCCCCCCCCCCCCCCACCCCCATCTGCATGTTGATTTTATTTACATGAAAGGAATCAAGGCATTGGCAGGTCTTGACTGGGAGATGGTAAAAATCCCCACCCTTGATTCACCAGACTCCACCAAGATTCGAACCCACGACTTCATGGACCCACGGGATTGAAGGCAAATGACCATAACCACTCAGCTGTAGCGTCCCTCAATATAGTTAAGATTTTATGTACAGTCTTGTCAAATGCAGTCACTTTTCTCCGGGATGTCAAGGGTTAAAGAAAAAAGGTAAAGGTGTCCCGTAACCTGTGTGGTCATAGGGGAGCGAAGCGTCAGAGACCTCAGCTTCTCTTTGGGCCAGCATGTTGAGGGCAGTTCCCATCTCCTCTCCCTCGCTGCTTTACCTTCCCTGACCCTAAAGAGGGCAGGTACCCATTTACAGCTGGGTGAACAGGGGAACTGTACAGAAGCCAAGGCATGCAGTCACCTATCCAATTAGTAACCATGCTCGATGCTGCTTAACCTTGGCTGGGGGAAAGTGAGCACTCTGACCAATGAGCTATCCTGTCCCCTAACAAGGGTTACAAAAGGAAATTCTGTGTTGTGTTTTTTATTTCAAAAACTGGGATGGTTGAAGGGTTACAAAAGGAAATTCTGTGTTGTGTTGTTTTTTTTCACTGGGATGTGAAGGGTTACAAAAGGAAATTCTGTGTTGGTTTTTTTTTGTGAAGTGGGTTACAAAAGGAAAATCTGTGTTGGGTTTTTTTTTCCACTGGGGATGTGAAGGGTTACAAAAGGAAATTGTGTGGTGTGTTTTCCACCCCCAGGTGTTCATCCAGTTCTGAGCCAGGTGTCAGTGGAGGACAAGCATATTTTACTGAGATGTGAAGGGTTACAAAAGGAAAAATTGTGTGGTGTGGTTTTGTCACTGGGATGTGAAGGGTTACAAAAGGAAATTCTGTGTTGTGTTTTTTTTTCACTGGGGATGTGAAAGGTTACAAAAGTAAATTCTGTGGTGTGTAAAAAAAAAAGAAAAAAGAAAAAGTGTGGTGTGTTTTCTACCCACCCCCAGGTGTTCATCCCAGTTCTGAGCCAGGTGTCAGTGGAGGACAAGCACCTGCAGGAGGAGCTGTCTCTGGCCTATGTGTCCAACTCCTGCATCTTTCCCCTGGGCACCACGCGCCATCGCTTCATCGCCCCCAAACTGAATGGCGGAGCGTAAGTTTTTGTGTATGTGTGTGGGGGTGTGTGTGTGTGTGTGTGGGGGGGGGGGGGGGGGGGGGGGGGGGGGTTGAATGGTGTGTGTCTGTGTGTGTGTGTGTTGTGTTGTGTTGTGTTGTGTTGTGATTGTGTGTGTGAGTGTTGTGTTGTGTGTGTGGCGTGTGTTGCGTGTGTGTGTGTGTGTTGTGAATGTGTGTGTGTGTGTGTGTGTGTGTGTGTGTGTGTGTGTGTGTGTGTGTTTCATTTTAAAGTCTATCTACTAAAAAGTGATTTTAGACAAATGATTAGGAAAAATGATTGGGAAGGAAAAGAGATTCAAAAAAAAAAAGTCACACACACACACACACACACACACACACACACACACACACACACACACACACACACACACACACACACACATACACACAACACACACTTACACACACACACACACTACACACACACACACACACACACACACACACACACACACCACACACACCACACCACACCACACCACACCACACCACACCACACCACACCACACCACACCACACCACACCACACACTACACACACACTGACTCCCCGTGTGTCCGCTGTACACAGGAAACTGATCCTGGCCAAAATCAACTGGTGCTTCGTCCTGAAAGAAGAGGACTACAACAAAAACATCACCAACCTCCTCCAGTGCATGCGCCTGGAGATGAAACGCCTCCACAACAACCAAGACCCCAACCCCCGCCCTACCGACACCACCACCCTCACCACCCACGGGGTCAGCCTCAACCTGACCCACGGCCTCGACCTCGGCGGCAGCGATGGCTACGAGGGCAGCGTCATGCCCAGCTCGGGGCTCCTCTCGCAGCCCATGGAGGGCTACACCCCCTTCTGGCAGCGGCCACTTCGCCGGGCAGTCCTCGGTGCGATGGGGGGCCTTCAAGGAGAAGTTCCTGCAGGACTACGGGCCCCTGATCGAGGACGAGTTCCAGGAGGCGGCGGAGGAGCGGAAGAAGCTGATCCTGAACCTGATGCACAAGGACGTCTTCCACCTGTCGGCTGTGGTGGAGAGGGCGGTGTTTGAGGCATTCTGCAGCCACCACAGCGGGACGGTGCACCGGTTCTACCGCTGCGTGATGGATTACCTGGCGGCCTACGTGTCGCTGAGGGACATCATCAGCATGGAGTCCAGCCTGCGCATCGCCACCATTCAGAGGCTGGGTGAGGGGGGGGGGGGTGGGGGTTTGGGGAGGTGGGGGGGGTTGGGGGTGTTGGTTTTTGGGGTTATTTTTTAGTGTGTGGGGGGTGGGGGGGGGGGGGGGGGGTTGTTGGGGTTGTTTTGTTTTGTGTGTGTGTTTGGAATATTGTTTTGCTTGTGGGTTTTTTGTTTTGTTTTGTTTTTCGCTTGTGGGTTTTTTTGTTGTTGTTTTTTTCTTGTCTGTCTGGTGTATTGTTTGCTTGTAAAAAAAGCAACTGAGTGCTTATTCCATTATACTCATTATAAAAGAATAATAGATAAATAAATAGATAAATAATAAATAACAAGGCTATATGGGGGAGGAAGGAGAGAGTGATGAAGTTTGTTGATTGGTAGTCAGATATATGTATGTGTGTGAGTGTGTATGTGTTTATTAATTTTTTTTAGTTTATTCTTTCAGTTAGGGGATAGTGGAATAAGGACTCGTGTGCTTTTTTACATCCGGTCTCCATGTGCCTGCAGTTTTGTAAATTTTGTCAATTGTTCCCTCTGGCATGCAATGGCCGACTCTTCCAATAAGTGGAGCAGGTGTTAATGTGTGTGCAAAGTGTTCTGCATATGTTTGCACACAGGATCTTGGTTTATAGTCTCATCCCAGGACTTTTGAGGTGAGTGGAGTTGACATCAATGTTAACTCCAGGGGAAAAATCCCCTTGAATGGTGTGTGTATATGTATGTTGTGTGTGTGTATGTGTGTTGTGTGTGTGTGTGTGTGTGTGTGTGTGTGTGTGTGTGTGTGTGTGTGTGTGTGTGTGGGTTGTGTGTGTGTGTGTGTGTGTGTGTGTGTGTGTGTGTGTGTGTGTGCATGCGCGTGCTGGTGCATGCGTGCGTGTGTGTGTGAACATGCTATTGGAGAACATAACACACCGCAAACAGCCTTACACCAAAGTTTTGCGCTGATTTTGGAGATGGCTGTAGTGATTAGACATAGAGCATTCTGCGAGGATTTTGGCTGACTGATACCGAAAAGTAAAACTTTTCAAGTATTTGATCATATTTTTCATGAAATGTGTTCATGAATGCGTCTTGTCTGTTTTTTTTGCAGGTGAAATGTTACTTCATTATTTCTTGCAGGCAAGTTCACCTTCCCTGTGATCGTGAATGGACTGGTGGACTTGCTGAAGGATGAGGATGCCAACATTCGTGCTGTGGCCGCCATTGCCTTAGCGCACGCTGGTAAGATACTGCAGGAGAAGAAACAGAAAGCACGACTTCTGGTTTTTATCCAAGATGATCATTTTTTTGTTATTGATTGCTTGTGTGTTGTATATAGGTCGAATGCAAGCGCTTTGATTTGTTTTTTGTAAGATATAGCACTATGTAAATTCCATGTATTATTATTTTTGGGGGTTCGTAAGAACAAAATTGTAGATATTTAGAAGGAAATCTTTTCTCTGGAAACTGGTCACACACACAACTCACATTTGCATTTCCATGAGGGCACATGTATGCACCCACACGCATTGTCATCCACACACCCATGCACATACACGCATACACACACACACACACACACCACCACACACACACACACACACACACACACACACACACACACACACACACACCACACACACACACACACACACAACACACAACACAACACTACTCACTACTACCACAACACACAAATTACACACACACACACACACTGACCACTCTCCCAAAAGTCTTTCAGATAGACTTTAAAGAGGCCCATGTGCGAACGCAGCAGAACATCTTGCGCACACGTTAAATCCTGTTCCGCTTTTTGTAAGATAGGCCATATGTGTGCCGCGTGGAACGATGACAATATTTTCACAACTGCATACACAGGGGATGGATGAAAAAAAGCACATGAGTTACTTATCCCATTATCTGATATAAAAGAATAAAATAAAATGAATAAATAAAAAATAATAAACACACTACACACACATACACTCCATCACACATATATAGTGACGTATGTGCAGGAAAAGGCCTAACTCCATGTAAAAGTAGACTATATATGTGGCATATGTACAGGAAAAAGGCCATAACTCCATGTAAAAGTAGACTATATATGTGATATGTACAGGAAAAAGGCCAGAACTCCATGTAAAAGTAGACTATTAAATGTACAGGAAAAAGGCCATAACTCCATAAAAGTAGACTATAATGTCAAGAAAAAAGGCCACAACTCCATTAAAAGTAGACTAAATGTATGTCAGGAAAAAGTGCACAACTCCATATAAAGTGATTACATGTCAGGAAAAAGGCCATAACTCCACATAAAAGTAGACTATACATGTACAGGAAAAAGGCCATAACTCCACATAAAATAGTTAGACTATACAGTACAGGAAAAAGGCCACAACTCCACATAAAAGTAGACTATACAGTTGTACAGGAAAAAGGCCACAACTCCATATCAAAGTAGACTATACATGTACAGGAAAAAGGCCATAACTCCATGTAAAGGTAGACTAATACATGTACAGGAAAAAGGCCATAACTCCACATAAAAGTAAGACTAAACATGTACAGGAAAAAGGCCACAACTCCATATAAAAGTATGCTATACATGTGGCGTGTGTGCAGGCAAAGGCCACAAGGACACGGTGACTCACCTGGTGGGGTTGCTGGAGGACGAAGATCGTCTGGTGAGGGAGAGCGCCTGTCTGTCTCTCGGCTTCCTCAAGGCCGGCAAGCTGTGGACTACATCGTCGATAGATGGTATTTATTATCTATTTTATTTATTTATCTATTACCACTTTATATGTCACAGCAGATTTCTCTGCGTGAAATTTAGGCTGCTCTCCCAGGGACAGAGCACGTCGCCACAAGTGTAGCGCCTACGCATTATTTTTTTTTTCTTTTTCCTGCATGAAACTGTATTTGTTTCCCTATCATAGTGGCTTTTTTCTACAGAATTTTGCCAGGGACAACCCTCTTGTTGCTGTGTGTTCTGTAACGTGCACTATATAATGATGTGTAACACTCAGGATCTCGGTTTATTGTCTCATCTGAAAGACTAGCGCCCAGACCACCACTCATGGTCTAATGGATGGGGGAAAAGTTTCAGGCCCACACGGGGTGTTTGTGGATGGATGCCTTGTGTCTTGTTTTGTTTGTCGAACACTTTTAATGAAAATGTTATATGTCTTATGACATTTGTCAAGGTGTTATTTTTGTCTAGATGAGAAGGTCTTATGTTTTTATTGACGATTTGTGAAGAGGATGGATTATTCTTGATTTTAAAAGAGAAAGGTTTTATCTCTGTATTGATAATTTATCAAGGGTGTTATTTTTGTTTTTACCAAAAGGTTATGTTTCTGTATTGATGATTTATCAAAGGTATTACTCTTGTTTTTACCAAAGTTTTCCCCTGTATTGATAATTTATGATGGGTATCATTCTTGTTTTTACTAAAGGTTATGTTTCTGTATTGATAATTTTGTCAAGGGTGTTATCCTTGGTTTTACCAAGGTTATATCTCTGCATAATAATTTATCAAGGTGTTATCCTTGGTTTTACCAAGGTTATGTCTCTGTATTGAGTATTTGTCAAGGGTGTTATCCTTGGTTTTACTGAGGTTATTTTCTGTATTGATAATTTGTCAAGGGTGTTATCCTTGGTTTTACTGAGGTTATGTCTCTGTATTGATAATTGTCAAGGGTATTACCTTGGTTTATAAAGGTTATTCTTTGACAATTCATCAAGGGTATTACCTTGGTTTTATCAAGTATATCTTGACAATTCATCAAGGGTATTATCCTTGTTTTACCAAAAAGTTTTTCTCTGTACTGATATTTTATAAGGGGTATCATTCTTCTTTTACCGTAAGGGTTTTATCTCTGTACTAGTGATTTGCCACAGGCATCATTCTTGTTTTTACCCCCCCCCCCAAAAAATATTATCAAGTCTTTGGCAATGATTTCTCGGGGGATTTATTTCTTCAGGCGTAACGACCCCATCTCGACAGTGCGTGAAGCGGCAGAGCTGGCCCTGAGCAAGATGAATGTTCCGGAAGCAGAACGCTGCATCAAGGTGACGCAGATTCTCTCCAGTGAAATGTCCGCCCTCAAACCCAAAGAGGAGGAGTAGAGAATGATGACAGGAGTGAGTGGTGACTCAGCTTCTTCTGGGCACTCTTAGGGGCAGAGACTTGTTTGTGTATGGGCAGTGATGACTAGGATTTGTTGCAAACGGATATGAGATTTTTTTGTTTTTAGATGATAGGGGGAAAAAAAGGGGCAGTTTTAGTCATTGTTGTAGATTTTTTAAGAGCACTCAGATACGTGTATGAAATTATTTCTTCCATATTTGCAAACCCGCTCGTACACACATACACAGACACAGACACAGACATAGACACACACACACACACACACACACACACACACACAGAGACACACACACACACACACACACACACACACACACACACACACACACACACACACACACACACACAACACATATATATGTGTGTGTGTATATATATATATATATATATATATATATATATATATATATATATATTATATATATATATATATATATATATTTTTTTTTTTTTTTTATAACAGAAAAATGCACTCTCATATACCCCAGAGCAGATTCAAAATCCATAGAACACACACTCACATTCTCACATTAGAAAATGTACAATGTTATCAGTAACAAAAAGACCAGAAGGCATTTGATTTTTATCATTATGATTTGTTTTTAAACAGAAGACATCACATGAAAGGAGGAGAGAGAGAGAGAGAGAGAGAGAGAGACTAGTGCAGAAGTGTAGCCAGGTGACAGCTGGAACCAAGATCTGATGTTTGTTGTTTGAGTAACAAAACCATTCTTTGGTGAATTTTAACACCGAAATCTGTCATAAAGTAACAAAACCATTCATTGGTGAATTTTAACACCGAAATCTGTCAAACGGATGTCAGTCTCTCTGGTGGTGTCGTTGTTCTGTGTGTGACATCGTCATGATTATTCTGCGTTGTTGTTTTTTTTTTTTTAGTTTTGTTTTATGTCTGTGTCATTGGCATAACGACATGGTGGTGCTGTGGTATTGATTCTGACAGTTTGGTCATTGCTGCTCCAAACAGAGATGTGGTTCCATCTTGTATAACGAGGTGACACACACACAAGTCTCCTGGATTGTGTTACTGGAGAGACCAGGATGGAAAAGATGGCTGATGGATCGTTTGTGGCTGTAAACGTGTGTCACAAACCGCCTGAAGTAAGGGGTTGAACCAACTATTGGAATACTCCGTGGTCAAATCTAGACAACCAGCTAGTACTCTCCAGCCAAATATTTTCCTTCTTTCTTCCTCTCTTGTTCACTTTACTCTGTCAGATGTGTCTTGGAAAAAGGAATGGCATGTCTTTTCAAGTTCCTCTTGTGGGCCGTACAGCTTTGGGGCCAGTCATGAAACTCATGCCTGTTTTTCATGCTTGTGTATGTGTGCTGTTTGTATGTGAGTGAAACCTCAGGACTTGGAAAGGCCTTCGCCTCAAACACCTTTCAGATGTGTTATGTTGTTCATCCGTTCCACTGTTAACAGGTTTAAAAGATGAGGTTCAAATGGTCCTTCCTGTCTGTGTGGTTTTATTTTATTTTATTTATTCTTTTATATAGAGGATAATGGAATAAGCACTCATGTGCTTTTTTTTTTTTTTTACATCCAGTCCCTGTGTGTATGCAGTTTTTGTAAATCCTGTCATCTGTTCCCACCGGCACACAGTGGCCTACTCTTACGAAAAGCGGAACACGATTTAATATGTGCGCAAGATGGTTTGCGTGCGTTTGCACACGGGGCCTCGGTTTATAGTCTCATTCAAAGTTGAACAAGCTTGTGCGCTGCCAGCTATAGAATATTCTCTGTACATGGGTTGAGAAGTGTAAAACTTAAAAAAAAAATATATATATTTACTGTCTTCATTCTGCTGGTGAATTGGTCAGTGGTCCAGTAGCTTTTTCCCCCTATACAGTGTGTGATTCAGTCAGTATCTTTGGTGTTTTATTCAGGTGACTAGGTTGTGATTTTGTCAACACTTGGGTGGGGATGAGGGGGAGGGGGGGGGGTGGAAGGGCCTCAGAAGTTTTTTGATGGGTGCAGTGTGTCTGTTCTGCTGTTAAATCAATTTTGTTCTTTGGTGTTTTTTTTTAATGTGTTTTTGTGTTATTTAGGAGGTTTTAAAACCTTTTTTTGACAATTAAAAAGTTTTTTTGTGTGTGTATTGTTTTTTTAGATGATAGCTAATCAAATTTCATGAAAGTAACCAGGGAATAATTTCTCAAAATTTAGTAGTTTACAGACAGAACAAAGAGACAGATGAAAGGGACAGAACAAAAAGACGGAACACAGAATCAGAACAAAGGGACAGAACAGAGAGACAGAACAAAGAGATAGAATGACTGTACTGCCTGTAGTAACACCACAGACGGATCGAGGTAGTCAATTAAAATATCCATCCCTGAAAGAGGAACCCTGCGATAGACTGGCGTCCTATCCAGGGGGGAGTCTATGACTCTCAGTCGCTTAACGCCACAGAAACCGGGATAAGCACTGGCCTGATGAGCCTTAGGCTCGGGACAGACTTTAACTTTAACTGAAAGAGGAACCTTTAAATTCCATTCACCTGGCTAACAGGATCAGCTTCAAACCTGTGTTGCCTTCAGTGTCCACTCACCCAACTGAAAGGTGTAAGGCTCAGGTAAAGAAATTTATTCAGGCAAAGATGTATAAGTTTGAGGTTAAGAAAAACCTTCAGATAAAGAATATCTTGGGTTAACAATTGTGTTCAGATAAAGAAAATGCAAGGTTTAGGTTAAGAATTGTGTTCAGATAAAGAAAATGTGTGTAAGGTTTAGGTTAAGAACAAAATTCAGACAATGTTCATGTTGAGGTTAAAAATAACTCACAGGTGAAGAAAATATGCAGAGCTGTATTTTCCCTACATCCTGATTGACACAGGTGCTTACTGAATGAATGGATAGTCAGGTTTAAAAAGATGTACTTACCTTGTAACATTTTTCAAGCAAAAAATTCTTTTGTCTTTGTATGTCGTGTCTACCTGTGACCAAATGAACCGCTTTCAGAAAAGCGTTTTTGAGCATTATCTCTGATTGGAAATGCTAAATATAAGGCAGCAGTCCCCCTAACATCACATCTCTAAATGTAAAGAAATTGAGCACCCCCTCCCCCCCCCCATATGTACCGTAAAAACCAAGTTAAGAATCAGCCAAAATAATGTGTGATGGAATGATTTTAGTTTCCTCTCCTTGAGAACGTTGCAACACATGCTATTTATAGACAGCTGTGAAGTGTTGTACACATCATTTGATTGGACAAGGGCGTTGTGTCTACTTCTGTGTGCGTGCATTGGCCTTGTGGAAGTATGATTGTAAAGTTCATAAACCTCTTTACGAAGGCCTTATTTCTTATTATGCTGATTGTTCTCTTTGCTCTTGAAGTGTGTCAGAGATCAGAGGTCCAATATTCCTACTCCACTATGTAATGTTCACTTAAAAAATCAGGACCAAAAGCTGAATGATGTGGAAGTTCTTGACTGGAATGTTTGTGCTCTTGCCATGTTCAGTTTTGACTTACTTAACCAAAGGCTCAGGTTGTATCTTGGTGACTGTGTCTGAATTGGGATGCCTGTCTGGTGTATGCGTGTGTACCTGTGTGTTTGTAAGTGTGAGTGTTGGTGGTGAATTTTAACATGACAGTCTTATGAGATGGGCTCATCTGAATAAAACCAAATTTAGTTTAAAGATACGTATGAATGTTGTTGTTTTCATGTTTATGTCTAAGTGTCTATATCAAGCCAGGTCTTAATAGGCCAGTTACTAGTGAAGGTAAGATTTTACTAGTAGGTAATAATTTTACATAGTGTCAAAACCATTTTAAAGTTGATGCTGTTTAAAAAAATACATATCAAAGAAGAACTTTTGTGTGTGTGTGAAAGTGATCTTGCCATGAAATTCACATAGCTAGCGTGACTGAAGCACATTTCTAAATTTCCAACAGTCTTTGATGTAGCTATCAATATGTAGATACACACAATAGCAAGAGGAGGTAGTATTGTGAAAATCAGTAAGGAGATACGTTCAGTAGTGAATAGTTAGGTGTACAGTATGAATTGATATGGGGAAAAAACCACAACAGAAGTGGAAAGTGATGTGTCCAGTACATACTGCTATGAAACAAAAGAGTAATGTAATTTACTAGAATAAACTCACGAGGGAGGAATCATGGTTATTGCCATGCTCAGTCAAGATAGACTCTGTGTGTTGTGTGTGTGTGTGTGTGTGTGTGTGTGGTGTGTGTGTGTGTGTGTGTGCGCGCTCACACGTTTGTACATGTAGGTGTTTCAGTAGAATTATAGTCCTTTCCAGCAGAGCTGATAGGTGTGTAGGTGTGTGTGTGTGTGTGTGTGTGTGTGTGTGTGTGTGACTGACTGTTGATTTCTGTGTAAAAATTGTGATCTCCTGTTTTAATGAAGTTAACAACAGATTTTTTTTTTTTGATCTGTGATTGTGTAATATATGACATTTACTTTTCTTTTTACTTTCTTTTTTATCATATGTTTTTGTGAAGATTTCTGAAATATCTACTACTTAATGTTTAAAAATAAAAAAAGTGGAAAATTTTGCTCCTATTTTTAGAATCTCTCTTGGTATTGTGACTGTTGTATATACTGAGATGTTGGTGAACATATTTACAGAGTTCAGTAAAAATTTATGTCTTGATCTTTTTGTCGTTTTGCTCTGTTTTTTTTTCCCCCTGTTGTGACTGTCGATTAAACAGATAATAAACTCATTGTGATAATCTATCTTCGTGTTTTGCTTTTGTGTGTGTGTGTGGTGTGTGTGTGTGTGTGTGTGTGTGTGTGTGTGTGTGTGTGTGTGTAAGTGAGAGAGAGAGAGAGAGAGGATTGAAACAAAATGAAATATCTATGTATGTAAAAAGTGTGCTTTAGTCAACTGATAAAGGAACACTGACCAGGATGAGGGGAAGGGAGGAAGAGAGGGCGATTATGTGTGGGGCATGGTAAGTAGGTTTATTGTATGGGGGGTTGTTGAAATAAACAAACCCCCTTCAGTTTAATGACACAAACTTTTAAATCCCACAAGTGCAGAGTAGCACTACATGGTTGGAGAGTTAAAGTCTGTCCCGAGCCTAAGGCTCATCAGGCCGGTGCTTATCCCGGTTTCTGTGGCGTTAAGCGACTGAGAGTCATAGACTCCCCCTGGATAGGACGCCAGTCTATCACAGGGTTAACCCCCAACACAAGGTTGGTACCCCTTTTACACCTGGATGGGGTGAGAAAATAGCCGTAAAGTGCCTTTCCCAAGGGCACAACGCCATAGCCGAAAGTTGGGATTGAACCCACAACCTTTAGATTACAAGTCCAACGCCCTAACCACTAGACTACAGCGGCAGCTATGGTTGGAGAGAGGGAGACCAAAAGGAAAATCGAAGACATTACCGATGATTACCTGAGTCATTGTCTTGAGGAGGTGAAGACATGGGTCATGTAGACAGCTGATAAGAAGATGCCCTGTGTGCCGTCTTCAGGCTGGCGGGAAACATCTTGCAGGTAGAATGAATGAATGAATGAATGAATAATCTTTATTTTCCAAGGGTAACAGAGTCAGCATGCACATACTTTTTTTTCATCCAGCCCTTGCCCTGATTAGGGAAAAGCAGCTTCCCCTCCTCCCCTAAAAAAAACAAACAACCCCCCCCCCAAAACAACAACAAATATAACCGAAAACCCCCCCACCATCACCAACAATAAAGTTCAACCTATGATTTCAGAAAAGTAATAGGTATACTTTCAACAGATGCATAATCCCCATTAGATACATCAATAATCATTTTTAAAAAAAAAAGAAAAAAAAAAGAGGATATAGCCTATGAATTTAACAAACACACTACCCTGACTGACCCGAACATTAATGTCAGACAGAACAGGTATACTGATTATAATTAAATAAATCAAAACAGATGAGAATTGAGGGGACAGCAGGTAGAAGGTGATGAAGCTGCTAGGCACCTTCCACTATGCTGCATTCAAGATGTCTGCTAGAGCCTTGGACTTCAGGAAGGCATGGATGTGGCCCTCACCCTAATCTATTTTTAAAAATTTTATTTATCTATTCTTTTATATCGAGGATAATGGAATAAGGACTCAAAAAAAAAAAAGAATTCTATTTATTCTGTTCTTTTATATCAAGGATAATGGAATAAGGACTCAAAAAAAAAAAAATCTATTTATTCTATTCTTTGATATCGAGGATAATAGAATAAGGACTCCACACACAAAAAAAGAATTCTATTTATTCTATTCTTTTACAGCGAGGATAATGGACTAAGGACTCAAAAAAAAAAGAAAAAAAAAAGAATAAGTACTCATGTGCTTTTTTGCATCCAGTCCCTGTGTGTATGCAGTTTTGTCAATCGTGTCACCTGTTCCCACTGGCACACAATGGCCTACTCTTATGAAAAGTGGAACAGGATTTAATGTGTGTGCAAGATGTTCTGCATGTTTTTGCACACAGGGCCTCGGTTTATAGTATCATCCGAAAGACTTTTGGGAAGAGTGGAGTCAGCACTGATGTTAACTCCAAGAGAAAAATCCCCTCGAACGGGAATCGAATCCGGGTCGTCAAATTGCGAATGCAATGTTCTGACCACTAGGCTATCCCGTTCCCCATTTCATGTGTGTTGGCCTGATGATGGGATATGTCCCCGCCTTGTGAACTACTGCCGCCGCTGTAGTCTAGTGGTTAGGGCGTTGGACTCGTAATCTAAAGGTTGCGGGTTCGATCCCAGCTTTCGGCTATGGCGTTGTGCCCTTGGAAAAGGCACTTTACGGCTAGTTTCTCACCCCACCCAGGTGTAAAAGGGGTACCAACCTTGTGTTGGGGGTTAACCCTGCGATAGACTGGCATCCTATCCAGGGGGGAGTCTATGACTCTCAGTCGCTTAACGCCACAGAAACCAGGATACACACCGGCCTGGGTTGCCTATGCCTGCTTTGGCTGAAAGAAGCACCCCTTCCACCTGGCACACAATGGCCTACTCTTCTGAAAAGCAGATCAGGTTTTAACGTGGGTACAAGATGTGTGCCTGCATTTATTACCCTAACAGATTGTGAGTGATCACCAGTAGGTGGCGTTATTGTCCATCCTTTGCGGAGAGAGTATTTGTAGAATTTTCTAATTTTCCTAGCACCATCCTGGGAGGGGGGCTTCTGTTTAGAGGTGGTCTGAAAGGGGTGAAGGACATCACCATTGCTGAACATGAGGTGTGCATGCAGGACATGGAGTTTATTTTTAAAATTTATTTATCTTATTCTTTTACATCGAAGATAATGGGATAAGCACTCGTGTGCTTTTTTTCATCCAGTCCCTGTGTGTATGCAGTTGTGTAAATATTGTCATCTGTTCCCACCGGCACACAATGGCCTACTCTTATGAAAAGCGGAACTGGATTTAACGTGTGCGTTGACTCACTTTAACAGCACCTTCCTTAGAAGATTTTGGGCTTTGACCGCAAGCGGTGCAACACGGTCATTTATTTATTCTTTTAGATAGAGGATAATGGAATAAGCACTCGTGTGCTTTTTTTTTTTACATCCAGTCCCTGTGTGTATGCAGGAAGATGACCAGCATCTACTTGCTGGTGTTCTACGCAGGGATGGTGGGGTATTTATTTATTTTTATTTATTCGTTCTTTTATTTTAAGGATAATGGAATAAGCATGTGTACTCTTTTTTTACATACACTCCCCATGTGTATGCAGTTTTGTACATTTTATCATCCCTTCCCACTGGCACACAATGGCCTACTCTTCCGAAAAGCAGAACAGGTTTTAACGTGGGTACAAGATGTGTGCCTGCATTTACCCTAACAGATTGTGGGTAATCACCAGTAGGTGGCGTTATCGTCCATCTTTCGCGGTTTTTCTAGAATTTTCTAATTTTCCTAGTGTGTTGTCACCCCAACAACTGAGCTGAGACGCACTTGTGGGACCTGGAAGTTTGTGTCGTTCAACACAACACAAATAAAATGATAAAATATAAACTAATAAAAACACAAACCACAAATTATTAACAAAAAATCTGACGCTAAGACAAAAAACCTGCAACAGCATCGACAGGAAAATAGATCGCAAGGAGAGAAAGGCGTCTGTGCGCACACAGACACACACACACACACACACACACACACACAGACACAGACACACACAGACACACACACACAGACACACACTGACACACACACAGACACACACACAGACACACACAGACACACACACACTCAGACACACCCACCCACACACACCCACACAGACACACAGACAGACACACACACACACACACACAGACACACACAGACACACACACACACAGACACACACACACACAGAGACACACACAGACACACACACACAGAGACACAGACACAGAGACACAGACACAGACACACACAGACACACACACACAAACACACAGACACACACACACACACACACACACACAGACACACACAGACACACACATACAGAGTGACAGAAAAAAAAAAACTCAACAGAAATAACAGAACAACATCCAATTTACCAAAAGCACACACAAAAACCTTTTCAGCAGAAGGTCTTCTTTAATTTCCATACCAATCACCGAACTACCGACACAATATAATAATAATAATGATAATAATAATAATAATAATAATAACCATGGTCAGGCCTTCATCACATCAGAAGTGGGGGGGGGGGGGGGGGTTACCCGGGTATGAATGTTACGCGACCCAGTCATGGAATGCTAACAAAGAACTCAAGTACCCAATCAAAGCTGGCATAGCCTTGGACTCCCACTCACAAAATGTTATCACATCGGAGCATTTGATTACAAACTGGCAGATAAATGTTTCCACAGAATGCACTTCACATTTTAAAAAAAAAAAAAAAAATTAAAATAAAAGGAGGTTTGAGGGGTTGGTGGTTTGTGAACACAAGTCTGTAAATCTCATTTTGCTGAAATTGATTTATAGAGTAACTTTTAGTCATGTTAGATTGCTATGCGTAAAATGTTACAGGACCAGAATGATATGATTTGATTGTGGAACACAGATCCATCAAATTTAATGACTGAAAATAAATAAAATCAGTATGTGAGTATTTCCTAGCAAACTGTCGTCAACTAATTAACATATGAACAGACCAACATTTACAAGTTATATTTTTGATTCAACAAATGCGTTGATCTCTATGATTCAAAAAGTTTGAAGCCAATACAATACCACAAATACACCAGGTGGGTGTTTTGTTTTTCTCCTTAAAAATTTTTTTTTTTTCCTAACTAAATTAATCCCTAGAGTGTGGAATGTCACTGACATAAAGTAAACATGGGATAATCACCAAACATTGTATTGAACACAAAGTTTTAAAACTAAAAGCCAGAACAATAACAATAACAACAACAACATATGAGCAATGGTATCTTTTTAGCATTTTCACTGTGTGTGAGAGAGGGTGTGTGTATGGTGAATGTGTGTGAGTGAACAAATGTGTGTGTGTGTGTGTGTGTGTGTGTGTGTGTGTGTGTGTGTGTGTCTTCCTTTTAACGTCTATCCACTAAAAAGTGATTTTAGACAAATAAAGGGGGGGGGGGGGAGGAAGTATGTCGGTGTGTTTGTGAGGACAGGTGAATGGAGGATTTAAAAAAAAAAAAAAAGAAAAAAAAAGAAAGAAAAAAAAAAAGGTCTAATTATCAGTAAAGCTTGAACCATAAAAAAGGACAAATAGAAGCAAGTAAACCTGAGTAAAATAAATGCTACAATATCTGTCTGTGTGTGTGTGTGTGTGTTGTGTGTGTGTGTGTGTGTGGTGTGTGTGTGCGTGCGTGCGTGCGTGCGTGCGTGTGTGTGTGCGTGTGTGTGTATGTGTGTGACTGTGTGTGTGTGTGAGTGTGACTGTGTGTGTGACTGTGTGTGTGACTGTGTGTGCGTGTTTGTGTGTGGTGCGTGCGTGCGTGCGTGCGTGTGTGTGTGTGTGTGTTTTAACAGGCAATAATTATCATCGGTAAGTTAAAATGTTATTAAAACAAGAAAAAGCTAAAGTCCAAACTAAACTAAACGGGCAACTGGACTTTGAAGCAAACATTCACAAATTCTGAACATTAATGAAAAATCACTGAAAACATTTTCTAATGAACAATCGGGAATATTGGGCAAATAGGTTTTTAAAACTTTACATTAAAAAATCAAATGAAAAATTGAAATGCGTGCGTGCGTGCGTGCGTGTGTGTGTGTGTGTGTGTGTGAATGTGTGTGTGTGTTTAAATGTGTGTGTGTGTGTGTTTAAATGTGTGTGTGTGTGTGTTTAAATGTGTGTGTGTGTGTTGTGTGTGTGTGTGTGTGTGTGTGTGTGTGTGTGTGTGTGGTGTGTGTGTGTGAATGTGAGAATGTGTGTGTGTGTGTGTGTGTGTGTGTGTGTGTGTGTGTGCATGTGTGTGTGTGTGTGTGTGTGTGTGTGTGTGTGTGTTTATAAGGTTGTTTTACAGTACACTTCAACAGAGGTATGTAAGTACTGTGCTCAATGGTGAAGAGTAATGCCCTTTATTACTATAATAACTATCAACTTAAATTCAACCTTCTTTTTTTTTTTTTTAAAGACAAAAGATTGCGAACATATAAATCATAAACTTAATCATTCTCTACTATTCAAGATTACTCCCCGTCTAGCATAAAAAGATGTAGAATTTAACAAAACAACCCCCCCAAAAGCCAGTCACAGTCTATTCACATCAAAGTAAAAAAAAAAAACCTCTCAAAATAAACCCAGTCTTTGCAGTACTACTGTCCTTGTGTGGAGTGGTTTAGTATGCTTAAAAAAAGAAGAAGATAAAACAGCATCAGCTATATAATCAATTACACCTGTAAATTTGCACAAAAAGGGACACACCCTAAGAAAGTACAAAAGACAGAAAAAGAGCAGAGTATGTATGAATAAAGAAAAGCAATTGAACTGATAGAAAAGAGTGAATTCATGGCATAAATTACTTAAAAGATGGTGTCGTTTGTAATGGAAAATCGATATCTGAAAACCTTGGAAAAAAAGAACATGCGCGCTGACACATCTGTCTTGTGCCCATCTGATATCAGAACTAAAGCGGAATCCACCATGCCTTGACAGACCATTACAAGACCCACAGATACATATGCACAAAAAAAAAAAAAAAAAAAAAAGAAAAAAAAAAAAGAAGAAGAAAATATCAATATTTCACAGATACTCTCCAGAGAAAAAGACCCACAAATCCCAATCTGAATAGAGATCTCCCAAGATGAATATATCTGTCTCTCTATATATACACCTCTTTAAAGACAAACCCATTCGGACAAGAACTGCACAAACACTGCCACACAGAGTACACAAAAATCACTGGTCACTGACTCAACTTGCAACAAGACCAGAGGAAAAGAAAGGACCATGCACTGCTTATCATAAAGTTGTATCAACGCTTGCACAAAATAAACCCAAAAACTTACCACACAGATATGTACACAACTCTGGATCTAAAACCACGAAGAATAGGAAAATGTGTACTCGGAGTCAAATATCAACAAGATGTAAAAACATGGCAAAGTGTGCTCCATGAATTTCTTTTTCTCCATTTCTTAATCAAAGAGAACAAGCTGGTAATGTACATTATTGACAATTGACACGATACCTGTTTCGATAGGACTTAAACATGGATGTACCACTGTGTTTTCAGAACAAAAGCTTTAACGTATACCTGCTGGTAATGTACGTTATTGACAATGGACACAATACCTGTTTCAACAGGACTTAAACATGGATGTATCACTGTCATTTCAGAATAAAAGCTTTAACATATACCTTGCTTATTGTTGGATATTTCACACCCTGGCCTCACCCAGCCTTCACTCAATGCCATACACTGTCAACCAACATAATGCCAAACGTCAATACTACACCTTTCTCCGTTAACATTAGGTCACTCTGCCCTGCAGAGATTTTTTCACATCCTGCATCCCTCAAGAACTTCGGCACACGACTGAAAATAATCAATAATTCACCAACACCTTCGCCAAAAAAACCCTGAATCTTCTGTTCATCATGCACTCATGACTTTCATAATTTCCTAACCATGTATTTGCCAGTACCTTGGCTACAACAAAGAAAAAGAGAAGAAGATTTTTTGATTTTGTATGATACACAAAAGAACTTGGCTCAACAAGTCTGTACACTTCCCAATCATAAATCCACTGTGACCTTAGCCACAGAGCAGAATATTTCAGATCTTACCTACATTAAAATCTTGGCCATAGAACAAACTTTTCAGACCTTAAATCCACTGAAATCATGGAACAATTTTCCACATTGTGCATCTTTTGAGAATGTGGCCACACAACAAAATAACTGGTTTTCAGATCTGACTTCTCCCGAGATCTTGTCTTCAGAACAAGAAACTTTCAGATATTAAAAAAACAAGCAAAAAAACAACTTTCAGATATTAATGTGTCAGTGAGATATTGGCCACATAACCTTCCTGGTTCTATCTTTCAAAAAAATACAAAACTGTGGCCAAACAGAATTGAAAAAAGTCAACGAGGCTCTGATAATTCATTGTAAACCAGCACAGACATTTGTTGACACTTACTGATCAATATTAAATGAAGGGTGATACAACTTGTAAATTACTAAAAATTCTGACAAATTGTGCAAAATCTGGCCTTTAATTCTGCTGTTTCTTTAAGCCTTTTTGATGAAACCCAGCTTTGAAATCACCAGCCATTCACCACAGGACACAACAAAGCATTTAACCCACAAAGTCACACACACGTGTTTAGTTCATTGCCACTTGTCTCATTATCAATGCATGCTTTACCTCTGTACATAATGCCCAAAATACGCAAGCAAAGAAAAAAACAAACCGAATTACGCAAAAATTGAGAAAAAAATGATAACGAAACTAGTGAAAATTAAAAAAAAGTAATGACATGGAGACTCAAACTGTATTTTCATATAATACAAAAAAAAGGAGATAATATATATTAAATATGTATCAAAGAGTTACGAGATAGAATTTTTCATTCAGTGCTTTTTCCCTTTCCTGGTGACTAGTCTTCATTTTGTCTGCTTCACTTTTTAATACACACCACAAATTCGACACTCTTGTTTAATGCATATGATTGGACCTAAAATCACAATATGGTTCTTTAAGTACACAGACCGTATGATTAACCACAACAACTAAAGAGCGTACACATAATCATGTGATCATCAAAGTGTGTGTGTGTGTGTGTGTGTGTGTCTGTGCGTGTGCGTGTGTGTGCATGTGCGTGTGTGTGCATGTGCGTGTGTGTGCGTGTGTGTGCATGTGGTGTGTGTGTGTGCGTGCATGTGTGTGTGTGTGAGTGTACACTTTTGTTAGCGTATGAATACAAAAACACTTTCATCACTCAGTTTTGTTTGAATCCAATCTTCAGAGTTCTGAGTTTAACTGATGGACATATCAAACTTGTCAGCACTTTTAAATACTCTTACACCTCCTTTCTTTCTATTTTTCTTTTTTATAATAAATTTGTGTGAATGCCCATTTTTTTCCCTTTCTTTGGTGTAAAGTTATTGCAAACTAAGTATAAAAACTGGTTTTTTGGTTCTGGTTTCGACAAAATACTTTTGATAAAGACACAATATAAGCTAAGCAAGATTACTACTACAGGGGAGGAATCAAACACTGGTTTATATATATATATATATATATATATATATATATATATATATATATATATATATATATATACATACACACACACACACACCACACATATATATATATATATACACACACACAATATATATATATATATACACACACACACACATATACACAACACATACATATGTGTGTGTGTGTGTGTGTGTATATATATATCAGTCCTGCCTGGTCACATCATCATTGGGAAACACATCTTCTGAGGATAGTATTTTGAAGAGAACTCTGCAATAGATAGTGAAAGCCATACTCCAACTTCTGAGGATAGTTATATTTTGAAGAGAACTCTGCAATATCAGGCAGCCCATACATCAAATTCAGAAGATTATTCAAGTATAAAAATTTTCGGGAGGTTTTTTTTTTTTTTTCCTTAGGTTCAATGTTCCAAGATACATTTTGAATAAAAAGGCAGCACAAAGCTGAAAAAAAAAGACTACTGTAATGAAAGAACTGAACACAGGCTTCTCTTAGTCCTGCCTGGTCACATCTTCACTACAACCACTTCACTCTAACTACAGAGATTTCACCACCGCAAATCATTTTACTCTTTCCCTTTTACACTGAAAAAAAAAAAATCGATTTCAAAAAGTATTTGGTCATGGCCAGGAAAAAAATCGATTACAAAAAGTATTTGGTCATGGAAGCCAGGCATGAAAGCCAGGCCCAGAAGCTTTCTCAGATACTGGTATATGCAAAGTGCTGTAGTATATAATGCCAAGTCAACATAGCCTTCATCCATGATATGCTCTCAGCATAACAATTTGTACTCTCTATCAAAGGAGAAACAATATCTTTTGAAGCCACAGTATGGCTGCCTATATGTTGAAGTACTAAAAAAAAAACCCCCAACACAGTCATATATACCCATTTCTTCTCCAGATTGTGCTTATCATCTCACGTGGATTCTCGGGTATCAGTGAGATGAATCCTCTGAAGTCGGAGTATGGCTGCCTATATGGTGAGGTTACTTGAAAACAGTCATACACGCAAAATTCTCATCCAGTGCGCAGTTTCAATCTCACAGTGATTCCCAGGTGGGATGAATGAGTCAGAGTGCACATTCTGGATGACCCCCAGAGTGTTAAGCTGGGGAACACACAACAAGTGACATGAAGAGTGCATGTTTTGGTTGACCCCTAGGGTGTTAAGCTCAGGAATGCGGAAATGCCCAACAGCAGTTCCCTCCCCCCCCCAAAAAAAAAAAAGAAAAAGAAAAAAGAAAAATCATGTCAAAATCTTAAGCATAGATCTGCGTACAAACCAAATCCAACATTCAGCTTGGCTGCAGGGTCATATTCTCAAGTTCTTTTGGTTTTTTTTGTGGTCATGTTCTTGATTGCCAACTGCCTGCTCTGCTGTGGCATATACTATGGGATTCTCTAAACACCGAGATAACTTCCTTGGGGAAACAACTTCACACTGAGACTGAACGTTTTTTTTTGTGTGTGATGGTTTTGTTGTTGTTGTTGGGCGTTCCCCAGTTTAACACCCTGGAGGTCTGTCACCCAGATCATGCACTGTGTCTCACTCATCCCACCTGGGAATCCACTGTGAGAGTCCACACTGGGTGAAAACTTTGTGTACATGACTGTTACCAAATATCTGGCCTTGTAGGCAGCCATACTCCCAGCTTCAGAAGACGTGATGGTTTTTAAGATCTGTGCTGCTCTAGACAGAAAACTGCTCACGGTTTGTGAAGCACAAAGCAAAGGACAGTAGGTCAGTCATCACACCACACACACAACAACAGACACCACACACACAACAACAGACACCACACACACACACAACAGACAGGCGACGATGCACAAAAACTGTCAGTCTTCACAGCCACACACACAACAACAGACACACACACACACAACAACAGACACCACACACACAACAACAGACACCACACACACAACAACAGACAGGCGACGATGCACAAAAACTGTCAGTCTTCACACCACACACACAACAACAGACACCACACACACACACACAACAGACACCACACACACACACAACAACAGACACCACACACACACACAACAACAGACACCCACACACACACACAACAACAGACACCACACACAACAACAACAGACAGGCGACGATGCACAAAAACCAACGTGAAGCAGATTTTACAAGCAATATAAATTAACACAGGCATATTGTACATCGTGACAGCCACCAACAACAATAAATTATTTCACATCATCAAAGAAAACGGAACAAGAGCTAAGCTTATTTCTGCCCCAACGTGAGAATTCGACTGGACCTTTTGATTCGGCAGATAACCTGTGTATCGAGAAAGAAACCCTCAACAAAACAACAGGCTCCAAAACAAAGCAAGCTGACAACAAAACCCCTCCAACAGCCCCCAAAGCAAACTGTCTAAATAACTCCATCCCCTACGCACACACTACAACCATTGCCCCCCCCCCCCCCCCCCCCTCCCCACCTGAAAAAATAAAACCCCAACACCCCCAAAAACCTGTGAAAACAAAAAAATACCTACCCAACCTGCAAAAGCAAGAACCCATCTACCTACCCCCCCAAAAAAAAAAAAACCCACCTCAAAACACCCTCTAATAAATAAACAACACCCCCTTCCCCTAACCAAACCCAACATCCCAAATCAGGAAGCCTCCCCCCCCCCCCCCCCCCCCCATGAATCCGCCAAGTGGCCTGAAAAGAGAAGTGGGACAACACATGAAAAGCACTCTACCCCATCGGCCATAAATCTACCCGTTTTCCTTTTCTCCTACACTTTGATATCAAACCCCTTTTTTCTTTCTGCACTTTCCTAACCTGGTCCAGTATGTCCTGTTCCCTTGACAGACAGCACAATAAGGGAAAGCCGGGAACAGGTTCTTGTGATCTATCATTATAATGTACCACCTCAGCAACAGACAAACATGAGGGGAAAAAACTAAGAAAAAAGAAAATGAAGTGAGGACAGAAATAATGATGTCCCCCCCTCCTCCTGGTTTCATCATGTACTGCATTTTTTCTTTTGTCTTTTTCTCTCCCTTTAAAAAAAAAAAAAATGATGAACATTTTTTTCTTCTTGGGGGTCGTTTGCTCAAAACTACTTTATACTGAAAGACATCGCAAATGAAGGATACAAGTTGTTGACCAACTTTAAAACTGTCGAAAACACACTGATCATTTTTGAACAAGAAAAATGAAACTTGCAGATCATTGATTTAAAAAAAAATAAGTGGTTCAAATGCATAGGGAAAACAAACGGTTAAAAATCCGAGTCAACTCCCTTCCCTTTCCATCTCCTAAACACAGCTGGTAACATAGATAGCTACCATCCATGTGGTCTTTCAATCTTCAGATTACATGATCTTTAGGTAAAAAGGTAAAGGTGTCCCATAACCTACGTGGTCGTAGGGGAATCAGGCATCAGAGACCTCAGCTTCTCTAGGGGCCAGCATGTTGAGGGTGGCGCCCATCTCCTCTCCCTGCTGCTTTACCTTCCCTGACCCTAAAGAGAGCAGGTACCCATTTACAGCTGGGTGAACTGGGGGGACTGTACTGTAGCCAAGGCGCACAAACGGTCACCCATCCAATTGGTGACCACGCTCGAGCTGCTTAACGCTGGCGGGGGGAAGCAAGTGCTCTGACCACTGAGCTATCCTGTCCCCCTTTATAGTTCCAATTTTCTGATCAATTTTCCAGTCATGTCATAATCTGTTGTGGTCCCTCAATGACAAGTTCCATCACATAATTTCCTCAGGTCCTGATTTATCACAGTAACAACTGAAACCAACACAACCCCCCCCCACACAAACACACCATGCAGGGCAGTATACTGCCCAGTCACCACACGGCTTTCAAGAAACAAACATCTGAAAAAACACACAAACCACCGGTTCCCTATCGGTTCTCTCCAACCTAAACCGTCATCAGCAACACTATACAAAACAAAGTGGTTTTGCTCTACAAAAATTCCATTACAAAAGCTACATACATTAAAAAGGAAAAGATAGAAAAAAAGTTAATCGGGGGGGGGGGGGGATATTCCATGTAAACCAATTCTCTGATTAGTGACGGCAATGCCCATATTTCAAATCTCGTCCAGCAAAAGTGACCCAGCAGAAGTGCAGAGCCCTTCTGGCTGGTGGCCCCATGGCGACCTAAAATTGATGGGCTCCCTGTGGACTGCTTATCCCCGGTACGAGACACGATGAATCTGGATATAGCTGTGGCGGGGAAATTGAAATGAGCGGCGTGGGAGCAACAGGACGGGCACGTCACAGAAGACGAGGCAGCAAAAAACAACAACAAAAAACAACAAAAAACCCCTTCAAAACAAAACAAAAAAATCTCGTCCAGCAAATCCAGTTCAACAGCTCAGCTCTGACTCAAACACCAGGCAGATACATTCCATCTCTGCTTTTTTGCACGCTCGGTCAATTGCCTACAGGATAAACAAAACTGATAATATACAGGAACAGAGTCAAGTCAACAAGATACAAAAATCAACCCGTCTTCATCATTACATATGAGTGTGTGAGAGAGAGAGGGGGAGAGAGGGGGGGAGAGAGGGGGGAAGAGAGAGAGAGAGAGAGAGAGAGAGAGAGAGAGAGAGAGAGAGAGAGAGAGAGAGAGAGAGAGAGAGAGAGGAGGGAAGGAGGGAGGGAGGGAGGGAGAGACAGAGACAGACAGACAGACAAGGCAGACAGAGAGAGAGAGAAAGAGACAGAGACAGTGAGTGAGTGGGAAGAGGGAGGGAGGTGTGGGTATAAGAATGACAAAAAAAAAAAGAATGAAAAATCAAAGAGAGAGAAAGAAAATCCGTTTCTTTTGTCCTAAAAAGTAGATCATTTTTTTTTGGGGGTGGTGGTAAAAAATGTACAGATATCAATCAGATCGTGACAAACCAAGCCAAAACACAATATAAACAGACTGGCAGCCTCCCAAGGGTAACCAACACAAAATAAAAATCAGACTTCCCTCACACTTCGACAATCAAGGAGTAGATCACAGCAAATGATGGACAGCAAAGGATATGTCGGCTACAATGCAAAAAAAAAAAGACACTATGGAAAAAAAACACACCCAAATAAACGCTGCAATATTGAATGATATCCGAAAAAGTTGAATAAGCTTAAAAAAAAACATCTATTCTAAAAAGACAACAAAATCAGTCCAGGAACAGAAGTAACAAAAGAAGAGAGAAGATAAAATCGTACCAAAAAATTAAAACTGCAAACAAAAAGTTACCCTGCAATGTACATATATACATAGATATATATATAAAAACGTGACAAGGCTCACAACCATAATAAGCATGAATTGATTCATCAGACAACAAAAGAGAGAAATCTGAGAATGTTAAAACTTCTCTACAAGCGAAAAAACAAAACCAAATGGACAGTGCACCAAACTGAACAAGTGCAGGCATGATACAACAAATTAAACCCAAGAATACAGTAGATCAACAACCGATGGTTTTAAAAAAAAACATATTTCTTGTCCTTGCCAGAGATCAGTTTCAATGAGTACACTTGGTTACTGCTGTGGGTTTCTTCATCACTGCGTCACATGATGTGATCTTGAATAAACAATTGATTCATTTGAGAAACTTCCTTTCTTTTAATGAATAACATCTGCATTCTGTGTCTCACCCCCTAACACTTTATTTTCAGACAACAAAAAGAAAAATTAACAGCCCTGCAGAAAAAGTCGCCTTCTGGCCAAGTGATTCGACTCACACCTGCAACAATTCACTCTCAGACTTTGTTACAAGAAAATATTTGAGATGAACCAATGGTTAATCACAGTCGTCAAAAGAGCAGATCTGTCTCTTTCCCTTTTGTCTCTTCTCTCCAAATCCTCTCTCGTCTTCGATGAAAGTTCTTTTACTTTTTTTTTTCTGTTTTGCTGTACAATTTCAAGATAACGTAATAAGCACAAAACAACAACAGATGCAATATGCATTAAAACGAGAAAAAGCAAAACCTATGCAAAAGAACAGAATTGCACGAGAAAAAGTGTGTATAATGGAATGTAGCAAACTACAAAAAGACAACCAATGTATAAATACAACAAATAGGAATGACATGAATTTTTGTTTGGTGTGATCACTATAAAAAAGTAGCTTCAAAAAATCATTTCGCACCATGATAGAAATGTGCACTTTTGTAAAAGATGTAGAAACCAGCTGTCCAACATAACGCTATACCCGAATATTCTGTGGTGTATGTTCCTGTTGCTGAATTGAATTAAAGCTGCCGACAAACTTAAAACGACATCTCTCTAACCCTGATAAGTCATTCTCATAAACTTTAAAAAAACAACCAAAAAACAAATTTGTTGTTTTCATGCTTACAAGCTGAACTAAAGATAATGCAACAACAGCAAAGCTTGATGAAGATGGAATGCTGCTACAGAGGAAGAAAGAAAAAAAAAGAAGAAAAGAATCTCCCCCACCCCACCCCTCTCTTTCCCCACCCCTACCAGTGTAAAACCTTTTTATATATATATAATATATATATATATAGGCATATACACCAAACCATAAATTAAGTAATTTCAATGCTGTGAGGTCGACTGCATAAAAGCAGAAACAAAAACAAAAAAAAACCTATCAAGCACACAGCTCACTGGCATCTTTGGAAATAACAGAAAAATGGACTTCCCCTCCAATCTTCTTGTTCATAGCCCCGCCCACCTCAGGGGCCATCACGGGCTGTCCCCTCTTTTACAGCACAATAACAACAACAACAACAACAAAGAAATCATGTGTTATCTGTGGAAAGAAGAGGCAAACACCCTCAGAAAAAAACATGCTAATTTCACAGCCAATTTTATATCATGATCACTGAGTATATAACACAAAACTTCGCAATAAGGTAGGGAAAAAAAGCAAACAGATCTATGAGCAGAAGAGAGCGAAACCCTTAAAAAAAAAAAAGCACACCAACTTTACAGGCGACATTATAAGTTGTTAAGAACGACAGAACAAAAGACTGGAATGAGTTACGACAAGCTTAGTGGTCCTTTCTTCAACATTACTCACGTTTAACAAAGCATGTGCACCCACACAAATTCAGCACTGCAGACAGTCGGCAACGAACTCAATTTTGTGTGATGAAATTTTGATTCAGTCCCCTCGCTGCCAGTCTATAATTCATTTATCTTTATACAGGCAGTGAGAGGAAACTGAACTCTACAACTTCGTGTATGATCTGGAATCAAAATAACCCAACCCCCAAAATCCTGCAAAGATATTTAACAAAAAACTATAATCTCATATTGCTTGGCTGAATAAGAGAAACATTGTATCACAGAAAGATCTTAGGATTTAAAATTAAAAAAAACAAAACAACTCGCTTTAAACAAAACACTAGTTGTATATAACATATTCAAAACAATCGTCAAGCATTACTTCGCCTCTTCCCCTCCTTCCATCAATACTTTGCACAATCATTATCATTGCATGATTATATATCACTATATTTTTCCCTTTCTTGCAACAAAATCATGGACCATTTTTCAAAGGTCGATTTTTCCAAAAGATGGCACACTTTATACCAGCAAGCACATCCTACCTCTGTTCCTGACAGAGTCTTCAAATACGACTTCAGCTAAAGATACCAGATCAGAACTGTAAGCAATGCAGCTTCAGTAAGACAGCTTCACAAATATACTTGGTCATGCAGTCTGCATCAGATCCATACAACAAAAACTCCAAGCCTTCACCCAAAGCAAGCTCTGCATGGCACAATCTACTACCGTGTCCAAATTTAGTAACACAACATGCACACATTGTTCACAAGGGGAGGCAACTAGAGTCTTCCTGTCAAAACTCATTTGTCAAACTTTCGTCACCGGACCGCAAACAACCCCCCATGCCAGTCAGACAAGTTACAGGTAGACAAACGTCATGTCAAATCAAGACCTCGATTCCTAAAACTGTCAACAGGTTCATAAATAAAGCTGATTTTCTTTATTTACAATATTATTCTGTGATTAATTATGGGTGTTGTTTTTTTTTTCGATTTAAAGAAATAGTTAATTTGATCTTTTAAAAAATTTTTTTTAGTAAATATGATATCCAAATGAATCCAAAATCACATCTATAGTAAATAAATTTTTATAGTTATCCTTTCTGTGCTTAAGGATAGAAACTTAATAGACCAGATCATAACCCCAACACAATTGAATAACCTGTAATAGAAATGCCTTTGCACAACGCCATACAGACTGATAAAACTTTATTCGTCCAACGCCCTAACCACTAGCCACAGCGCGGCAAAATCACATCTATACAGAAAAATATTCTCCTTTTACATTAGGAAACTACAAGACTACACACAACAAACATTAAGCACTTGAATGACCTTTTGAAATCTGTACAAAGAATTGTATTTCTTTCTTCACTATAAAAAAACAACAACAAACAAACATACAAACATATAAAATCAACAACGAGCCAAATCACATATTTCTAAGTTTCTTACTACTACTACTACTACCAAAAAAAAAAATCAACCGCAAAGAAATCAAGAACACATATTCGCTTCCCTTTTCTTCTCTCAAGAAACAGTTTTAACAACACAAAAAAATGGCATTTATACCCTTCTTTTACCTTCAAACACCTAAACAAACCCCATTAAAACACACACACATAAAAAACAAACAACAACTCCGATACAAAGAGATTCAAACCACTGCACAAGCACAACTTTCCAGTCATGAAGAGAGATATACATATATATATATATATATATACCACAAGCAGAGCAAAAGATCTTTTCTCCTTTTTCAAAAAGACTGACAACAACGACGATGACGATAATATCGAAACGGCAAATGAAGAAGAAGCCGACATTGTGACGACGACGAACAGTGTTGAAAATGTTATACAAAATATCTGCTCTGAACACACAGCCACAGAGGAGAGGAGCCACTGTACGGTGGAGGTCCATCGTGTAAGACGTGTGTGTGTGTGTGAGTGGCGGTGGTGGTGACGGTGGTGACCTTATTGCCCTCCCTGTGCTGTTGGTGTTGTTGCCGATTTGGCTGCCACCTCCGTGCTTATGTCCTGCACACACCACACACACACGCATGCACGCGCGCACATGCACGCACGCACGCACACACAGAGTTGTTATATATGTGTGAGAGAGAGAGAGAGAGAGAAAGAGAGAGAGAGAGAAGAGAGAGAGAGAGAGAGAGAGAGAGAGAGAGAGAGAGAAGAGAGAGAGAGAGAGAGAGAGAGAGAGAGAGAGAGAGAGAGAGAGAGAGAGAGAGAGGCAGAGAGACAGAGACAGAGACAGAGGCAGAGACACACACACACACACACACACACACACACACACACACACACACACACACACACACAGAGAAACAGAGAGAGCAAGAGTGAAACAGAGAGAGTGCTTCATATGTGTGTGTGTGTATTGCATGGCACATTTCACTCATGGGAGATTCTTCTACATGAAAGGAGGGCTGCTCTCTCCAGGAAGAGCAAGTCACTGCAAAAGCAAGGCTCCAGATTTTTTCCATCTGTTTCCTAGCTATTTGTCTCCCTAGAAGAGTGGCTTTTTTTCCGACAGAATACTGCCAGTGCCAACTTTCTTGTTGCTGTGGGTTCTTTTGCGTGTGACATTCATAGGTAAAAAAAGGTAAGGTAAAGGTATCCCATAACCTATGTGGTTGTAGGGGAGTGAGGCATCAGAGACCTCAGCTTGTCCTCTCCCTCACTGCTTTACATTCCCTGACCCTAAAGAGGGCAGGTACCCATTCACAGCTGGGTGAATTGGGGGACTGCACTGAAGCCAAAGCGTGCAAAAAGTCACCCATCCAATTGGTAACCACATTTGATGCTGCTTAATCTTGGCTGGGGGAAAACAGGTGCTCTGACCACTGAGCTATCCCGCCCCCAAAAGACAGTATACACTGGATAAAAAATCTGTGTGTAGGGCCAGTTTTAAGTACCTCACCATGTTAAAAAAAAAAAGTACCTCACCATGTACATAACCAAGGACTTTATGGCTGTTTTCATGTACCTGGTCATACTGTCATCCATACTCTGACTGCAGAGTGTCTTTTTGCCTAAAAAGGAGTATGCAAGTTATTATGCCAAAAACCTTGTCATAGCTGAGGACAATCTCAACATAACGTTTCAAAAGACAACAGCGTTTTAACCCTTTTGGTTTCAGATTTTCTGAACACAAACTGTCCCTAGATTTTGCATTTCAGCACGAAATCAGGTCAGGGACACATGCTCACTAGCCTTTTCCTCCTTCTAAGTACATACCAGCAGCTATAATTACTTCCAGACTCACAGCAGGCTCTGTGCCTCTGGCCTGATAGAGCTTTGGCATGTGGTAGCGATTGGTGAAAGTCACTGCGTGATGGAAAACTACTGTGTGTAAATCCATGCAAATCCTGGGTTGGCAATTATTTAATCCCTGGCAAATCCCGGGTCAGGACTAAGAGGGTTAATGAAAGCCTTGGCACTCGACATGACATCAATAACAGACCAGACTTGACTTGTGGCCTGGTGGATCGGTGGTCTAGAGGTAACGCGCCTGACTAGAAAGCAACAAGTCCGGTCGGAGTATGTGGTGGTTTGAATCCCGTCTAGGCCCCCAAATTTGCCCTATCCATTAGACCATGAGTTGTGGTCTGGGCGCTAGTCTTTCGGATGAGACAATAGACTGAGGTCCCGTGTGTTACACACCATTATTTGGCGCACGTAAAAGAACCCATGGCAACAAGAGCATTGTCCCTGGCAAAATTCTGTAGAAAAAAGCCACTCTGATAGAGAAACAAATACAGTTGCTGACAGGAAAAAAAAAAAAAAAAGGTATGCAAAGCACTTGTGGCGACGTGCTCTCTCTCCCTGGGGGAGAAAGAGCATCCTGAATTTCACGCAGAGAAATCAGCTGTGACATAAAGTGGTCACAGCAGTTCAGTTTCCCCCACTTTCAGCTCCTCTCAGCTGCTAATTAATCCACCCCATCCCAGCCCAGATGGGGGGACCACCTGGTGCTGTTTATAGCAGGAACTGACCACACTTGGACATGGTAAAAAGGAAAGGGCACGCTAAATTTAGCACTCTTGACTGAGAGATGTTGGATTTATGGGCTGTGTGGTATGAATATGCCTAAATAAAAAAAAAAAAAAAAAAAGAGCCAAGTTGATCTACAGGTGCCGCCGCTGTAGTCTAGTGGTTAGGGAATTAGACTCATAATCTAAAGGTTGCGGGTTCGATCCCAGCTTTCGGATATGGCGTTGTGCCCTTGGAAAAGGCACTTTACGGCTATTTTCTCACCCCACCCAGGTGTAAAAGGGGTACCAACCTTGTGTTGGGGGTTAACCCTGCGATAGACTGGCGTCCTATCCAGGGGGGAGTCTATGACTCTCAGTCGCTTAATGCCACAGAAACCGGGATAAGCACCGGCCTGATGAGCCTTAGGCTCGGGACAGATGTTAACTTTTAAACTATGAAAGCTGAGCTGCTACTGCTGACCTTCATTTCCTTCCCTTTGGTTTCGTAAGGCAAGAGGAGAGAAGCCACGGTGGCGATGAGGCACATCACGCCGTACAGAGAAATGGCCAGGAAGGCTGACTCTTTCAGCAGCACCTGCACCACACACACACACACACACACAGTACATACAGAGAGAGAGACAAAAACACATACATACAAAGACACACACATACACAGAGACACACACACACACACACACACACATGCATGCACGTAGGTAAACACACAACATACATACACAGACACAACACACAGACACACACTCACACACACAGACACACAGAGAACACATACGCAGACACACACATATGCAGACACTCACCCCACGACACTCCCCCCCCCCCCCCCCCCCCACCACACACACACACACAGCACACACACATGCACGCACGCACGCAGCAGCACAGACCAAGCACGCACGCACACACACACACACACACACACACACACACACACACACACACACACACACACACACACACACACACACACGTGCATACAGAGAGACACACACACATACATACCCAGACACACAGACACAGAGGTACAAACACAGACAAGGGGAGAGAGGAGGAGAGGAGAGAGAGAGAGAGAGAGAGAGAGAGAGAGAGAGAGAGAGAGAGAGAGAGAGAGAGAGAGAGGAGAGAGAGAGAAAAGAGAGAGAACACAACACACACACACACACACCATGTCAACATCATGAAAATCATAGTAATATGGCATATTATCATGAATGGGAAAATGGCTAGGTGTGCCTATTTCTTCAACAGCACCCACAGCATGACACATCATGTAACTATAATAACATAAAGGTATTTTGTTATGTTGAGGGAATTCCTTGGGTAGGACACCCCTCTGTCTCTCTCTCTGTCTGTCTCTCTCTCTCTGTCTGTCTCTCTCTCTCTGTCTGTCTCTCTCTCTGTCTCTCTCTCTCTGTCTCTCTCTGTCTCTCTCTCTGTCTCGCTCACTCTCTTTCTCTCTGGTTTATATATGTATAAAGCATATAAAAGGAGAAGTATCTATGTTACATAATGCCATCAAATGTCCATCATATTTTTTTCTTGCTTTACTTGTATTCCCCCTTCTAAGGGGCCATGGCCTTTATGAATAAACACTTCATTTCATTTCTCTCTCTGTGTCTGTGACAGACCCACATAATGAACAGTGTCATGATGCAGCAATATCCCCTCACACACCCTCCCCTCTTCTCCCCCCCCCCCCTCACACACCCTCCTCTCATCCCCATCCCCTAACACCCCTCCCCCCCTTTCCCATCCCCTCACACACACACCCTCCCCTTTTCCCTTCCCCTCCACACACACTACCCCCTTCCCCCCCTCACACACACCCTCCCCTCTTCCCCATCCCCCCCTCACACACACCCTCCCCTCTTCGCGCGCGTGCCGCCTGCCCACCTTCCCGCCTGCACGCACACACACACAACACAACATAACACACACAACACAACACATACACACCAGCACAACAATAACACCAGCAGCAGTAAATATTACCTGGGCAATGAACGGTGTGGCGATGGCCCCCACCCTAGCCATACCACTGCATGCTCCCAGTCCCATCGCCCGCATTGATGTGGGGTAAAACTGAAACACGCGTGTACACACACACACACACACACCACACACACGTGCACACACACACACCACACACACACACACACCACACACACATGCACGCACGCACGCACGCATGCACACACACATACACACACAAACACACACTACCTGTTATCCTCACTTCTAAGAAGAAGAAGGAAGGTGGCAGAAAGGTTTAGACACTCACCTGCCCAACACGTTCACTGGGAGGCTCTAGGATTTTTCCCCAGGAGTTAACATCAGTGCTGACTTCACTCTCCCCAAAAGTCTTTCGGATGAGACTATAAATCGAGGCCCCGTGTGCGAACGCAAGCAGAACATCTTGCGTACACGTTAAATCCTGTTCCGTTTTTCTTAAGAGTAGGCCATTGTGTGCGGTGGGAACAGATGACAAGATTGACAAAACTGCATACACAAGGGGAATGGATGTAATAAAGCACATGAGTGCTTATTCCATTATCAATATAAAAGAATAAATAAATAATGAAAGATGTAATGGCAATAACCTGTATCGTAGTAGGGGAGTGAGGCATCAGAGACCTCAGCTTCTCTAGGGGCCAACATATTGAGGGCGGCACCCATCTCCTCTCCCTCGCTGCTTTACATTCCCTGACCATAAAGAGGGCAGGTACCCATTTACAGCTGGGTGAACTGGGGGGGAACTGTACTGTACCCAAGGCATGCAAACGGTCACCCATCTAACCGGCAACCACGCTCAACACTGCTTAACATTGGCTGGGGGGAAAGCGAGCGCTCTGACCACTGAACTATCTCATCCCCTTAAATAAATAAATAAATAAATAATACATAGTTAAAGTTAAAGTCTGTCCCGAGCCTAAGGCTTATCAGGCCGGTGCTTATCCCAGTTTCTGTGGCGTTAAGTGACTGAGAGTCACAGACTCCCCCCTGGATAGGACGCCAGTCTATCGCAGGGTTAACCCCCAACACAAGGTTGGTACCCCTTTTACACTAACACAAAAACCACTACTACACAGAAGGGGTGGTCTGCTGTTACCTCTGGTGTGTAGATGTAGGCTCCCTGGAAAGCCCCTGAAATGAAGGCCCTGGCTACAAACAGAAGCACCGTCAGCAGAGCTCTGAAACACAAAGGGATACACCAGTCATCTTGACAGTTGTGTCCTCTCTTCAAAGCGGTGAGAGTGTGAGAGAGAGAAAAGGGGAACAGGAAAAAGAGAGAGAGAGAGAGGGAGGAGGGAGGGAGGGAGGGAGGAAGGAGGGAGGGAGGAGGGGGAGGGAGAGAGGGAGGAGGGGGAGAAAGGAGAGGGAGGGAGGGGGGGGGAGAGAGGGAGGAGGAGGGGGGGAGGAGAGAGAGAGAGGGGGAGGGGAGGAGAGAGGGAGAGGAGGGAGAGAGAGAGAGAGAGAGAGAGAGAGAGAGAGAGAGAGAGAGAGAGAGAGAGAGAGAGAGAGAGAGAGAGAGAGAGAGAGAGAGACAGACAGAGACAGAACAGAGGAGACAGAGACAGAGAGACAGAGAGAGAAAGAGAAAGACAGACAGACAGAGAGAGAGAGAGGGAGAGAGAGAGAGAGAGAGAGAGAGAGAGAGAGAGAGAGAGAGAGAGAGAGAGAGAGAGAGAGAGAGAGAGAGAGAGAGAAGAGACAGACAGAGACAGACAGAGAGAGAAAGAGAGAGAAAGAGAGACAGAAAGAGAGACAGAAAGAGTGATATTTACACAAAGAACAAAGACAACAAATATGACATTTTATACAGACACTGACCACAAAAAATTGACAACAAAAATCATCACTGACAAACATTTGGGTGACAAAGAGAAGACGAAGAAGACACTGACCGTTTTGTGCAGATGTTGACAAAGAAGACGAAGATGCTGAAGATGCCAAACTCCAAAGCCATGGTGTACTTGCGGCCAATCTTTTCCAGGAGGAAGGCAGTCAGAAACAACCCTGCACAACAAGACACAAGGATGAAGAGATGTGACTAGCCTTGTTTATTTTTTTCATTTTATTATTTTATTTTATTTTTATTTTTTCAATTTTTTTTTCCGTAACTAACCTTGCTGTTGTTGTTGTTGTTGTTGTTGCTGTTGTTGTTGTTGTGCATTTCCCAGCATAACACCCTAGGGTGTTACCCACAATACGCACTCTGTCTCACTCATCCCACTGGGCAGCTACTATAGTTTAAGGTAAAGGTAAAGGTGTCCCATAACCTTTGTGGTCGTAGGGGAGCGAGGCATCAGAGACCTCAGCTTCTCTAGGAGCCAGCATATTGAGGGAGGCGCCCATCTCCTCTCCCTCGCTGCTTTACCTTCCCTGACCCTGAAGAGGGCAGGTACCCATTAACAGCTGGGTGAACTGGGGGGACTGTACTGAAGCCAAGGCCTGCAAACGGTCACCCATCCAGCTGGTAACCACGCTCGATGCTGCTTAACTTGACCTGGACAAAGTGAGTGCTCTGACCACTTAGCTATCCCATCCCCCTAGCTATTTTAGTTAAAAATGATTAACGAAAACAGAGAGGACTGGCTGCCTTACCTCAAGACTACTCCATTATCCCATAACAGAAATCCACAGAGGCAAGACTAAAATCACACACGTCACACACAATAAAACATTTGGTTTAAACAAATGTTTACTCAGAAAATACAGCTCGGTGGTCAGAGCTCTCACTTTCCCACAGCCAAGGTTAAGCAGCATCAAGCAATATATTACCAAGTGGATGGGTGACTGTGCACCTTGACTTCAGTACAGTCCCCCAGTTCTTCCAACTGTAAACGGTAAATGCACCTTCATATTTTGGGTGACTCACAGTCACACCATCATTGGTGGCTGAAGACTCTACACATGTTGTTCATGGGGAAATGATTGCCCGACACAGCCCTCTCCACGATGCCAAACAATCATCCCTTAGGTAACACACCTGGGAATTCAGCAAAGGTGGTCCAGGTCAGATCCTTGTAGTCATCTCTGGTCAGCGTTTTGCACTCCAGGAAACAGGCCTGGCTGGCCCTGAACTTCACATCAGTGCCTGCACACATCACACACACATGCTTGTATGCCATACACACATGCAGGGACTGGATGTAAAAAAAAAAAAGAAGAACATGAGTGCTTATTTCATTATCCTCTAAATAAAAGAAAAGGTAAACAAAAAAAATAAATGAAATCAGCTATTGGTAAATCATAGTTTCAACAGGTCAGACATTTCATATTTATTCCTGTCAACATCAGATGATGGCTATTTATTCCCGAAATGGGATTTGCCGGGATGGAATAATTGTCCCCCGTGAATCCCGAACCTGGATTTTGCCAGGATTTACACAGAGTAGATTTCCATCACGCAGTGACCATCACTAATTGCTACCATATGCCAAAGCACTATCAGGCCAGAGGTACAAGTCCTGCTGAGAGTCTGGAAGTAATTATAGCTGCTGGTATGTACTTAGAAGGAGAAAAAGGCGAGCAAGCATGTGTGCCTGACCTGATTTCGTGATGGAATGCGAAATCTAGGGGCAGTTTGTTCAGAGAATCCGAATGCAAGAGGGTTAATGGTGGGTTGGGTTTTTTTCCAAATAATTTAAATATTTAAACCTGTGACACTTGGACACACTGTTAGATGTTGAACCCACTCAGCCACCAGGTCCCCTGTCTTTATTACATTCACTGGTTACAGCATGTCATGTCAAATGTGTGGCCTTACTCTCCAGTAACTGATCTGACTTGTTGTTTGTATGCACTTGTGTGCATATCAAGTTGTGAAGTCGGCAGAAACGGACCAACTCACCATGGCAACCATCCGGGTTCTCAAACAGTGAGGTGGTCAGCAGTACAATGCCGTAGTACGAGAATGCACACACCAACCTGGACATGAGAGACAGAGAGAGAACAGTGTCCATTATCAGCAGTACAATGCCGTAGTATGAGAATGCACACACCAACCTGGACATGAGAGAGACAGAGAGAGAACAGTGTCCATTATTAGCAGTACAATGCCATAGTATGAGAATGCACACACCAACCTGGACATGAGAGAAAGAGAGAAAACAATGTCCATTGTTAGCAAGAAAAACCATTCAACAGTGTCCATTGTCAGCAGAAAATCATTCAGCAGTGTCCATTGTTAGCAGAAAATCATTCAACAGTATCCATTGTTAGCAGAAAATCATTCAACAGTATCCATTGTTAGCAGAAAATCATTCAACAGTATCCATTGTTAGCAGAAAATCATTCAACAGTGTCCATTGTTAGCAGAAAATCATTCAACAGTGTCCATTGTTAGCAGAAAATCATTTAACAGTGTCCATTGTTAGCAGTAAATCATTCAACAGTGTCCATTGTTAGCAGTAAATCATTCAACAGTGTCCATTGTTAGCAGTAAATCATTCAACAGTGTCCATTGTTAGCAGTAAATCATTCAACAGTGTCCATTGTTAGCAGAAAAATCATTCAGCAGTGTCCATTGTTGGCAGAAAACCATTCAGCAGTGTCCATTGTTAGCAGAAAATCATTCAACAGTGTCCATTGTTAGCAGAAAATCATTCAACAGTGTCCATTGTTAGCAGAAATTCATCACCACTCGTAGCTTCAATACACTTTTAAACAGTCACACAAACATGGTATAATGCTGTGATTCGAGAAGCCTGGATCAGAGAGAGAATAGAGTCCACTTTTAGAGAAATTCCCTCCCACTCACAATTTTACCACACTTTCAAACGGTCACATACACATGATAAAATGCTGTGATAAGATTTGATTTGATTTGATTTATTCTTTTATATCGAGGATAATGGAATAAGCACTCTTGTGCTTTTTTACATCCAGTCCCTGTGTGTATGCAGTTTTGGAAATGTCATCTGTTCCCACCGGCACACGATGGCCTACTCTTACGAAAAGCGGAACAGGATTTAACGTGTGAGCAAGATGTTCTGCGTAGAGAGAGAACACACATACCTGTCTGGATGAGAAAGAGAATACAGTCCATTTTCAGAAGAATTTATTACCACTCCAGGGTTCGCGATAACCGGTAATTGTCGGTATTTTACCGATTGTAAACAGGGAATACCGAAAATTTTCAAAGCAGCCAGTACCTCGTACCGATTCTGTTTGCCTGTGACCGATTAGATTTCCGTCTCAAAAAAAAAAAGTCTGGAGTGACGTTTTCTGACAGTCTGTCATGCACCTGTACTGTGCTTATGCACCTACCCCCTTCCTACCCCTTCCGAGAATATCTTTGGCGCCAGCCTCATTAGCGTAGCACGCAGAACAGCAAGCTTTACTGTGAAAGAATAGAGCTTCGCGCTCTTCTCGGCATGACAGTGACTTCCATTCACAATGAGTAAATGGGGCCTAGATTGATTTATTCTTTATTCTTTCAATCTTTCATATCGAGGATAATGGAATAAGCACTCCTGTGCTTTTTTACATCCAGTCCCCGTGTGTATGCAGTTTTGTAAATGTCATTTGTTCCCACCGGCACAGATGGCCCGCTCTTACGAAAAGCTATGAATTTGCGCGTTGCTTTGAGAGAGAAGAGTCGAAAACAAAATCTAAAGTGAACGAAAGATCTAGATGAGCACTAAGCATAGAAACAAGAAAGAAGAATATAAGTCTCACGAATGATGCCATGCAAAACAACAGACTGACACAGACAGTGACACAGGTGCTAGAAAAAAAACCCTATTTCCTGCGTGGCTTCGTGCCCAAGAAGCGAGTGGCAGCAAGCAGCACGGCAGTCAAAGTCTGAGAGATTTGCGTTCAATTTAGATTTAGTTTTGCTGCCAAACAATCCCCCCCCCCCCTCCCCCACCCCCTCACTGAATAGTTTCGTTTTGTTCACAGTACCTACCGGATTTTATTTTCTGGGGACCGATTTTGGGGGAGTTGGTCAAGATATCTCTGAAATGGCAACTCGCAGTACCGGTTTTAAAAAATCCTAGCGCGAACCCTGCACTCATACACTTTCAAACAATCGCACAAACACATTACATCTATCTGACACTTCACAGACATTTTTTTTCTCTTCTCTTGACTTCATAAAAAGTTATGAAGGTGCTGCACTTAAGAGCTGATACTTAGATTCCTCCAAAATCAAACACAGATGACTACAGAAATTTGTACAGGAGATTGTAGAAACTTCACTTACTATTTCATTCCAGTCTGTGACATATTCAAGCTCTGATCCACTTTTAAGCATCTTTTGTTTCAAACAATACTTCTGTCTTTGCAGTTGAATCATACATGGACTGCATTAAGTTCACTGCTCACAATAACAAAAAACATGCACACAAAACCCACAACAAACCAAAACAATTTTTGACAGCCAGAATGACGATACAGTACAAACAACAGACAAAACCAATATTGTCCCACATGAACTTAAACCAAACAATAAAAATAACAGCACTGGTAATGAATAATCGAAGCCCGAAGCTTAAAACAAAAACGAAACCACAGAAAAAATGATCTTATATTCACAGAACAAAGAGACAACAATCAATAAAGCAAAAGCCGAGATTTCTTTTTTGTAAAATATCAAAATTCAAAACTTTCTCACACTATATTCATCAGATTCACGATCCAATTTTGGTGACTTATCAATTTCTAAAATTTTCTCTAGCTGAAATCATCCGATATAAAAACAATAACAACAAAACAACAACAACAAATCCTCATGAGATACACAACAGGAGGGCACTGACCAGATAATCCACAGGAGAATCGTTGAACGTCTCATTTCTGGCTTCAGTAGATCAATCAGACGGCCTCGTTTCACATTCTGTGGGGAAGAAAATATTTTAGTTATAGTTTTCTGCATACAGCACTGTTTCTGGAAAAAAATAAATAAAAAGAATAACATTTGAAATTCAGGTAAAACAGCTTTCAGTATTATACACATCCGTATCTTATAATTATTTATATTATAAATATGTGCTATGATACAAAAACAACTCACTTTTATATTTAAATTTTATACTGCTCTTTTCCATATATGTGTACACACTTAGTACCCCCCCCCCCCCCCTCTCTCAACACAACACTTACTCTCCCCAGTCTCCACACACACACACACACACACCCATCACACTTTCTCTCTCTCCCCCACCACATTACACATCCTCACACATGTGCATGCACCCACACACACATGCATATATACACACCATACACACTTGTCCACCCCCCCCCCCCCCTCCTTCCCTCCCCCACCTCCCTGAGTTCAACTCTGCTCCCTCCTCTGAAGTCGGAGTATGGCTGCCTATATGGCGCACAGCGCACAAATCCAACATCACTCAGTAGGGCCGAGTCAAAGAGTGCTAAATTTAGCGCACTCCTTCCTTTTACCTAGACCATGTGTGGTCAGTTCCTGCTATAATTAACACCAGCTGGCCACAGCTGGGCTGGACTTGGATGGGATAATTAGCAGCTGAGGGGAGCTGAAAGTGGGGGAAACTGACACAGCTGTTGTCAAGGTACTTGAAAACAGTCTTACACACAGAGTTCTCTCATTCGAGATGCTTTTTTTCAATCTCACAATGATTCCCAGGTGGGATGAGAAGTGAGTCAGAGAAGTACATTCTAGATGACCCCCAGAGTGTTAAGCTGGGGAACGCTCAACAACAACAACCACCCTCTTTCCCCCCCCCCCCCCCCTTTCCCAGGTGGATGAGTGAGTCAGAGAGAGTACTGCACATTCTGGATGACCCTCCAGAGTGTTAAGCTGGGGAACACACAACAACAACCACCTGGAGCTGGGGAATGCTCAACTCCCCCTCCTTCCCCAAACACGATCAAGCAGCACCCCCCCTCCCCCCCCCCCCCCCTTTCCCCAAACACAAACAAGCAGCACCCCCCCTCTCCCTCCCTTTCCCCAAACACAAACAAGCAGCACCCCCCTCCCCCCCCTTCCCCAAACACAAACAAGCAGCACCCCCTCCCCTTTCCCCAAACACAAACAAGCAGCACCCCCCTCCCTCCCCAAACAAAGCAGCACCCCCTCCCCCCCTTTCCCCAAACACGATCAAGCAGCACCCCCCTCCCCCCCTTCCCCAAACACAACAAGCAGCACCCCCCTCCCCCCCTTTCCCCAAACACAAACAAGCAGCACCCCCTCCCCCCCCCTTTCCCCAAACACGATCAAGCAGCACCCCCCTCCCCCCCCCCTCTTTCCCCTTCCCCAAACAAGCAGCACCCCCCCCCCTCCCTCCCCAAACACAACAAGCAGCACCCCCTCCCCCCCCCTTCCCAAACAGCAGCACCCCCCCCTCCCCCCCAACACCACAAGCAGCACCCCCCTCCCCCTCCCTCCCCAAACACACACAAGCACCCCCGCCCCCCCCCCCCCACCTTCCCTACCTCCACCACGGGCTCCACCAGTTTCCCCAGGGGCATGGGTTTGCCGTTTTCTTTGGCTATCCTCTCCAGAGTTTTCACCGCGCGGTCGTAACACCCGCGGGTCAGATCGTACCTGGCACTTTCCGGGAGCCACTGCACACAGCAAACCTTACTTTATTACTCCTGTTGCTGCCTTTATATGTTCAGGCCCCCAGTGGAGATTTCTGGTTTAGTGTGTGTGTGTGTGTGTGTGGGGGGGGGGGGGGGGTGGTGGGGGGGGTGGTGGTGGGGGGGGGTGGGGGGGGGGGGGGGGGGGGGGGGGTGGTGGTGGTGGGTGAGTGAGGAGTAGGTGGGAGGAGTGAGGGAGGGAGAGGAGGAGTAGAGGAGAGAGGAGAGAGTGAGAGGAGAGAGGAGAGAGAAGAGAGAGGAGAGAGAGAGAGAAGAGAAGAGAAGAGAGGAGGAGGAGGACAGAGTAGGACAGGAGCAGAGGCGAGACAGACAGACTAAGAGACAGAAAGAGAGTGTGCATGTGTATGTGCATGAGTGTGAGTGAGTGTTGTGTGTGTGTGTGTGTCTGTGAGTGTGTGTGTATGTATGTGTGTTTGTGCATGCATGCGTACGCGTGTGTGTGTGTGTTCATGCACGCATGCGTGTGCATGTGTATGAGTGTGCGCATGCATGTGTGCATGCATGCATGCATGTATGCGTGTTAATACGCACACGCATGCAAGTGTGCGTGCAAACAAAGGGGCACTGACCACGCAGGAGAGGGCGAAGATGAGGAGAGGGATGGAGGAGAATCCCAGCAGCCACTGCCAGCCCAGAGTGGGCATCACCACCAGAGCCAGCAGCACCTCAAAGCACGCCCCTATCGCCCAGAACACCTGACACACCATACCACACAGCACATATTAATAATAATGATAATAATAATAATACGTGGAATTTATGTAGCGCTATATCTTGCAAAAACAAATCAAAGCGCTTGGTTTTGACTATTCAAGACGCAAGCAATCAATAACAAATAATACACACAGACATACAGACACACACACATATATACAGACACAGACGCACAGAGACAGACAGACAGACAGACACAGACACATACACACACATATATAGACACAGACACACATACATACACATATACAAACACACATAATACACACACACACACACACACACACATGCAGGCATACATACATACATACACACACACACACACACCACACACACATACAGACACAGACATACTCACACATATACACATACATACATACATATATACAGACATACAGACACACACACACACACACACACACACACACACACACACACACACAACACACACACACATAAACAGACATACAGACACAGAGCAACACACACACACACACCACACACACACACACACACACACACACACACACACACACACACACACACACACACACACACACACACTCTCCTTATCTTCATATTGATCATTCACCAAAGGTGAACACAGACATACAGTCAAACATATTAACTACTTGACACAAACAGACATACAGTCAAACATATGAATTAATGTAAAGATGAACATAGACATACAATTAAACATATTAACTACTTGACACAAAGACAGACATACAGTCAAACATATGAATTAATTCATGCAAAGATGAACATAGACATACAATTAAACATATTAACTACTTGACACAAAGGCAGACATACAGTCAAACAAATGAACTACTTGACACAAAGATGAACACAAACATACAGTCAAACATATGAACTACTTGACACACAGACACATACAGTCAAACATATGAATTAATTCATGCAAAGATGAAAATAGACATACAATCAAACATATGAACTACTTGACACAAAGATGAACACAAACATACAGTCAAACATATCAACTACTTGACACAAAGATGAACACAGGCATACAGGCAAACATACGAACAACTTGACACAAAGATGAACACAGGCATACAGTCAAACATATGAACTACTTGACACAAAGACAGACATACAGTCAAACATATGAATTAATTCATGCAAAGATGAACACAGACATACAGTCAAACATATGAACTACCTGAGTATGATAATTCACAGAGTAAAAAAAAAAAAGTATACTACTTAATTATTGTATCATTATTATTATTCACAGAGAGTCAAAAACATACAACTTGATCATGATCATTCACAAAGGGTCAAACAGACGATACTTCACAAACGATAACACCAGAATAAAAACCATACACAGGCAGTACCTCTTCACAATGCTGATCTATAAAGATGAAAAAAAAAACACCCAGAAAAAGAAAACCCAAACACACACTTCCTACTCTCTACAATGATCATTCACACTGATACACAAAGAAAAAAGTAAAGTACGTACATTATCCATAATCAACAAAGATAATCTAGAAATAAAACCAAGCTTTTCTTGCTTTAACAAAGATGAAACAGAAACGAAATCAAACATCATCTCTCTTGACTGTGATAGTTCACAAACACACAAAAAAAAGGTCTCTTTTCACAAGGAAGGCTTAACCCTTACAGCACTGAACATCTGCTAACAATTAATTCCCCTATCGTGAATTTCTGACCCCCACGCTCTCTCCTTCAGTCCGGTCAGCCGATTTCCTGGCAACAACTGTACCAGAGGAGGGTTTGTTTACAGTGATCCGTCAGGCAGCTAACTGGCATCAATGGACTTGGGAAAGTAGTTTTGATACTGCAAACACTGCTTCTCCTTTCCCACGAGAATGTTTATAGAGCTTTGTGTGTGTATGTAAAATTTACCTAGGTACCCATTTTGCACTCTTCTGCACCTCAGAAACCCAGGAATTGAAGGAAAATTTGGTTGTGCCAGTTTTCCTCCTTACAGGACTGAAGGGTAGCAGACAGCTGAGCTGGAAAACAGGCTTGCCGTATTGAAAGGGTTAACATTCTTTCTGTTTGAACTGGAAGTTTATAGTGCAACATCAGACAGACACAGAGAGCAGACAGAGATACAGACAGAGCAGACAGATATAGACAGGCACAGAGACAGAGCAGACAGAGAGACAGACACAGAGATGGACAGCAGACAAACAGACACAGAGACAAGACAGACAGAGAGCAGACAGAGAGCAGACAAAGAGACAAATAGCAGACAGATAGACAGACACAGAGACAGAGCAGACAGATATAGACACAGAGACAGATGACAGACAGAGACAGCAGACAGATAGGAAGACAAACAATATCCTCAAAATAAAAAAAAGAAAAGAAAAAAGACAGAGACAGATTGCAGACAGACAGACAAAGACACAGAGAGCAGACAGACAGAAAAACAGACGAATACACAGACAGCAGACAGACACTAAAACAGAGAGCTGACAGACAGAGAAATAGTCACAGACAGCAGACAGAGAGACAGACAGACACAGAGCAGACAGACAGACAAAGGCAGAGAGAGCATACAGAAAAACAGAGAGAGAGAGAGAGAGAGAGAGAGAGAGGAGAGAGAGAGAGAGAGACAGAGAGACAGAGAGACAGAGACACAGAGAGACAGAGAGAGACAAAGACAGAGAGACAGAGACAAGACAGAGCAGAATGTTCCCATGCCAGGCCTTACCTCCACCAGAGTGACACATGTTGCTCGTGTCTTGGAGGGTAGGAACTCTGCATACAGAGTCACCCTGCAACACGTTTGTTTGGTTTACATAGCAATCTATTTCAGTTTTGACATTTCATAGGCCCATTTTATGATAGGGCAGTCAATGCCTAGTCTTCTTTAAAGTCCTATCTATAAATATGCATGCAAAAATTGTAATGAATGTCTCCACAATGTTTGACTATAACAACTGACAACTAAATACATGACGTTTTTTAAAGCAGGTAAGCATTATCACTGAACCTCCTCTGAAGTCGGAGTATGGCTGCCTATATGGCGAGGTACTTGAAAACAGTCATACACGCAAACTTCTCATTCAGTGTGCAGTTTCAATCTCTCAGTGATTCCCAGGTGGGTTGAGTGAGTCAGAGTGCACATTCTGGGTGACCCTCAGAGAGCTAAGCTGGGGAACGCACAACAACAACTGAACCAAATAAATAATCAAAACAAAAAAAAACAGATAAAAATAGGTAAGAAATCAATCATCAATAGTGCTATGCATGCAGAACATCTTGCATACATGTTAAAAACACGTTACGCCTTTCAGACGAGTAAGCCATTTTGTGCCAGTAGAAACGGGTATGAACAAAATTAATTAAAGAAAGTAAATACACACATGTATCGTGCTTAGACACCATCCCTGAAGTCAGAATGTGGCTACCTTATAAGTGGGTAAAAACAGTCGCAGATGCAAAATCTCACCATTCATGAACCAAACAGCTCTAGCTGAGGAATTAAAAAAAAAAAAAAAGAAAAGAATTTCCCCTCCTTCAATGGAGCATTGCTAAGTTAGGAGCTTGTGATACTTGAAAACCATTCCCACATTACACACACACACACACACACACGTGTGTGCGCAGGCACACACACTTACAAATGCACCTCCCCATCCACACACACATGTACACATACACACAAATACAAAAGTAGCAATCACACAGAACAAAACAGAACAGAACACACACACACACACACTCAACACACCACACACACACACACACACACACACACACACACACACACACACACACACTCACACACACAGAACACAACACAACATACACACACACACACACACACACAACACACACACACACAAATACACACACACACACACACACAAATACACACACACAAATACACACACACACACAAACATAAGAGTTCATAAGAGTAGGCCATTGTGTGCCAGAGGGAGCAGATGACAATATTTACACAACTGCATACACACAGGGATTGGATGAAAAAAAGCATATGAGTGCTTATCCAATTATCCTCGATATAAAAGAATAAAATAATAATGAATAAAAATGAAAATAAAATCACACACACACACACCCCACCCCCACACACCACCACCCACACTTACGCCTGAGGGGCCCCGCCAATGCCAAAGCCGACCAGCCCTCGCAGTATCAACAGCCAGATGTAGGTGGGGGAGAACGCGCTCAGGATGCCAAAGTAAAACGTGACCAGAGAACACAGGATCAGCTCCTGACAACACACCACACACACACACACAAAATAAATAGATCTATATGTCCAATAAAAAGATTTCCAGGCAATAAATAGACCCCCCCCCCTCCACACTGCACAAATCCAACATCACTCAGTCAAGTGTGCTGGTGGGAACGGATGACATTTACAAAACTGCATACACACGGGGACTGGATGTAGAAAAGCATATGATTGCTTATACCATTATCCTTGATATAAAAGAATAAAAGAATAAATAAATATATATATATATATATATATATATATATATATATATATATATATATATTTAGCACGCCCCTTCCTTTTACCAAGTCCAAGTGTGGTCAGTTCCTGCTATAATTAACACTGGCTGGCCCCATTTTGGGCTGGGGATGGATAGGATGGATTAATTAGCAGGTGAGAGGAGCTGAAAGAGGGAGAAACTGACTGCTGTGCCCCCCTCCCTCAACAGCAAAATCAGCTCCGGAAAAGACAATGCAAAATAAGTATGTTAAAAAACAAACAAACCCAAACCAAACAAAATAAAAATGAAATTTATTTCTGAAACATAAAACGTGACAAGAGAACAAAAGACCAACCCCTGACAGAGAACCCGAAATATAAATGTCACGAAAAAGGATGCCATATATATATACAGAGAAACATAAGACATGACTAAGAAGAAAGAACGAAACAGAGAGACAAGGCAAGGCAAGGGCAAGGCAAATTCTTTTATTCGAGGATAATAGATAAGCACACATGTGCTTTTTTACATCCAGTCCCCGCCCTTTTCAGGGATAACATCAAAATAAAAGATATTAAACAATAAAACTATACGCAGAACCAAAAACAACATACAGAAATAAGTACACTGCATATAATAAGGTAAGAGAAATGCGACAGTACACTACATATAATAAGGTGAGAAAGGTGCACTCATTCAGAAGAGAAAATCAGAAGTCACAATAAAATAAATTTGGATTATTGAAGAAGAAGAAAAGAAAAAAAAGAAAAAGAAAAAAAACAAACAAAAAAAACAAACAGAACAAAACAAACAAACAAACAAATAAACAGACAAAAAACAGACAAAAAACAAAACAAAACAAAAACAAAAACCCAAACAAAAAAAAACAACAACAACCCCCCCCAAAAAAAACAAAAACAAACAAAAACAACAACAACAAAAACCGCTAATAAACAAAGAGCCAGCAGGAGCCAGCAGGAGAACATTATAATAAACAACTGAAACATCAGTCTACGTCCATATGTCTAAAGTTATACTAGTCATTTAAATCATACATTTGGATAAAAGGGGGAAAAAATAAATGATATTCTTATTTGAAGGGGGCGGGGGAGAATACTATATAAAAAACAACAACAACAACAACAAAAAAACAACCATCCCAGATGTTTATAGAATTAGCAAAGAGAGAGAGAGAGAGAGAGAGAGAGAGAGAGAGAGAGAGAGAGAGAGAGAGAGAGAGACAGACAGACAGAGAGACAGAGAGACAGAGACAGAGAGACAGAGAGACAGAGACAGACGGACAGACGGACAGACAGACAGACAGACAGACACATGTGGGCCTATGCATGTGTATGTATGTCTGTGAGTGTGTGCATCTGTGCGTGTATGCAAGCATGTTTGTGTGTGTGTGTGTGTGTTTGGAAGGGGATGTTGTATGTGTGCTTGGGTGAAAGTGTCCAAAAGCCGACTACATGTACAAAAATGACAAGACAGGCAGTAGCTAACTTACCGTTTTTCACCTTAATGTGGAAATAGTACTATTTGGCACTGATGCAGTTACAAAAACTGATGAGGTGTTTGACTTGATAATACTGTTAGCAAAGTTTTATGTTTACAAATGTCGAATTGGGAAAACAAAACCTTATGTTGGTATTTTTTTGAATGAACTAAAATACAAATATGAAATGGAAAAACTGGAGCACTGCAAACAAATGCAGTTTATGATTTTCAGTTAGCAAAGTTTTATGTTTACAAATGTCGGATTGGGAAAACAAAACCTTATGTTGGTATTTTTCTGAATGAACTGAAATACAAATAAGAAATGGAAAAACTGGAGCACTGTAAACAAATGCAGTTTATTGATTTTCAGAGAAAATGGTGTAACAGAGTGCAGATATTTGATCTGCCGCGACTCTGTACAACTTCTCGGCAACGACAGCAGGGTCAGACAGTGGGAATGTGGCCTCTAGAAAGAGGCTGCATAAATACTACATTTTACCGCTATGGGCAAAGTGCATGCAGAGGACGGTTTTCGACCAACCCCCAACGATACAGAACATCGCACAATTCACAGGTGTTGATCTAAATTTAGATCCACAACGCTGCGATTGGCTGTTCCCATCGCATGGGAAGTAATCTAATTACCGCCCTGCCACATCCACCACCGCTGACTTTGTGCCGCGTCCCGAGGCACAGTGGGTACTGACCAGCGTATTTGACGCTCAGATCAGTCACCCTAAGTTCTTTCCATCCTGCTCGCAGCGCCACTTTGTAACAGAGTGCAGATATTTGATCTGCCGCGACTCTGTACAACTTCTCGGCAACGACAGCAGGGTCAGACAGTGGGAATGTGGCCTCTAGAAAGAGGCTGCATAAATACTACATTTTACCGCTATGGGCAAAGTGCATGCAGAGGACGGTTTTCGACCAACCCCCAACGATACAGAACATCGCACAATTCACAGGTGTTGATCTAAATTTAGATCCACAACGCTGCGATTGGCTGTTCCCATCGCATGGGAAGTAATCTAATTACCGCCCTGCCACAATGGTTTCAGTACATAACTTAGTAGAAAGCTAGATCTAAGTACCATTTCAAAATACTAGTAAAAGTCTGTATGTATTTTATAAATCTTGTCATGACAGCGAAAGTGATAATTGATTATTTGCACTTTGTGAAGCAATTATTCTTGTTAGCCAGTAAATGAAATGTTGTCTGGACGAAAAAAACAAAACAAAAAAACTTACCGTTTTTCTACCATACTTGTCACATATACTGCCCCATAGCCCTGAGCTGGACATCATGCCACAGAACACCACCTGCACACAGTCATTACCACACAGCCCATCACTGTGGGAATGGACACACACTGACAGACACAAGACCACTGATCTCAAAACAAAAAAAAACCTGAAAGATATACAAATACCATATCACTTCATCACACAGAACATTTCTTGCATGCTAAAAACACATCGATCTATCTTAGACACATACTCATGTTGAATACTCAACATTACAATAAAATACTACACAATACAATACAGTACAGAAGAAACACAAACAAACTCACAGTGGTGATAGCAGCCTCTTGAAAACCAGTCAGCTGCCAGTCACAGTGTAACGCCGGCGACAAAATGGCCAGAATCATCATCTCCATAGCATCTGCCATCTGATTTCAGCAAACAAAACAAAGCAACCAAATAAATTAAAAACAAAAAGAGTATAAATTTAAACTGGCCTGATTTCGTTTTTCATATCTCCATAGCATCTGCCATCTGATTTCAGCAAACAAACAAAGCAACCTAATAAATTTAAAAAAAAAAAAAAAAAAAAAAAGGAGTAAAGATTCAAACCTGCCTGATTTCGTTTTCCATACCTCCATAGCATCTACTATCTGACTATAGCACACACAACCAAAAAAATCTAGATTTTAAATTGGCCTCTTTTGGTTTATCAAAACATTTTTTCGCACGATTGAAACTGTATTCTTGTTTTGTGCGCACAATATTTTTGCAGTGCCAGAGTGGAATTTTTCCTGCGGGGATGCCGGGGGCCTTTCAGTGTAAATAGCATCCCCATCTTCTGGAAATTCTGTACTGCAAGGAGTTCCTTCCTTCCTGTCCATCTTTTTGTTTCTGCCTTGTTCCTTTCCTTCATGTCACCTCCTTCTTGTCCATTTTCTGCCTCCTTGGTCTATTCTTTTGCCTTTTCTCCAGAAAGACTTAAAAGATGACAATTCTCTTCCATGTTGAAGTCGGATGTGCTGGGCCTGACTTGTTAAGCGTTTGACAACAGTGCCACGCATTTTCACTCATATAATAAACAACAATAGTTTTATTTTATTTGATACCACTCTATGTCACAGCAGATTTCTCTACATGAAATAGTTGCTGTTTGAGCGTTTTGACAAAGAATTAAAAGTAGAGTGAACATCCACACCAGCAAATCTAAAAGAGAGAGAGAACATTTTCATTTATGCAAAAACATTTTGTATTAGGAACCAATCAAGCTGGACAGTTTTTTTTAATGATCCAAGATGATGTTTCATTCCTCTGATCTGAAAACCTGAAGAACCGCCATCACTATCACCACCTTAAGCACAGGGACTCTTCAGTCCCTTACTAACAATCAATTTTTTGACCTTGTAATTTTTGACATCCATTTTGACTAGTGCTAATTTCTGCCAAGGGGAACATCAAGTAATTCGTTGCTTTCTATCATCATTCATTTCGGTTCGTATGAGAAAAAAAAGGAAGTTATGCTCCTTGTTAACTTTTTAAAGAGGAAAAAAACCAAACAAACCCCCCCCAACTTTTTTAAAGGGGGGGGGGGGGGGGGGCAAAAGAGGCAGGAGAACTACCCATATAGGAATTGATTAAGTCATTATTTCTTTCCCTCAAGATCACTGAAAATACCAACAACAAAAAATAAATAAATAAAGACTCCATCCTCTTCAAACACAAAGTCCCGAAAGAAGCCATCATCATTAAATGCTAGGGCAAGAGTCAAGGAGACAAAAAAGCAATGGTGCATTTTTTTTTTTTTAACCCTTTATGTTCTGTAAACAAAAGAAAATGATTCCATATACATACATATATAATTTGTGAGTGTGCATGTAATTCCCCTCCCCCCCAAAAAAAAATTGTTAACAAAAGGGAATGATTTCATTAACGTGTGGAAGAATGAAAATGAATTCATGAGTGTGTATATTATTTCAAACAAAAGGGAATGCTCAGACTTTAATAAGCGTAGAGAATGAGAATGATTTGTGGGGCATGTATAGAATTTCCAATAAAAGTGAATGATTCCACTTGTGTGCAGAGAATATGAATGAATTTGCGAGTGTGTGTGTATGATTTGAACACTGCTCTGCAGCTGTCACAGTATCAATAACCAATGATGCTGCAGCACCTGTCTTCTTTGACATATACAGGTGCGTGCGTGCGTGCATGTGTGTGTGCACGCGTGTCCACCTTCTTTCAAATGACTGTCTCAATCATCTGGCATCCATCATGACACTGTGTGGTGTGTGTGTGTGTGTGTGTGTGTGTGTGTGTGTGTGTGTGTGTGTGTGTATGTGTGTGTGTGTGTGTGTGTGTGTTTTGTGTGTGTGTGTGTGTGTGTGTGTGTGTGTGTGTGTGTGTGTGTGTGTGTGTGTGTGTGTGTGTGTGTGTGTGTGTGTGTGTGTGTGTGTGTGTGTGTTGTGTTGTGTTTGTGTGTGTGAGTGCGCGCGTGCTTGTGTGTGCGTGCGTGCGTGCATGCTTGTGCGTGCTTGCGTGTGTCCTGCTTCCTTCAAATGACTGTCTAAATCATCTGGCATCCATCACAACAGCCATATGCAGTATCAGAGTAGTTAATGCAAGTTCCCCAGCTGAGCAGTTTTCTAACAGGAAATATTGATCTGTGTTCCCAAGTTACAACACATGTGGACGGCAAGCATTGATTGTAGATTTTTTCACATACAGACCCCAAAAAACGTATTGTGATTCTTCCCACACTTCATTCAAAGTTAATTCCATGATTTGCTTCTTTCAGATTGTTTGACTGACATTTTCCACATGGTGAAATCAACTTGAGAGGATTTTTTTGTGAAAAATGTAGCAAAATTCTGGTTTGCCTTGTAAGAAAATCACGTGTCTGCTTGATGATGATGATAACGATGCTTCTAGTGGAAACAGGATAGATTCTGATGATGAAACTGAGTCAGAAATGATTAAACCTGAAGTGACGGTGCCTTCAATTAGAGAGCTCTACACGTGATGAAACCCTCCATTTTGCAATAATATATCGACTATCATAACTGAAAAAAGTCTTTCAGATGAGGCTATAAACCAAGGCCCCGTGTGCGAACGCACGCAGAACATCTTGCACACATGTTAAATCCGGTGGGAACAGATGACATTTACAAAAACTGCATACACATGGGGACTGGATGTAAAAATAAAAAGCATATGAATGCTTATTCCATTATCCTCAACATAAAAGAATAAATAAATAAAAAAAAGAATAAATGAAAGATTAGCTAAAACAACCAATTATAAAGTAAAACAAACACCCGCAAAAAGTACACGACTCATTTCGCAGATTTGTTTTTCATGACTGTGTTTCCTCAGAGATGTAAAATTTCATGTGTGTTTACTAGTAATGAAGGGTGCTATAAAAACAACAACAACCAAACAAACCCACAAGTACTCTACTTGCCCCTGATAACCTCAGGGCAACCTCAGGCCAGTAGACTAGCATGCCTGAGGCAAGCCCAGCTACAACGTGCTACCACCCTGGGGGTCACCTACAATATAACCCACTCTGTCTCAACCAAAACCCGTTCCACTTTTTGGAAGAGTAGGCCGTTGTGTTCCATTGGCTACAGATGACAAAATTTACAAAACTGCATACACATGGGGACTGGATGTAAAAAAAAAAGAGAAACAAACCCAAATCACTAGTGCTTATTCTGTTATCTTTGAAATAAAAGAATAAATAAATTAAATTTTTTTTTATCCCACATGTGAAATAGTTACAAACACACTGGATCAGAAGCTTGTGAGTATAACTCTTTTCAAGACCCTTGCCATAGAGGCAGCCATACTCCAACTTCAGAGGATTTGTATGTAGTATGAATGAATAGGCCATTGTGCTCATATCACTGGAGAAAAAAAAAAAGCATAATCTGAAATGTTATGCCTTGAAACCTGTTTTTACACAACATCAGTTTAAAGCCTGTTTTCATCATCGGATAAATGCTTTAATTAAAACACACTAAAGTAGATCTTTACCTAGACAGATACCTTTAACTAAACGGACGTGATAAAAACAGATTCTCACCCAAGCGAATCCAGTCAGAACGGACAGTTTGATCTGAAACTTGCCAAAGCCGATCTGATCAATGGCTTGTTCCACAGTGTACGTTTCTGAAAAACAAAGCATGGCACTTTGTACATCACTCTGTATCAGCAAGTAAGACTTCTTCTTCTTCTCTCGTTCACTTTACACTGCCAGGAAAAATAATGGCATGTCCTTTCCAGCTCCTCTCGTGGGCCGTACAGCTTGGTTTGTAGGTTTATCTCTGTCGGCCACACTTTCTTCCTCAGGTCGCTGAATAGTGTATACCTTTGAAGGATGTGCTTGCCTGTCTGGTTTTCTTTACCACAGGCACACAGGGGAGAAGGAGCAAGTTTCAGCTTTGTGGACATATGGTGGTTTAGCCTGTTGTGCCCAGTGCGGAGTCTTAGAATTATGACTTGTACAAGTAAGACTCTGTTGAGGTCTATGACAATGTAACATTTAACCCCCTTGCATTCGGATTCTCTGGACTCAAACTGCCCCTAGATTTCGCATTCCATCACGAAATCAGGTCAGGCACACATGCTCGCTCGCCTTTTCCTAGTACATACCAGCAGCTATATTTACTTCCAGATTCTCAGCAGGGTTTCTACCTCTAGCCTGATAGAGCTTAGACATGTGGTAGCAATTAGTACTGGTCATGGAAAACTACTGTGTTAATCCTAACAAATCCTGGTTCAGGATTCAGGGGGGGGGGGTGGGGTGGGGGGCAATTATTCAATCCCGGCAAATCCCAGTTCGGGACTAAGAGGGTTAACGCAACAGAAACTTAGGCCCAGAGAGGGGGGGGGGGGGGGGGGGGGGGGTAGAGGGTTAACGGTTTGGGACTAAGGGTTAAGCAACAGAAATAGGCCAGAGAAGGGGGGGGGGGGGGGGGGTAGCCTTGTGGTTAGAACATTGCACTAGTTAAAATTTGACAAGAGATGTGAAGCAATGAAAATACACAAACAGAGCATATGCAGCGTTATATTAATATATACATACATATCATCATAATATGTGTGCACACATGTAGTGTGCACATGTGTAACAAAGTTAACATTTTATTTCCAGATGGTACACAGGGACACATTTTCTGACTTCTCTTTCTTGCTTAGCCTTAGCTTATATACTGTATTTACATATAAGTGGTGGTGTGGTGTGTGTGCGTGCGTGCTGCGTGCGTGCGTCTGCGTGTGTGTGTGTGTGTGTGTGTGGTGCGCGTGTGTGTGTGTGTGTTTGGGTGCGTAGCGTGTGAAGTCAAAATACTTCAGCATCCCATGATGAGCCTCATTGCAGGGTACAGCACTATCAGGTTTCACAGCATAAGGTAAAAGATCACAGACTACAACACAAATGAAATTTTACATAGTCATTGAGGGGTTTTCTTTTAGACAATGGCTTGCTATACAATTTTCAAACCAAAATTAAAATACTAAAATAAATCAGCCTTTCTGATGTGTATATATTATACAGACAGACAGACAGACAGACAGACAGACAGGCTGACAGACAGACAGACAGGCTGACAGACAGACAGACAGACTGACAGACAGTCACACTCACACACATCACACACACACAACCACACACACACACAACACACACACACACACACACATCACACACACACACACACACACACACACACACACACACACACACAACACACACACACACACACCTTACTTACAAATGCTCACACATAAACTCTGTGCGTGTGTGCTCGCCTGTGCACACACACGTGTGTACATGTGCTGTGCTTGTGCATGCACGTGTGCTCCCTTACATACACACATCATGCATATATGACATTCCAATATCACGAACATGCCAATAGTTTGACAGCACGACTGTCCTTTTTAACACTGTCAGCAAACAGAGGGTAGGAGGCCAGAAACATGCATGGCAGTGGACTAACTGCCACCCTCCCCCCACCCCCCACCCTTTTTTTTTCATACAAGAAGGAAACAAAAGAGCACAAACTGAAGCCCATGACAAATTCATTCACGTCATCATCGGCATTGTAAAAGGCCACTTTGTGTTTAATTTACAACTTTTGTTGATCTCTAAACGAGGCAGCAGCAGCACCAGGTGTGAGGAAAAGCAGAGCGCTAAGTGTGCCACATGAGCTCAAGTGAAGCAACAGCGGAACAGAGCATCCAGTTCGTGTGACTGCAGTTTGTGTGACTGCTGCTCTTCTTCTTTGAGTTCCGTGTACAGGCTATTTCTGGTTAGCCGTTTAACCCTAATCTAATGGGATTAAAAAAAAAACCCACCTTAACGTAACCAACTCTAGCAAACTGAAGAGCAGTATTTAAAAAAAAAAAAATTCTTTTTAGAAAACAGCGGTTGGGAGTAGTGTGTTTGAAGTCTACGGTATAAAATAAACAGTCATGGTAAAATCTGCTTCATTGCTGTAGAGATTTCCTGGGTGTCAGACATTATCACTCTATTAAGCGTTTCACTGCAGAATCATTAAGATCCTCATCTTCTATGGTTTCCTCGTGACTTGTATCCATGGCTCATTCTAAACTGCTGAATCCCACTAATACATGGACACATTTTACAAGACTTAGCCCTATACAAAATATAAATTCCATATATCATTATTATTATTACAGGATACACACCCATTCCTGTATTTCTTTTGTTCTGCTTTGTACATGTGATTTTTTTCACTATAAAATGCAAACACACACATAAAATGATAAATACACAGAGAACAGAACATGTACACACAGTGAAACTAAAACACACAACAAAGCCATTTTCATAATTACACCTTAATCTTACACCTTAACCTTAATCCATTCAAAAAGTTAAAAACAACAACAACAACAACAAAACCAACAACAAAATTTCACCCCCTCCAAACAACAGATTAGAACATCTTGCTCACACGTTAAAACCTGTTCTGCTTTTCAGAAGAGTAGGCCATTGTGTGCCGGTGGGAACTGATAACAAAAATTTACAAAACTGCATACCCACAGGGACTGGATATAAACAAGCACACGAGTGCTTATCCCATTATCCTCAATATAAAAGAATTTAAAAAAATCAAAAAAAATCCATAATCCTTGAAATAAAACGAAAAAAAACAACAACCAACCAACCAAAACCAAAAAAGAAAAAAAACCCTGAATCAACCCCCCAAAAAAACAGCCACCACCACCACCACAACACCAACACCAACAACAAAAACTCACCTTCAGAATCACGAGCACCTACAGACGCCAGGTCGGTCATGTTGCCGTCAGGTGAGCTGGGCTGTCGCTGCGCTCGGGCGGTGTACATGGGGGGGAAGGTGCGCCCCGCCTCGCGGTACATGTCCGTGATGTCCATCTCCACCTTGTCGTCCCCTTCCAGGTCCTCATAGGGGCTGTCCCTGCGGAACTTGACCAGTCGCGAAAGCATGGCTCTGGCCTGAGCTCTTCTCTTGACCGAGGATGTCCTGTCCCCTCTTTTGGCGCTGATGATCTGACTGTGGAGAATCAAGTACAGCACACTTTTGGTTTGGTTGATCGATTTATTTGATTGATTTATTCTTTTATGTTGATTGATTTATTTGATTGATTTGTTCTTTTATATCGAGGATAATGGAATAAGCACTCTTTGTGCTTTTTTTACTACATCCAGCCCCTGTGTGTATGCAGTTTTGTAAATGTCATCTGTTCCCACCGACACACGATGGCCTACTCTTACGAAAAGCAGAACAGGATTTAACGTGTGCGCAAGAGGTTTAATAGCAGCCATTTTTAAAACACATGAGTTTCACTCACGCTTTTGGTGCTGATGCTCTGACCGTTGAGAATGAAGTACAGAACATTTTGGTTTAATAATAAAAGCCATTTTTTTAAAACACAGGACTGTTTCACGCTTTTGGCAGATGCTCTGACTGTTGAAAATCGACACAGTGAGCAAGTCCAACATTACTCAGTCAAGGGTCCAGGGCTCAGTGCTAAGATTAAACCCTTCCTTTTACTTACCAAGTCAAAGTGTGGTCAGTTTTTGCTTATAATTAGCACTAAGCTGGGATGGAATCAATGGATAGCAGCTGAGAGGAGCTGAAAGTGGGGGATTCTGACAGCACACTTTGGTTAATAACAGCCATTTTAAAAACACATTGCTGTTTCACAAAGTTAAAAAGTTAAAGTCTGTCCCAAGCCTAAGGCTCATCAGGCCGGTGCTTATCCTGGTTTCTGTGGCGTTAAGCAACTGAGAGTCTGAGACTCCCCCCTGGATAGGACGCCAGTCTATCGCAGGGTTAACCCCCAACACAAGGTTGGCACCCCTTTTACACCTGGGTTAAAAGAAAAACATGTTGGTTGTGAAAAAAAAACAACCCACATCTTTGTACACAAGAAATATTTTGAAGGTGCTTGTCTTACAAAGTGGATAACAACCATCACATATAATATATGTCATGATGAAAAATACACACACACACATCACATATATATGTCATGATGAAAAATACACACACACACACACACACACACACACACACACACACACACACACACACACACACACACACACACACACACACACACACCACTCAATAGTGGTGCTTAAAGATTCATGACAGTTTCACAAAAATGAAAGAAACAGCAACATTTTTGTCATAAAAACAAACACCCACACATGATGTTATAGTGCTCAATGATGTTGATCTCGAAGATAACTGTTCTAAAAAGCTGATAACAACAGCAACCTTATTTTAAAAAAAAAAAGAAAAAAAAAAGCACATTATTTGTCATGAAATAAAACCCACACCTTTGTAAACGTTAAAAACAATAGTGATGCAGGTGACTGCTTTACAAACCTGACAGAAACAGTGACAGAACTGATACTTCACAACACAACTATTTAAACAGCAACAGATCCATTGTCACAAAAAAACACGATTTGTAAGTTTTGATGGTCATCGTTTTACACAGCTTATAGATCACCAGCAGAGATAATTGTTCACAAAACTGATAAAAACCAGCAACATACTTTTCTACTTTTTACAGATAATCTATGCTGTTTATCAAAAGAGTACAATATATAAAAATAATATGCACTGTAACTAAATCACATTACCAATTTCCCCTTGCAAAACTGTGATAGAAACAGCAATATCATTCATCTAATTTTCTATTTTTTGTGTTCAAAGTCCATGCTGAGTGTCATCAAAGAGAATGCATCGTATAATTTACAAACTTCCTCAGACACTGACAACATGCTACGTCTGACACACAAAGCCAAGCACACGCACACGCACACACACACACACACACACACACACCGACTTGCTATTTCCACATGATGAGTAAAGCAGCCACTTTTCAGCCTGATCAACATGTTTCCATGCGCAGGTGGTGGGGCATAGTGTTAAAGAGTCCCCCCTCCCCCACCCCCACCCCCAATACACATGGCAGACAATGGTGTCAGTTCTTCCTCCCACTTCCCTATGGTGGGGAATAGCACATGTGGTGGGGCATAGTGTTAAACAGTTGCCCCCCCCTCCCCCCCTATCCATCCACATGGCGGAGAATGTCCAGAGTTAGTGAGTTAGTTCTTCCTCCCACTTTCCCCTATGGTGGGGAGTAGTGTCCTCCTTCCTCTCTCCCCCCCCAGTCTCAAAGAATGATTAAATCCAAGTTGGAAAAGCAATGATCGTCAAAAATAAGTTAGAATAATTTTTAACAAAAACAGCATTATTTTTACACACACACACACACACACACACACACACACACACACACACACACACACACAGACACACACACAGACACACACACAGCTTGTAAGTCCAATGTATCACCTGGAAATAAAAGTCTGACTGTGACTTGACTTTCATTCATATTCACACACACACACACATGTGTACACCCACACACACACACATACCCCCCCCCCCCCCCCCACCCCCTACTGTCAGCATCACATGGATGCACAGGTGGGGGTGTCAATCCTAAGGCTATTCCATAAAATAAATTAATTCAACAACATTTATCTGTCTGCCGGGCCTCCCCCCACCTCCCCTCCCCCCACCTCCCCTCCCCCCACCTCCCCTCCCCCCCCAAATGGCTGACGATATTTAGATTTTCATTTCAGATAACTTGATTAGTTGATAAGTTCAATAAGATTCTGCATGCAAAATTGATAACAATAGCTCATAATAATTGACACAGTTGTAATTCTATCAGCTTTTTGTATTTAATCAAGATGAAAGGGGGAGGGGAAAAATGGAAGTGTTTTGCCCACAAGGAAAGTTCATGACAGCTACAGTCTATTGCTAAATAAAAATTTTTAAGTCAGCAGTTTCATACTTATTGGGGGGTGGGATAGCTAAGTGGTCAGAGTGCTCGCTTTCCCCCAGTCAAGTTAAGCAGCATCGAGTGTGGTTACCAGCTGGATGAGTGACCGTTTGCGTGCCTTGGCTTCAGTACAGTCCCCCCCAGTTCACTCAGCTGTAAATGGGTACCTGCCCTCTTTAGGGTCAAGGAAAGGAAAGCTGCAAGGGAGAGGAGGTGGGCACTGCCCTCAAAATGCTGGCCTCTAGAGAAGCTGAGGTCTCTGATGCCTCACTCCCCTATGACCGCCTAGGTTATAGGACACCTTTACCTTTTTTAATGCGTACATGGCATTAATGTTATAGTACAGTTATAGCTATAGTACATCTGTACTTCCTAACCACATTATGTGATAACTATATAGGCTTCACACTTACTCTCAGAAATGTTTGGCTTACGACTAGTGATGAAAATGAAGGATAGTACATGATAGTGCATACATACATGTACAGTGTGTGTGTGTGTGTGTGTGTGTGTGTGTGTGTGTACATGTGTGTTTTATATGCAATTTCTTGGTCAAAATGTCTCTAGTCTC
>CM060340.1:35958779-35971279 GCA_030674155.1 Stramonita haemastoma
CACACACACACACACACACACACACACACACACACACACACACACACACTCACTCACACACTCACACACTCGCATACAAACCGACCAAGTTGATGACTAGCCACAACTATACCATCACTACGAAACTGGCCTATTATGTGTGTATGGCTGGCCTATTCTGTGTGTATGGCTGGCCTATTCTGTGTGTATGGCTGGCCTATTCTGTGTGTATGGCTGGCCTATTATGTGTGTATGGCTGGCCTATTATGTGTGTATGGCTGGCCTATTATGTGTGTATGGCTGGCCTATTATGTGTGTATGGCTGGCCTATTATGTGTGTATGGCTGGCCTATTATGTGTGTATGGCTAGCCTATTATGTGTGTATGGCTGGCCTAGTATGTGTGTATGGCTGGCCTATTATGTGTGTATGGCTGGCATTATACTGTGTAAGGCTGGTATATTATGTGTGTAAGGCTGAGTTTTATATGTGTGTATGGAACAAGTTACTACTACGAGACTGGCAGCTGATGAATTGATACAGGAATGGCTATCCAACTTCAGGAATGGCTATCCAACTTATGTGGTGAGAAGAAACCCTGTGGAACTTATAATGAAAATTTTGGAGAAAAAAAGACTGATTTGACTTCTCTCTCTCTCTCTCTTTTGTTTGTTTTTGTTCGTGGCTAAAATCCCAAAGTTTACCGATAGTATGATTTTTGCGTAGGCATCCACTTTTTCCGTAGCCCGATTCCGCCTTTTTTATTTTATTTTATTTATTTTTAAAAATTATATTCTTTTATTTTGAGGATAATGGGATAAGCACTCTTGTGCTTTTTTACATCCAGTCCCCGTGTGTATGCAGTTTTGTAAATGTCATCTGTTCTCACCGGCACACGACGGCCTACTCTTACGAAAAGCGGAACAGGATTTAACGTGTGCGCCTTGAAGGTTAATGTCTAAACACGACACTGGTGAACAGGCGCTTTCTTTTTCTTTGTTTTTTTTTTTTTTTTTTGGTCGTCCGTTCTTACGTGCACGATTGGCCTTGTCTTCTAAAAAGCAGAACAGGCTCTAACGTGTGCAGAAGATGTCCTGCGTAGCCTACGTGGGCACACAGGGCCGCGGTTAATAGTCTCATTCGACGGACTTTCGGGGCAGCTGAGTCAGTACTGGTGTGGCCGACGGTGATAACCCTACAGCTCAAGCTGTACGGCCCACGAGAGGAGCTGGAAAGGACGTGCCATTATTTTTCCCAGACACGTCCGACAGTGTAAAGCGAACGAGAGAAGAAGTGCTGATGTTAACTCTAGGGGAAAATCCCCTTGAGCGTTTGTCTTGATGGTGGCTGGAACCAGGGCTTGATCCCCGGGCCGTCAGATCGCCAGCGCAATGCTCTATCCACAATATCATACCGCCCCTTTTCTTTTAATAGTAGTTTTTATCGCATTTTGGATGCACGCAAATCAACGATTTTTTTCCCCTTCTACTCTGTGTGTGTGTGTGTGTGTGTGTGTGTGTGTGTGTGTGTGTGTGTGTGTGTGTGTGTGTGTGTGTGTGTGTGTGTACGTGCGCGCGCGCGTGTATGTATATTGTGGTGTGTGTGTGTGTGTGTGTGTGAGAGAGAGAGAGAGAGAGAGAGAGAGAGAGAGAGAGAGAGAGAGAGAGAGAGAGAGAGAGAGAGAGAGAGAGAGAGAGAGAGAGAGAGAGAAGAGAGAGAGAGAGAGAGAGAGAGAAGAGAGAGAGACAAGGCAAGGCAAGGCAAGGCAAGGCAAGGCAAAATTCTTTTATTCGAGGATAATAGATAAGCACTCATGTGCTTTTTTACATCCAGTCCCCGCCCTTTTCAGGGAAAACATCAAGATAAAAAGATACTAAACAGTAACTATATGCAGTACCAAACAATATAAAGGAATAAGGACATTATACATAATAAGATAATAAAAATGCACACTTTCAGAAGACGAAAATCAGAAGCCACAATAAAATGATTTTGATTATAAAAGAAAAGAGAAGCGTTAATAGATAAAGAGCAACCAAAGAAACATAATGAAATAAACAACTTAGCAACCAAGAAAAGTCCACCCAAAAATACTTAGCTACAACATTGTTACAACTCATAACAACAAAATGAACTCAGAAGGAACTAAAGATAATGCAATGATTATAATGATGACAATAAGAATAATATCAACAATAGTGATAATAGTATGATAATAATACACGTAAAACTCACTCCTACACGTAGGTCACACACACACACACACACACACACACACACACACACACACACACACACACACACACACACACACACACATACATACATACATACATACATACATACATACATACATACATACATACATACATACATACATACATACATACATACATACATACATACATACATACATACATACATACATTCATACATACATACATACATACATACATACATACATACATACATACATACATACATACATACATACATACATACAACTCACTCACGCATGCACGCTCGCAGGCAAATGCACATACAAATCACACACACACACACACACACAAAATGCACACACACACACACACACACACACACACACACACATACACACACACACACACACACACACACACACTTACTCACACTTACTCACACTTATATTTATAAGCACATATCCGCAGGCGCACATGTACTTGAGGTGGTAGGTTTTTTGTGTTTTTTTTTTTCTTTAAAAAAAAAAAAAAAAAAAAAAAAAAATTAGTCATAGAAAAAAGAAGAATGATACAAGTCAAACAATCATATCAGGTGACAATATTATCATTTCTTTTACATTCATACTTCATATAAAAAAGAAGAAACAAAAGCAAGCAGCAAAGTTAAAACAGAAAATAAACAAGAACAAGACATCAAAAACTTGAGGTAGGACCCATCAACAACCACAACAAAAAAGTCATGCAAATAATATTTTAATACAAGGGGAGACGACAAATAAAAACAATTATCCCCCCCCCCACACACACACACACAACACCCAAACACACTCACCACATACACACACACACACACACACAAATTTCGCGCTCATGTCATCAATAAACTTCATTTTAAAAGAAATATATGCCTAATTTTAATCAAGTCATGTAACGGAACACAAAAAGAATCCATCCGCTGTAAGGCATATATATTAAAAAATACATATTCTAATACCTGAATCTTATGATTATGTATTTATGGTCATAGAAATCGCGTTCTTAACCATTTTGTAATCATAATGAACATAATTATTCAGCTTACTTGAGAATTAAAAAATTATACAAAATCAACTGCATTCAACACGTGATTATTAAATAGTACAAAAGGTGAATAAAGTATTTCTCAATATGGATGATAACATGTTTAGGCAACGAGAGAGAGAGAGAGAGAGAGAGAGAGAGAGAGAGAGAGAGAGAGAGAGAGAGAGAGAGAGAGACAGAGACAGAGACAGAGAGAGAGAGAGAGAGAGAGGACAGAGAGACAGAGAGTACACAGTACATTTTTAGCCAGGTAGTATTGCGCACAATTTTCAACTGACCAATAATATCATCACTTAACACTCCCTATCTTTTACTTATGCATATATAAAGAATATACTATATGATAAATGTGACATGAAAATAAAATATTAAAAATTTACTCTTTGAAATCAGTTACAAGTTACAAGTGCACAAAGATAAGATACATATAAGATACATTTAAACACACACACACACACACACACACACACCTGAATCTTATGATTATGTATTTATGGTCATAGAAATCGCGTTCTTAACCATTTTGTAATCATAATGAACATAATTATTCAGCTTACTTGAGAATTAAAAAATTATACAAAATCAACTGCATTCAACACGTGATTATTAAATAGTACAAAAGGTGAATAAAGTATTTCTCAATATGGATGATAACATGTTTAGGCAACGAGAGAGAGAGAGAGAGAGAGAGAGAGAGAGAGAGAGAGAGAGAGAGAGAGAGAGAGAGAGAGAGAGAGAGACAGACAGACAGACAGACTGAGAGACAGACAGACAGACAGACAGACAGACAGACACAGACAGAGACAGAGATAGAGACTCAGACAGACAGGCAGACAGACAGAGACAACGAGGAACACAGTTACGGAGACAGATATGCAAACGAACAGATATAAGACACCATTTAAACAAACAAGGGCAGACACTGAGTAACAAGAGATACACCAACAGACAGCAACCCCCCCAAAAATAATCACCCAAAGAAATCACACTACCATATGAAAAAACAACAACAACAAACAAACAAACAGACAAACCAACCAATCAACCAAACCAACAAACAACAAACAAAGCAGAAATCCAATGGATCTGGTTGGATGCTGATGCTACTTACATTTCTGCAGCAGGTGGCGTAGTTTCCTGGTCTTCATGATGACTGTTGAATGTCTGATAACTGTCCTGTGAAGATACTGGGATGTTTTGGTGGGCAGGGTTGAGCACACCCGATGCAATCTCCACCATTTCCTGCCCATTCTGTAGGGAAGCATCATTACCTATGGGAGGGGCGGGTTCTGTTATCTCCAGTTTACAAACGATATCCAAGGGACGATCTGTGTGGCTGAGCTCCTCAAAGTCGTTCATGTTTTGACCAATCAGAAGGCACTTTAGAAAAGTGTCACAAAAGTGGGAAAATTCTCACATTTAAGGCTGTTGATAAGATTTTTTAGCTGGAGGTCAGTGTGACTTTTATTGACAAATGTGAAAGTGAATGTGGTACTTCCAGCAAAATACGACAATAGCATTAAACAGTGCAGGATTCTGTTGGACAACTCCAGAATGATGAATATGGGTCATCTGTGTCGAAACAATGCCGCCATCATGAGAACTGTGATACAAGCGATGGTATCAGGAATTCACTGACCACTGTCCGTTAGTGCATGATTATGTGCAGCATCTGCAGCAGGCGAGTTGTGATCCCTCAGACTGCTAACTGGCCGTCACTGTGCTGTAGCCTACCTGAAAGAAAAACCAAGACACTCAGCTGGGATACAGAATGATTTGAGGCTTTCTTGATATGCTTCCTATTACAACAACTACAAAAATAATGATGATGATGATAATGAAAACAACAACAACAACAACAACAACAACAATAATAATAATAATAATAATAACAACAACAACAACAACAACAACAACAATAACAATAACAATAACAATAACAATATAGTAATAATAGTTTGCTAAAGCAAATCAAAGGGCTTGCATTCGACCCATACAACACACGAGCAATAAATAACAATTAATAGTTTTAGCAAATTGGAATGTACACACACACACACACACACACACACACACACACACACACACACACACACACACACACACACACACACACACACACACACACGTGCACACATTTATAAAGGTTACAGACTTTGGCAGGGTGAAGGGGATTTCAGATGTTGAAGGCAGGGACAGATAGGAGATAGAAACAGAAGGCGAAAATGTTAGGTTTGAAATAAGTGTGTCTTGAGGTTGGATTTAAAAGTGTTATAAGTAGACTTTGGTCGAAGGGAGGGAGGAAGGTCATTCCAGATGATGGACCAGAAATAGAGAAAGAGCTGCGGCCAACGGTAGATAGATAGATAGGTTGAATCTAGGTATTCAGAGGGAACGAGGAGGTGTCTACAGGTGAAGACATTCACAGAGGTAGGTGGGTGCAGTTTTGTGTGGAGACATTTGTAACAGAGGGTGCTGATCTTGTAGTTTACTCTCTGTGGTACGGGCAGCCAGTGGAGAGATTGCAAGAGAGGGCCAAATGTGCTAAGATTTTTCTTTCTGAGGACCAGCCTTCATGCCACAAACCAAACCCCAACAGAGGAGGCAGTCAGAAGCCCCCTAATAGGGGCCAGGCACACTCAGCATCCTAATAAGGGCCACCAGAAGTGGGGGAAGATCTTCTTCTTCATCAAACGCTCAGACAGCAACTATTGTTGTCTGTCATGTGAGCGAAAATGCGTTGCGCTGCCGTTAAGCGCCTGACAAGTCAGGCCCAGCGCATCCGACTTTGGAGTGGGAGAGAATTGTCATCTTTAGAGTCGTCCTAGACAAAAAGGCAGGGAAAGGGACCAAGAAGGCAGAGTATAGACAAGAAGGTGACAGGAAGAAAAGGAAAACAAAGAGAAGGATGGAAAAGAAGGAATTCCTGTTACAGAATTTCCAGAGGGAAAAGGGTGAGTTTTACGTCCTCATGGCAATAATATTAATAATAATATTAATAATAATATGGCTATATGATAGCCTTTAGGAACAAGCTGGTGTGGGTGCAAGCACCCACAGAGAGATCGGTTTTGTTGTTCCTCACAGGGAGGAGGACAAAGGTGTCCTTCATTTCACACCAAAGGCTGACACAACACGTTGCCAGGACAGCTAATAATCATAAGGGTGTGGAGTGTGGATGAGGGAGAGGCAACAGCTGCAGGGGGCACAGTCAGGGGGAAAACCCCCACCATCACCAGGTGTCATATCTGTCACCCATCCAAAATGGGCTGATATCTACTGCTCAGGGCGACGGGATAGCTCAGTGGTCAGAGCGATCGCTTTCCCCATACCAAGTTAAGCAGCGTGGAGCCTGATTGCCAATTGGATGGGTGACCGTTTGCGCGCCTTGGCTACAGTACAGTTCCCCCAGCTATAAATGGGTACCTGCCCTCTTTTAGGGCCAGGGAAGGTAAAGCAGCGAGGGAGAGGAGATGGGCGCCGCCCTCAACATGCTGGCCCCTAGAGAAGCTGAGGTCTCTGACGCCATGCTCCCTTGCGACCACACAGGTTATGGGACACCTTTACCTTTTTTATTTTTTTATTTTTTTTTTTTTAATCTGCTGCTCAAAGAGCAAAGTGTGAGACGTATGTACAGTTTGCATACAACAATAATATAATACACTTCACTTCAGATAATACACTTCACTGATGGCAAGCCGCGGTGCCCACAACACCATAGACCCCGAGAAACATTAGTTTTAAGAAATAAATACATTTCTTTTCTGTTACTGTTTTTTTCCCTTTCTTCCTTTTTCGTGTCATTATTTACATACGGATAATAAAACACCAAACGATTCTGTGTCTGATGAGTTGGTGCGGCATCCAATTTATTGAAGTCCTTAGATATGACGTATGAAATATCAGGTCCTTAAATAGGATATGTAAAAAATAGGGATCAGTTAAAACTGATAAGAATGGTTGACAGGTATTTCCATGAAAGCAGCAGCTTACATAATTCTGTTTTTAAGAAAACGGTACAAAGAATATGATCAACTCCTGACTTCAGTGGAAAATCGCAAACTGAAGTGGTACAGGCACGTCACACGAACATCTGGACTGGCCAAGACTGCCATACAGGGAACAGTACGAGGAGGGAGATGAACAGGCAGACAGAGAAAAACGATGGGAAGACAACATCAGAGAGTGGACTGGCTTTGAGTGGAACGATTTGCTACGGAAAGCTGAGGACCGCGGGGAGTGGAGGAAGCTGGCTGCAAAATCTTCAGTGGTGCCACCAATGTCTACAAGACTACAGGAGAGGTGAAGGTGTGAAGGTGGGGGTACATGGACCAGGGTCACAAGTGTTGGCTGATGTTTGAATTTGAGTAGGTTTTTTTAATTTAATATAAAAAAAAAATTCTTTTATATCGAGGATAATGGTATAAGCACTCTTGTGCTTTTTATTTGTTATTTTTAATCCAGTCCCAGTGTGTATGCAGTTTTGTAAATGTCATCTGTTCCTACCGGCACACGATGGCCTACTCTTACGAAAAGCGGAACAGGATTTTAACGTGTGTGCAAGATGTTCTGCGTGCGTTTGGGAGGATCAGGGCGTTGAAAAGACTACAGTTATTGTGAAATACTCCAGACAAAGAATTATTGATAGCTGCAGACAGCAAGATCGGCGTCATCACACTTAAACTATACTGAATTTTGCAGGGTGTTGTAAGCTTCTGAAAACATTGCACTTGACGGAATCATATTAAATTATGTGAAGTGGACATGAACAGACAATATGAAAAGGGCAATGACTGGAGTGTTAGATAGGTATTTCGGTAGAGTCTTTAGAGACGGTGACAAATAGGAGCTTAATTACATTTGCTAATAAGTTAATCTATGGAGAGATCAAACGAATGACACTTTTTTGCTTTTTTGCTCTGATCTGCTCTAAGGGATTTGAGATTCAAGTGATACTAGGCTACCTCCTAGATATTAGAGAATAACAAGGTTTGTTTGGATGAAGTTTGCTCATGTTGAAAACACACACACACACACACACACACACACACACACACACACACACACACACACACACACACACACACACACACACACACATTCAGTATATAAACAGCAAATGCCCTACACGGGGTGACCCAGGAAGGTTGTTTTTTTTCCCCCTCCATTTTTTTCTTTTTATAAATGGTTTTACCTATTACGAATTAGTTTGTAGGTCATCAAATATCAACACAGTGTTTGTGATCTGTTTCTCTTTATGTCCAATGGTCTGTATTGCACCATACACAAAGTTATCATAATTATGTGATGTAGCTACCTCTGTAAAACTGATGTGGCCTACTCGAGTTCCTACTGTTTGTTTATAATGTGTATAGGCTACATACCCCCTCCGAGAAGGGGGGTAGGCTCTGACCTTTAGTCTGAATAAAACTCGTGACTCAATCATGACTAATTATTCTCTCTCTCTCTCTCTCTCTCTCCTCTCTCTCTCTCTCTCTCTCTCTCTCTCTCTCTCTCTCTCTCTCTCTCTCTCTTGGATCTCCCTTGGATACAGTCAAGAAAACTTTTGCTCTGTGTCAAATTGTAGTAAAATACCAATTCCTGCAGCACCATGCCCGTTGTCGGCCTTCCAACAGCGCTGGAAAACACCTTGTGTGCTCTGCTAGAGGGGAGTCACCTGACCTCCTGGAAAGTGACAGGAGAAGGCGACAATATGACTGTCGTTCTGCGACTGAGAAGTGGCTGTGAACCTGACAGCATGGCGAGTCAACAGGGGCAGCATTCATCTTCCCAGTTCTATCGCAAAAAGCCGCCAAGCCAGCTGAGGAGGGACAGGAGACGACTGGAGAAGAGGAGACAGGCAGCTACGATGCCAGAAGTTGAAGCATCAAGTGAATTTACAACTTATGGGAATTCTGGACAGTTGTTTATGCTAACTCCCCCAGTAACTGGCGCTGTCACTGACACACCCCTGTCACCAGACAACACACCACGGCCTGTCTTGTGCTACGCACGTGAATTTCGCCCTGCATCCCCTGACGTCACCGTGCCTACCGACCCAGATACAGCGGCTGATCGGCAGAGCCAAATCGACCTAGTTGACGTGCCTGCCACTGACGCTGCGCTGGAAGAGGATTGTGACCCCTGCTTGGTCAAGGTACGTGACGCTGGATACGGGGTGGAGCTGATACGTGACTATGTTGCTGAACTGACTGACCGATCGCTACAGAAAAGGCTCAGGAACACAAAAAGAAATCAGGACTTTTTCCGTGTTTTCGTTTCCAAAGACAACCCTGAAGCTTTGATCTGTGAAAGTGATGACATGGTTTTCGAGTTCAGTTGGACAGCAGCAGCAGGTGACGAACCATCCGACTTCTATTGGCTGGCTAAACGAAGCCTACGACACATGACGCAGGACGAACGGACAGTCTACGACAAGCTACGACAGTGGACACCCACCGATCGGAAAAAGTTTAAAGACAAAATCAGTGCTGGAATTCGTGTTATGAATGTGATCATGGACGCTGTGAGATTTTTCCTTGGTTAGCTAAGTTTGTTCATGTGTGTGTGTGTGTGTGTGTGTGTGTGTGTGTGTGTGTGTGTGTGTGTGTGGTGTTTGTGTTTGTGTGTGTGTGTGTGCGCGTGCGAGTAAGTCTGTGCGTGTGAGAGTGTGTGTGTGTGTGTGCGTGTGTGAGTGAGTGTGTGTGTGTATGAGTGAATGTGTGTGTGTGTGTGTAGGGCGCGCGCGTGGGTGTATGTGTGTGTGTATACATGCGTATGTGTGTGTATGTGAGAGAGAGAGGGGGGAGAGAGAGAGAGAGAGAGAGAGGGGGGGGGGGGGGGAGGGGAGAGAGGGAGAGAGAGAGAGAGACACCAAGCGAACTTTCTGCAGGCATACCTGTGACGGAATATCACGAGCCAGTGGGCATAAAGGACAGAGGCAGAGTGACATGGAAACCTTACCACGGACTTCATCGTTTGTGCTGTGTTGTCAATGATTGTATGTCTAGTGTATCTCCACCGTCCCTACTGCCGTCCCTTTGCAATGGGCGAAAGCTTTACGCAATAAATGCTGTGAATCGTGAATTATGAACTGTAAGAAAGATAGCACGAGCCAGTATCTTTGTACCATGATGTGGAAACCATGCCATGAAGATCATTTGGGCTGCAACCATATTTTGTTTCTTGTTTTTGTTCAATATGGTTATTTGTGTTGTGCCCAATCCCCTTCCCACTGTCCCCTTGTGAATGGGCTGAAAAAAGCTTTCACAATAAGAACTAGTTGTGCCAATCCTCACTGTCTTGTGCATTGGCTCATCTACATACTATCTTCATCTCATTCTTTCATGTCTTCTCTCTCTCTCTCTCCTCTCTCTTCTCTCTCTCTCTCTCTCTCTCTCTCTCTCTCTCTCTCTCTTCTCTCTCTCTCTCTCTCTCTCTCCTCTCTCCTCTCCCTCTCTCGTCCCATTTGCGAACGCACGCATAGGCCTAACATCTTGCGCACACGGTAAATCCTGATCCACTTTTCGTAAGAGTAGGCCATCGTGTGCCGGTGGGAACAGATGACACGATTTACAAAAAAACTGCATACATACGAGGACTGGATGTAAAAAAAAAAAAGCACATAAGTGCTTATCCATAATCCTCGATATAAAAAACTCCTCTCCTTCTCTCCATCCTCTTCTCACTCCATACTCTCTCTCCTCTCTCTCTCTCTCTCTCTCTCTCTCTCTCTCTCTCTCTCTCTCTCTCTCTCTCTCTCTCTCTCTTCTCTCCTCTCTCTCTCTCTCTCGGTCCCATTTGCGAACGCACGCATAGGCCTAACATCTTGCGCACACGGTAAATCCTGTTCCACTTTTCGTAAGAGTAGGCCATCGTGTGCCGGTGGGAACAGATGACACGATTTACAAAAAAAACTGCATACATACGAGGACTGGATGTAAAAAAAAAAAGCACATAAGTGCTTATCCCATTATCCTCGATATAAAAGAATAAAACTCTCTCTCTCTCTCTCTCTCTCTCTCTCTCTCTCTCTCTCTCTCTCTCTCTCTCTCTCTCTCTCTCTCTCTCTCTCTCTCTCTCTGTCTCTCTCTCTAGTCCTTCGGATGAGACTTTAAACCGAGGCCCCGTGTGCGAACGCACGCAGAACATCTTGCGCACACGTTAAATCCTGTTCCGCTTTTCGTAAGAGTAGGCCATCGTGTGCCGGTGGGAACAGATGACAATATTTACAAAACTGCATACACACGGGGACCGGATGAAAAAAAGCACATGATTGCTTATTCTGTTATCCTCGATATAAAAGAATAAATAAATAAATAAATAACTCTCTCTCTCTCTGTGCCCATCCCACGGGGCTATGGGCTTCTGTCCTGGTTAAGGTCGACTTAGCTGGGCAGTCAGTAAGTTAGTTAAAAAAAGAAAAAAAAAAAAGAAAAAAAAAGAAGGGCTATCTCTTCATGTGACACACTGCAGTACTGCATATGTCTTGAGGCATTACAAAGAGGGTCTGCTCTTCGCTTGAATGATTATCCCTTTACAACCCCCCCTCCCCCCTCCTTCTCCTCCTCCCCAATCCCCCTCTCACTTCAGTCACATGCCTGCAAATCTTGTTCTGTTTGACTGCTTCTACCGTTTGAAGTATTTGACACTTAGCCCTATTAATGTTTCCAAGCATGACAATTTTTTTTGTTGTCTTTGTTCGAGTAACTGTGTCCCTCTTTCCCAATCCAGTAGTTTTACTGCCAGTCCTTAAGTTGTTTTCGCTTTCGACTGTTCCTATACCATACATCCCTCGCAGGGCCTCTTCATTAGGAAAAAGTGGGGAAGGGGAGAGGAAGAAGTACAAGGGAAGTTACTGCGACAATAGCTCCTTTATTTCTGGGTAGTAGTAGTAGTCTTTCTTGTTAGTGTTATTCCACACACACACACACACACACACACACACACACACACACACACACACACACACACACACACACACACACACACACACACACACACACTCACACACACACACCACACACACACACACACACACACACACACACACACAACACACACACACACAGAAAGGTCTAAATTCACTTGATGTGAATAGACGTTAAACTAAACACACACACACACACACACACACACACACACACACACACACACACACACACACATACACACACACGCATGCACATTAACACACTAGCACGCACGCACGCACGCACGCACA
>CM060340.1:35976279-35985101 GCA_030674155.1 Stramonita haemastoma
TGTGCTTTACGGATTTTACACTGCGAGCATAACTGACAGAATAACAGCTTTTCGCGTTCTGGTTATTTCGTTTCCAGCAAAACCGGACACCTTCACAGCAGCATAGTAGCAACAACACAGGCGAGAGGAGTAGAATAAGCAGCCTAGTATTTTTCAAGTGCGTCAGTTACGTTTGAGAAATCTTGCTCCCTGGTGAAAAAAACAAACCCACATTGATTTCAATGACAAGCTGTTAATTTACGCCAGTAAACTGTCCGGGTGTTTGTTTTTAGCCAGTAGGTTTGCATATTATTGTTACGGATTTAGGATCCTACAAGAAGCGACACAAATCCACGCACGCACACGCACATACACACACGCACACACAACACACGCGCGCGCACACACACACATACGTGCGCGCGTGCACGTGCCAAAGTAACCCTATCACCACCCCCCCCCCCTCCCCCAAACAAACAAAGCAACAACAAAAAAACCCGACTAAAAAGACGAATAAGACACTAGAGGCCTTTAAAGACATGAGAGAGAGAGAGAGAGAGAGAGAGAGAGAGAGAGAGAGAGAGAGAGAGAGAGAGAGAGAGAGAGAGAGAGAGAGAGAGAGAGAGAGAGAAGAGAGATGTAAACATGCTACAAGTACTGAGTAGTATAAGAATCATGCGTCTGGAATTGTGTACCCCCATGTGCTTTCCGAGAAAGATAAGCCATTCCTCAACTTTATTATTTAAGGTTCAAGAAAATACTTTTAACAACTTATGTGGTACAAGTATTGGACTTGTTGTTGTGCGTTCCCCAGCTTAACACCCTGGGGGTTCCCAGAATGTGCACTCTTGACTCGTTCATCTCCCCCTGGGAATCACTTAGAGATCGAAACTGTACACTGGATGACGAGTTTGCGGGTAATATTGGACTTCTAAATGAAAGAATGAAACACACTTCACATAACACGATACATTTCCTTTCATTTTTCTTAGGTTTGAGTGAATATGTGTAACAACTGGTGCGTTTCAAATGTTTTCAACTTTTGATAAATACGCGAAACACATCTACCATAACGCTGCCAGTTTTATACACGTAACTCAATATTCACTGAATTATTAACAAACAAAAAGAAGAAAAAGACCAAGAAACTCAACTAAACTGAAATAACAATGTTACGAATAAGCTTACATCTAGCTGTTTGGGTGAATTAAATTTTTTTTTTAATAAGTAGGTAGCATATTTCACGAATATACTTTAAATGAACATAAAACAAACAAATAGAAAAAAAAAGATAGGCCTAAGAGAGAACAGATTGCAGGTTCAGTTAGGCAGAATTGCATCAAAGCCTTACGAAAATGAAAACCCTTTTAAGTTGTCAATCATACAAATGAACTCTGACATAACTATTGAGTGTGTGTGTGTGTGTGTGTGTGTGTGTGTGTGTGTGTGTGTGTGTGTGTGTGTGTGTGTGTGTGTGTGTGTGTGTGTGTGTGTGTGTGTGTGTGTGTGTGTTTCAATTTAACTCTTTCCCCTTCAGTGATATTAGACGAAAGTGTGTGTGTGTGTGTGTGTGTGTGTGTGTGTGTGTGTGTGTGTGTGTGTGTGTGTGTGTGTGTGTGTGTGTGTGTGTGTGTGTGCGTGCATGTGTGTGCGTGCGTGCGTGCGAACGTGCGTGTGTGTGTGTGTGCGTGCGTGCGTGCGTGTGTGTATGGTGTGTAGTATGGTTTGTTAAAAAATCATGTAAAAACAAGCAGCTTGTTTTCCAGAATCTCCTAACTCACTTTCATACCAATCAAGGAATGCTGGTGTAGGTGGACCACAGGAGCTCCGTATAGGGAGGATGAAGTCTGGGGTTCAAATCTCATCGGAGCTAAACTTTCTCCCCATTTCCTTCACTGTGTGTGGTGGTCTGGTGGCCAGGCATTTGGGACAGAACTTCAAACCCATGTCCTGCATGTTGTACACCTTTTGTATGCCTGTTAGGACAATCATCAAATCTATGGTCCGATCTAGAGTGTTAGGACAATCATCAAATCTATGGTCCGATCTAGAGTAGTAGTTGTTGTTGTCGTTCCCCTGCTTAACACTCTGGGGGTCACCCAGAATGTGTTCTCTGACTCACTTTTCCCACCTGGAAATCCCTGTGAGATTGAAATTGCACACACTGAATGAGAAGTTTGCGAGTATGACCATTTTCAAGTACCTCGCCATATAGGCAGCCATACTCCGACTTCAGAGGCTTTTTTCTCCTTTAAATGAGAGTGCAGGTTGTTCTGTTAAGAGCTTGTCATGGCTGAAGGCAATCTCAACACAACATTTTACAACATCACAACATTTTAGTGTAGGCCTTGGCAATGAGCTGACATCAGTAACTGACACAACTTTTGGCCTGAGCCAGACCTAGAGTAGTAAAGGACGACTACCACCACCTCAAAAGAGAAGAACAAGTCCTAATTCTAAGACTCCGCACTGGGCACAACAGACTAAATCACCATATATCCACAAAGCTGAAATTCGTTCCTTCTCCCCTGTGTGCCTGTGGTAAAGAAAACCAGACAGGCGAGCTCTTCCTTCAAAGGTGTAGCCTACGCTATTCAGCGACCCGAGGAAGAAAGTGTGGCCAACAGAGATAACCCTACAGACCAAGCTGTACGGCCCACGAGAGGAGCTGGAAAAGACATGCCATTATTTTCCCCTAGACACATCTGACAGTGTAAAGCGAAAGAGAAAAGAAGAAGAGAAGAAGATATGCCTCTCGATCTCTGAAGTCGGAATACGGCTACCTAAATGGCGGGGAATACATACAGTCGTACACGCATAAAAAATCTCACCATTGGTAAACCGCCGAGCTCCAGCCGAGGAACAAAAACCAAAAATGCCCGTAAAAACCTACTCTCGTGGGAAAGACATATGCAAAACAAGAACCCCCCCCCCCCCTCAAACAACAACAACAACAACAAAACCAAACCATTCCCTAAAACAAAAAACAACAACAAAACAACCCCCCCCCCCTAAACAAACCCAACACTAAAAAAAAAAAACCCAACCAAAACAAAGCACAACAAAACAAATTAAGGGGGTGGTGGAGAAGAAAAGATAAACTGGATGGTACAGAAATATGGTGATGCACTTTTTTGGGGGGGGGGGGGGAGAGGGGGGGGGGAGGCAACCTGAATCCAGGCACCTGAACGTTATGCTTAAGTGCTATACAGTAGCCTACAACTCAAACTGGCTTACATACCCAGACAAATTATCCGTGGTAAATAGGCCACTACGTAGGTAAATCATACCCACACAGTTTTTAGTACTACTGCCATTAGGAAATGAAACGCATCCGAAATAGGAAAAGCAGGTTAATGGCTTGGGAACCACACATGAACAATGCACTGAAAAAAATCACATGATGAAGAAGGAAAGACAGGCAGACATAGACAACGTCATGTGGGGGAACAACGTTACTGAAAAGATCCACATTCGAGACCAAGGTATTGGCACACGACCGCAACATGTGGAGAGAGCAGGTGTTGTAATTTGTAAAACAACAACAACAATAATAATAATAATAATAATAATAAGAAGAAGAAGAAGAAGAAGAAGAAGAAGAAGAAGAAGAAGAAGAAAAGAAGAAGAAGAAGAAGATAAGAAGAAGAAGAAGAAGAATAAAAGGAATTTATATAGTGCTTTATCTTGCAAACACAAATCAAAGCACCTGCATTCAGCCAATTCTTACATGTATGCAACCAATAACAATTTAGATTTTTTTTATAACAAAGTCAAATGTAGGGGGAGACCGGGGCAGGTCGGGCCATGGGGCAGGTCGGGTCACCTTAAAAATAACCGCCTAAACCGTAATTTTCCGCCGTTTTCTTTGCATTCCTCGTTTTTGATCGACTGGATCTACTGCAGACACCAATTTGTAAGCCTGTGGTACTGGTGCTTCCAAGTCATCTGGCAAAACCTCCCTGGTTTTTCACCGTGAGTAACTTTTTATGCCACTTTCCTGACTGAATAACTGCTCAAGGAATTTTCTGTTCAACGTTCTATTTGATGTAATCTATTCTTAGATCACTTGGCAGAATGTTTATGCTGGGTTCTGCAGCTCAATTTGATTGGTATGTGTAAAAAAGTTAAAAGTTTGGAATCATACAGTATGGGGCAGGTTGGGCCGGGGTAGGTTGGGCCACTGTCCCAACCTGCCCCTGGGTCACCCAAAGCTGCCCCATAGTGGATAATTGATACTTTACACTCTTGTTTCTTAATTGTGATGTGTTCTTATGCTCTGTTCTCTCTTTTTTCATGAACAGATGGTGATGACTTACAAGAAGACGACAACACAAGGACAGGTCTCCACAAGTGTCTGCCCAGATGCTGTAGATGCTGTTCTGAAATGGTGGTCATTGCATAATGCTTCTTAACCTTTTCATATTCCAAAAGAGACTCTGAGACATGCAGTTGAAAAATCAAACGAAGGCAAAGAATTCCAGAGTTTTACAGATACCCGCAAGACTAGACAAGTGTTCGGTGAAGCTGAGAAAATGGAACTGACAGAATATGTACTGAAAGCTTCATGGATCGGTTTCCCCCTGGATTTCAAGACTGTAATGAGTCTATAGCATCAACTTGCAGAAACAAAATCAGGTGGACACCTAGCTGGGCTGTCAATGGAATGGCAGGTGAGGACTGGCTTTCTTAAACGTCAAGTGTGTATAAGGAAGCCTACACCTGAAGCTACCAGCCATGTAAGGACAACAACTTTCAACAGGACAAATGTGACGCTCCACCACATAATGAGACACATTGTACCACAGGTCAATTTTTAGTGATTGACATGTTATAAAACTGCAATAAAATGGCTATACAATACAAAAAAACAGATTGAAAATCGGACAATTCTAGGAAAAGTTATTGCAAGTTGAAATGCTAGACTGCAGGAAATGACAAAATGAGAAATTGACAAGTTTAGCATCCTATTAGGTTGTCAGAATGAGGGCTTTGGTATTTTAAAAAGACGTTTTAAGGCAAAAGGAAACAAAATTATTATTTGATATTTCATTATAAGGTAGACTAATGGCCATACTTTATCTTTAATAATCAATCAAAATTTCAAAATTGCCAACTTGACCCCACCTGCCTTTGACGGCTCCTAGCGTAAAGGTGGGTTAGGTGCTAAGCGACTCATTTCGTGGTGGAGCGCCACAAATGTTGAGTTTTCTTTGGCAATTTGCAAGGTCAGCATTCAGTTACTCATCTCCACCTGAGCTAATATACAACCTTGATGAAACAGGGCTGACCACGTCACAGAAGCCACAGAAAGTTGTTGCAGAAGTAGGCACAAAGCAAGCTGCACACGTCCTGTCACATGAACCTGGCCAGACTGTCACCATGTCTGGCTTCATCAAGCAGTAGGCAATGCACTGCCACCTGTCCTAATCTAACCACGAAGAAATTTCAAATCCCACATGCTGCACAATGCCCATCAGGAGCGAAAGGTCTTCCCAACCAAAGTGGACGGATGACAGAAGATCTATGTCAGGAATGTCTTCAGTATTTTGTGCCACACAGCTGTAGCATTCGTTTTTTTTGTAAATAGTAAGTTTGCAGAGGTGGTGACAGGTGTTTTCATTGTTTTATATTAAAAAATCATAATTTATTTCTTATTTTTGATGAGAATATTACTGTGTCCCAACCTGCCCCAGCACCGGGGCAGGTTGGGACACTATGGATTGTCTCTTTAACCATTAATTACAAATAAACACTCACTGATTTTAATTATGTTTTGCTTTTCTGTTATTTCTGAATATATAAAGATTTGTTTTAAATCATTTTATGTATCATTTAGGTACTCATATTCAAATGAGAGCGAAAATGGCAAAAAGTGTCCCAACCTGCCCCGGTCTCCCCCTACAGTAGACTACATCTTCGACCAATCTTGGGTTTTTAAGGACAAGTGTAGCCTAGAGTGTAGCGCAAACTCGTGATATCCTTTCTATTTATAAGCCGGGTCAGTTGCAGGCTTCATAGTGTAACTTAAGATGTGTAATTTTACCTGTTGTAAAGGGTTGGGTGGTATAACTCCATAGTGTAACCCTTACAAGTGTGTGTGTGTGTGTGCGCGCGCGCGCGCGCGCGTGTGTATGTGTGTGTGCGTGTGTGCGCGTGCGAGAGTGTAGGCCTATACATTCAAATTTGCTAAAACTATTAATTGTTATTGATTGCTTTTGTGTTGTGTACGTCGAATGCATGCGATTTGATTTGCCTGTTTGCAAGAGATAGCGCTATATAAATTCCATGTATTATTATTATTATTATTATTATTATTATTATTATTATTATTATTATTATTATTATTATTACTGTGTTGTTGCCAGTACAAGGATTGATCTTCTAGGACAGGGTCTTTTGCTGCTTCTGGGGTACGTTGTCCCTGTGAGGAAAAGTGAGATAGTTTCTCCCTAACTTCATCTCTTCACCCCCACACTTCCCCCCCCTCTGTCCGTGTGTGTGTGTGTGTGTGTGTGTGTGTGTGTGTGTGTGTGTGTGTGTGTGTGTGTGTGTGTGTGTGTATGTGTGTGTGTGTCCGTGTGTGTGTGCGTGCTTGCGTGCGTGCGTGCGTGTGTGTGTGTGTGTGTGTGTGTGTGTGTGTGTGTGTGTGTGTGTGTGTGTGTGTGTGTGTGTGTGTGTGTGTGTGTGTGACGAATGTATGAGCAGGCACTGAAAAGTGCATGAACATACATGTAAATGTGTGTACGTGATTTCAAAAGATCATTACACACACACACACACACACACACACACACACACACACACACACACACACACACACACACACACACATACACACACACACACACACAAACGAACGCACGCACGCACACACATGCACGCACGTACGCACACGCACACACGCACGCACGCACACATACACACACGCGCGCGCACACACATATAATCTATCTATCCAATTACCAGTCTCTGTATTTATTTCTGTGTGTGTGTATATTATATATGTATAATATACATATACACACATATATATGTGTGTTAGAGAAGAGAGAGAGAGAGAGAGAGAGAGAGAGGAGAGAGAGAGAGAGAGAGAGAGAGAGAGAGAGAGAGAGAGAGAGAGAGACAGACAGACAGACAGACAGACAGACAGACAGACAGAGACAGAGACAGAGAGAGAGCTGTCACATACCTGTACACAACACATGCCACCAGCATAGTTTCGGGCAGGGCAAACACTTGCAACCACAGTCAGACACATCAGTAAAAAAAAAACAACAACAAAAAACTATGCACAAAAACCGTGCAACAAACTCTTGAACTGGCACAACACCACCTGCCTCACTCACTACCCAAAAGCACCGTATCACATACACTGAGAACCATGGCATAAACGTTTCAAAAACTCCGCACCGTATCGTATGGAAAGGGAAATAATGTACCGCCGCAAGTCAGAATTCATAGAGTAAAAGGCATGTACTCTCTCTCTCTCTCTTCTCTCTCTCTCTCTCTCTGTGTCTGTGGCACGCGTTGCGATACTTTTAAAGTATTTGCAGCAAGCAAACTTCACCCCCTCCCTGTATTGCTCTGTGTGTCTGTGTGTCTGGTCGCTTATAGTAGTAATTCGATCCACCAAACAGAACCTTGCAGTCAACAATGTGTTTCCTGTCATAACGCCGGATAGCTGTCGCATCTGTTTTGGTCGGGGCCCCCCGTTTAACGCCACAGAAGGAGGGAATTTTTTTCTTTTCTTTCTGTAGGTCGATATTGCATTGGGACCCTGTATTGATGGGGGGGGGGGGGGGGGGGGGGGGGGGGGGGGGGGGGGGGCTATTTTGCAGTAATCGTTTAGTCGATTTATTGGTTCGTAGCTGTAATAGGAGAGGAGGGAGAGAGAAGGAGGAGGAGGAGGAAGAGGAGGAGGAGGAGGAGGAGGAAGAGGAGGAGAATGAGAGAGAGAGAGAGAGGGGGGGGGGGGAGGGGAGAGAGAGAGGAGAGAGGAGAGAGAGAGAGAGAGAGAGAGAGAGAGAAGAGACAGAGAGACAGAGAGACAGAGAGACAGACAGGAGACAGAGAGACAGACAGAAGACAGAGAGAGACAGAAGAAGAGAGAGAGAGAGAGAGAGAGAGAGAGAAGAGAGAGAGAGAGGAGAGAGGTAGAAGAGAGAGAGAGAGAGAGAAGAGGAGAGAGAGAGAGATGTTTGCTTTAGTTGTTTTTTTCATGTTTGGTATGTTCTCCCTCTATATCGTCGTCGTCGTCGTCGTCGTCATCATCATCATCATCATCATCATCATCATCATCATCATCATCATCATCATCATCATCATCTCATCATCATTCTTTTTAATCTCATTAGTATCATTATTCTCCTCATCCTTCTTGTTATTGTGGTGGAGGTCAACCACCACCGCCCCAACCGTCACCATCGTCATTGGTGTCCCATCGTCATCATCATCTTCTTTTCCCTCCTCCTTCTTCTCCTCTTCCTCCTCCTCCTTCTTCTTTTTTTCTTTCTTTCTTTCTCATCCTCCTGCTTCTTCTTGTTCTTTTTGTTCTTGTTCTTCTTCCACCCCATTCTCTGCTTCCTCCTCATCCTTCTGCTGCTGCTGCTGCTGCTGTTCCTGCTCTTGCCGCTGTTGCTGCCGTTGCTGCTTCTGCTGCTGTTGTTGCTGTCGCTGTTGCTGTTACTGCTGCAGCTGCTTCATCTGCTGCTTCTGCCTCTACTGTTACTACTGCTGTTTCTGTTACTACTGCTGTTTCTGTTACTACTGCTGTTTCTGTTACCACTGCTGTTGCTGTTACTACTGCTGTTGATGTTACTGTTGCTGTTACTGTGCTGTTG
>CM060340.1:35985201-36000201 GCA_030674155.1 Stramonita haemastoma
GTGTGTATATTATTTCAAACAAAAGGGAATGCTCAGACTTTAATAAGCGTTAGAGAATGAGAATGATTTGTGGGGCATGTATAGAATTTCCAATAAAAGTGAATGATTCCACTTGTGTGCAGAGAATTGAATGAATTTGCGAGTGTGTGTGATTGATTTGAACACTGCTCTGCAGCTGTTACAGTATCAATAACCAATGATGCTGCAGCACCTGTCTTCTTTGACATATACAGGTGCGTGCGTGCGTGCATGTGTGTGTGCACGCATGTCCACCTTCTTTCAAATGACTGTCTCAATCATCTGGCATCCATCATGACTGTGTGTGTGTGTGTGTGTGTGTGTATGTGTGTGTATATGTGTGTGTTTGTGTGTGTGTGTGTGTGTGTGTGTGTGTGTGTGTGTGTGTGTCTCTGTGTGTTGTGTGTGTGTGTGTGTTTGTGTTTGTGTGTGTGAGTGCGCGCGTGCTTGTGTGTGCGTGCGTGCATGCTTGTGCGTGCTTGCGTGTGTCCTGCTTCCTTCAAATGACTGTCTAAATCATCTGGCATCCATCACAACAGCCCTATGCAGTATCAGAGTAGTTAATGCAAGTTCCCCAGCTGAGCAGTTTTCTAACAGGAAATATTGATCGGTGTTCCCAAGTTACAACACATGTGGACGGCAAGCATTGATTGTAGATTTTTTCACATACAGACCCCCAAAAAATGTATTGTGATTTCCCCACACTTCATTCAAAGTTAATTTCATGATTTGCTTCTTTCAGATTGTTTGACTGACATTTTCCACACGGTGAAATCAACTTGAGAGGATTTTTTTGTGAAAAATGTAGCAAAATTCTGGTTTGCCTTGTAAGAAAATCACGTGTCTGCTTGATGATGATGATAACGATGCTTCTAGTGGAAACAGGATAGATTCTGATGATGAAACAGAGTCAGAAATGATTAAACCTGAAGTGACGGTGCCTTCAATTAGAGAGCTCTACACGTGATGAAATCCTCCATTTTGCAATAATATATCTACTATCATAACTGAAAAAAAGTCTTTCGGATGAGGCTATAAACCAAGGCCCGTGTGCGAACGCACGCAGAACATCTTGCACACATGTTAAATCCGGTGGGAACAGATGACATTTACAAAAACTGCATACACATGGGGACTGGATGTAAAAATAAAAAGCATATAAATGCTTATTCCATTATCCTCAACATAAAAGAATAAATAAATAAAAAAAAAGAATAAATGAAAGATTAGCTAAAACAACCAATTATAAAGTAAAACAAACACCCGCAAAAAGTACACGACTCATTTCGCAGATTTGTTTTTCATGACTGTGTTTCCTCAGAGATGTAAAATTTCATGTGTGTTTACTAGTAATGAAGGGTGCTATAAAAACAACAACAACCAAACAAACCCACAAGTACTCTACTTGCCCCTGATAACCTCAGGGCAACCTCAGGCCAGTAGACTAGCATGCCTGAGGCAAGCCCAGCTACAACGTGCTACCACCCTGGGGGTCACCTACAATATAACCCACTCTGTCTCAACCAAAACCCGTTCCACTTTTTGGAAGAGTAGGCCGTTGTGTTCCATTGGCTACAGATGACAAAATTTACAAAACTGCATACACATGGGGACTGGATGTAAAAAAAAAAGAGAAAACAAACCCAAATCACTAGTGCTTATTCTGTTATCTTTGAAATAAAAGAATAAATAAATGAAATTTTTTTTTATCCCACATGTGAAATAGTTACAAACACACTGGATCAGAAGCTTGTGAGTATAACTCTTTTCAAGACCCTTGCCATAGAGGCAGCCATACTCCAACTTCAGAGGATTTGTATGTAGTATGAATGAATAGGCCATTGTGCTCATATCACTGGAGAAAAAAAAAAAGCATAATCTGAAATGTTATGCCTTGAAACCTGTTTTTACACAACATCAGTTTAAAGCCTGTTTTCATCATCGGATAAATGCTTTAATTAAAAACACACTAAAGTAGATCTTTACCTAGACAGATACCTTTAACTAAACGGACGTGATAAAAACAGATTCTCACCCAAGCGAATCCAGTCAGAACGGACAGTTTGATCTGAAACTTGCCAAAGCCGATCTGATCAATGGCTTGTTCCACAGTGTACGTTTCTGAAAAACAAAGCATGGCACTTTGTACATCACTCTGTATCAGCAAGTAAGACTTCTTCTTCTTCTTCTCTCGTTCACTTTACACTGCCAGGAAAAATAATGGCATGTCCTTTCCAGCTTCTCTCGTGGGCCGTACAGCTTGGTTTGTAGGTTTATCTCTGTCGGCCACACTTTCTTCCTCAGGTCGCTGAATAGTGTATACCTCTGAAGGATGTGCTTGCCTGTCTGGTTTTCTTTACCACAGGCACACAGGGGAGAAGGAGCAAGTTTCAGCTTTGTGGACATATGGTGGTTTAGCCTGTTGTGCCCAGTGCAGAGTCTTAGAATTATGACTTGTACAAGTAAGACTCTCTGTTGAGGTCTATGACAATGTAACATTTAACCCCCTTGCATTCGGATTCTCTGAACTCAAACTGCCCTAGATTTCGCATTCCATCACGAAATCAGGTCAGGCACACATGCTCGCTCGCCTTTTCCTCCTTCTAAGTACATACCAGCAGCTATAATTACTTCCAAACTCTCAGCAGGGTTTCTACCTCTAGCCTGATGGAGCTTTGACATGTGGCAGCAATTAGTACTGGTCATGGAAAACTACTGTGTTAATCCCAACAAATCCTGGTTCAGGATTCAGGGGGGGGGGGGGGGTGGGGGGCAATTATTCAATCCCGGCAAATCCCGGTTCGGGACTAAGAGGGTTAACGGTTTGGGACTAAGGGTTAGGGCAACAGAAACTTAGGCCCAGAGAAGGGGGGGGGGGGGGGGGGGGGGGGGGGGGTAGCCTTGTGGTTAGAACATTGCACTAGTTAGCAATTTGACAAGAGATGTGAAGCAATGAAAATACACAAACAGAGCATATGCAGCGTTATATTAATATATATATACATATCATCATAATATGTGTGCACACGTGTAGTGTGCACATGTGTAACAAAGTTAACATTTTATTTCCAGATGGTACACAGGGACACATTTTCTGACTTCTCTTTCTTGCTTAGCCTCAGCTTATATACTGTATTTACATATAAATGTGCATGTGTGCGTGCGTGCGTGTGTGTGTGCGTGCGTGCGTGCGTGTCCCATGATGAGCCTCATTGCAGGGCACAGCACTATCAGGTTTCACAGCATAAGGTAAAAGATCACAGACTACAACACAAATGAAATTTTACATAGTCATTGAGGGGTTTTCTTTTAGACAATGGCTTGCTATACAATTTTAAACCAAAAGTAAAATACTGAAATAAATCAGCCTTTGCTGATGTGTATATATTATACTGACAGACAGACAGACAGACAGACAGGCTGACAGACAGACAGACAGGCTGACAGACAGACAGACAGACTGACAGACAGTCACACTCACACACACACACACACACACACACACACTCACACACACACACACACACACACAACACACACACACACACACACACACACACACAACACACCTTACTTACAAATGCTCACACATAAACTCTGTGCGTGTGTGCTCGCCTGTGCACACACACGTGTGTAAGTGTGCTGTGCTTGTGCATGCACGTGTGCTCCCTTACATACACACATCATGCATATAGACATTCCAATATCATGAACATGCCAATAGTTTGACAGCACGACTGTCCTTTTTAACACTGTCAGCAAACAGAGGGTAGGAGGCCAGAAACATGCATGGTAGTGGACTAACTGCCACCCTCCCCCCACCCCCTTTTTTTTTCATACAAGAAGGAAACAAAAGAGCACAAACTGAAGCCCATGACAAATTCATTCATGTCATCATCGGCATTGTAAAAGGCCACTTTGTGTTTAATTTACAACTTTTGTTGATCTCTAAACGAGGCAGCAGCAGCACCAGGTGTGAGGAAAAGCAGAGCGCTAAGTGTGCCACATGAGCTCAGGTGAAGCAACAGCTGAACAGAGCATCCAGTTCGTGTGACTGCAGTTTGTGTGACTTCAGTTTGTGTGACTGCTGCTCTTCTTCTTTGAGTTCCGTGTACAGGCTATTTCTGGTTAGCCGTTTAAACCCTAATCTAATGGGATAAAAAAAAAAAAAACCCACCTTAACGTAACCAACTCTAGCAAACTGAAGAGCAGTATTTTTTTTGTGGATTTTTTCTTTTAAAGAAAACAGGGGTTGGGAGTAGTGTGTTTGAAGTCTACGGTATAAAATAAACAGTCATGGTAAAATCTGCTTCATTGCTGTAGAGATTTCCTGGGTGTCTGACATTATTATTCTATTAAGCGTTTCACTGCGGAATCATTAAGATCCTCATCTTCTATGGTTTCCTCGTAACTTGTATTCATGGCTCTTTCTAAACTGCTGAATCCCATTAACACATGAACACATTTTACAAGACTTAGCCCTATACAAAATATAAATTCCATATATTATTATTATCATTATTATTACAGGATACACACCCATTCCCGTATTTCTTTTGTTCTGCTTTGTACATGTGAATTTTTTCACTATAAAATGCAAACACACACATAAAATGATAAATACACAGAGAACAGAACATGTACACACAGTGAAACTAAAACACACAACAAAGCCATTTTCATAATTACACCTTAATCATTTTTTAACCTTGTCCATTCAAAAAGTTAAAAACAACAACAACAACAAAACCAACAACAAAACTTCACCCCCTCCAAACAACAGATCAGAACATCTTGCGCACACGTTAAAACCTTTTCCGCTTTTCGGAAGAGTAGGCCACTGTGCCAGTGGGAACGGATAACAAAAATTTACAAAACTGCATACACACAGGGACTGGACGTAAACAAGCACATGAGTGCTTTTTCCATTATCCTCTATATAAAAGAATTAAAAAAAAAAAAAAAATTCCATAATCCTCAACCCCCCCCCCCCCCCAAAAAAAACCAAACAACCAAAACCAAAAAAGAAAAAAAACCCTGAATCAACCCCCCCCAAAACAGCCACAACCACAACACCAACAACAACACCAACATCAACACACAACAAAAACTCACCTTCAGAATCACGAGCACCTACAGAAGCCAGGTCGGTCATGTTGCCATCAGGTGAGCTGGGCTGTCGCTGCGCTCGGGCGGTGTACATGGGGGGGAAGGTGCGCCCCGCCTCGCGGTACATGTCCGTGATGTCCATCTCCACCTTGTCGTCCCCTTCCAGGTCCTCATAGGGGCTGTCCCGGCGGAACTTGACCAGGCGGGAAAGCATGGCTCGGGCCTGAGCTCTTCTCTTGACCAACGATGTCCTGTCCCCTCTTTTGGCGCTGATGATCTGACTGTGGAGAATCAAGTACAGCACACTTTTGGTTTGGTTGATCGATTTATTTGATTGATTTATTCTTTTATGTTGATTGATTTATTTGATTGATTTATTCTTTTATATCGAGGATAATGGAATAAGCACTCTTTGTGCTTTTTTTTTTTTTTTACTACATCCAGCCCCTGTGTGTATGCAGTTTTGTAAATGTCATCTGTTCCCACCGGCACACGATGGCCTACTCTTACGAAAAGCAGAACAGGATTTAACGTGTGCGCAAGAGGTTTAATAGCAGCCATTTTTAAAACACATGAGTTTCACTCACGCTTTTGGTGCTGATGCTCTGACCGTTGAGAATGAAGTACAGAACATTTTGGTTTAATAATAGCAGCCATTTTTTTAAAACACAGGACTGTTTCACGCTTTTGGCAGATGCTCTGACTGTTGAAAATCGACACAGTGAGCAAGTCCAGCATTACTCAGTCAAGGGTCCAGGGCTCAGTGCTAAGATTAAACCCTTCCTTTTACTTACCAAGTCAAAGTGTGGTCAGTTTTTGCTTATAATTAGCACTAAGCTGGGATGGAATCAATGGATAGCAGCTGAGAGGAGCTGAAAGTGGGGGATTCTGACAGCACACTTTGGTTAATAACAGCCATTTTAAAAACACATTGCTGTTTCACAAAGTTAAAAAGTTAAAGTCTGTCCCAAGCCTAAGGCTCATCAGGCCGGTGCTTATCCTGGTTTCTGTGGCGTTAAGCAACTGAGAGTCTGAGACTCCCCCCTGGATAGGACGCCAGTCTATCGCAGGGTTAACCCCCAACACAAGGTTGGCACCCCTTTTACACCTGGGTTAAAAGAAAAACATGTCGGTTGTGAAAAAAAAACAACCCCACATCTTTGTGCACAAGAAATATTTTGAAGGTGCTTGTCTTACAAAGTGGATAACAACCATCACATATATATGTCATGATGAAAAATACACACACACACACACACATCACATATATATGTCATGATGAAAAATACACACACACACACACACACACACACACACACACACACACACACACACACACACAAACACACCACTCAATAAATCAATTTCAGCAAATAAATCCATTTCGAAATGTAGCTTAGTAAAGTCAAATAAACAATTTGGCAATGTTTGGTGGAATGAGTCGTGTGAAATAGCAAGGCAATACAAAAAGAAACATTTAATATCTATCTTAAAGACAGGACTAATGTAAGTAAAATTTTAGAAATGAAAAAGGCAAAAAATTATTGCAATAAAGTAATAGCACAAGCTAAGCTTCAGCACTGGTCAACCTTTTGTAAAAATGACATATTAGGCTCAAAAGATCAACAAAAGTTATGGAAAAAACTGAAAGAGATGAAAAACGGTATACATTTACCAGATTATCCCATAAAATTAGAGAAAAAGGAATTCCCAACCCCCTTTGAAAAGGCTGAAGCTTTTGTAGACATGTTTTCTGAGACAAGTCGTTCAGAGGGGTTAGCTGAAAAAGACAGAATTTATAGAGCAAAGGAAGCATGCCTAGGAAAATATACAGATCCGAAAGAAGATAAAGACCATTATACAAATGCCCCCATTACTTTCCAAGAATTAAAGGATGCCATTTCTTCCCTTAGCTCCAAGAGATTTTCAGTGGGTATTGATGCTATTTCTAATGAAATGATAAAACACTTGCCTGAAAATTGTACTATATTTCTTCATAAATTTTTCCAAAAATGTTGGTCAGAAGGGACTATGCCATCATTATGGAAGCAATCTGTAGTTGTACCTATTCATAAACAAGGTAAACAAAGATCCGATTTAAGTAGTTATAGACCTATTTCACTGACCTCTCATGTAGGAAAGTTAATGGAAAGAATAATATTGAATAGACTTGCTCATTACTGTGAGAAAAAGAATATTATTCCTGTATGCCAAGCAGGTTTTAGGAAAAATAGATCAACAGTAGATCATCTTATTAAACTTACTACTCAAATAAAGCATCAATTTGCCAGACGAAAAAATGTACTTGCTACTTTCTTTGATATCAGGAAAGCATATGATCAAGTATGGCACTTACGATTACTGCATAAGCTTAAAATGATTGGTCTGTCTGGATGCATGTATAATTATTTTAAAACGTTTTTGAGTAATAGATCTATTCAAACAAAAATTGGACACACTTACTCAAGTCCAAGGTTTATAGATATGGGGATCCCGCAAGGATCAGTAGTGGCACCAATGCTTTTCAATATTTTAACATACGATCTTCCCAATGCAGTGTCCAGCAATATTGAACTGGTTCAGTACGCAGATGACTTATGCGTATGGATGAAAGTTACCATGAAAAGACACACTCAATTACGATCTCTTAACTACATTAAAAAGGCTTATCAACATGAGTTAAGTAAAATACATACATTTATGAAAGAAAACGGATTAATGCTATCCCCTGAAAAATCACATATGATGCTTTTCAATACAGGCTACGATCCACAGGTACTACCTTCCTTTCAAATTGGAGATTCTGTATTAGAATACAGACAAACTGCAAATTTTTTAGGGGTATTTCTCACTTCAAAACTAACATGGAATAACCACATAGAGCATGTCCTGACTAAAGCCAGAAAAAGTCTAAATGTCCTAAAAATTGTTAGCAAACAACAATGGGGCCAAGATATTTCATCTCTTATTCATTTAGCAACAGCTCTTGTTCGTTCGAAGTTAACTTATGCACAGGAAATTTTTTTCTCTGCTCCTAAGTATTTATTGAGAAAAATGCAGAGTGTAGATAGCAAGTCTTCCAAATTGGCAATTGGCGTTCCTGTACATACATCAACTTTAAGAATGTATGCTGAAATAGGTATCTTACCTTTTGAAGAGCAAATTCACCTAGCTTCAGCAAAGTACATTTTAAGAGGTTCTACTATTCCGAATTCTAATTTAAAAGAACTTACGTTAAAATCTGATGTCAGTTTTCCCAAGAGAGCCAAATCCATACAATCACTGACAACAATCAGCTCATACACTTCTGATCTGTTCATATCTTCAGGAATGAACGTCAGAAGTGTAGCTCCTCGACCAGCTTTTTCTACCATTCCAAAGTGGGAACTAAACAGAGCTGAGTATGATATTGATTATACTAATATCAGAAAAGAAGAAAGCCCTGTTGTAGCTGCTATAGCTAGAGCTCATATTGACGAAAACTATAATGATTATCTTAAAGTTTTTACTGACGGTTCTGTAGTTGAAAGTGGGCAGGCTGGATCTGCTTTTGTAGTTCCAACATTGAAGATAGAAAAATCCTATCATATAGGCAAAAGTTATTCTATATTTACTGCAGAACTTATTGCTGTGTTAATGGCTTTAAATTTTTTATTAGATTTACCAATGAATATATATAAGGTGTTGTTTTGCATTGATTCTAAATCTGTTTTGCAAGCACTTAAAACTTTTAGCACAAAAGTAAGAGGAGAATTAATCATTGAAATTACTCATCTTGTACATTTTCTGTCTTTACGAGGTACTACCATTGCCTTTTGCTGGATTCCATCAAATTGTGGAATTCATGGAAACGAATGGGCTGACAGCTCTGCAAAAGCTGCTGCAATGGACATTGATGCTGAAGATACAACACCTCTAAATCTTCCACTTAGTCTTCAGGAGGGCAACCATTTACTGGAAAAAGCTTGTTGGAACCATTTTTATAATTTACGAAAGAATTCTTCAAGAGCAGGGTCGTTGAGATGTGACAGAGTGCGCCATTGTTATAACAGACTGTTAAGAAGCCTGGTATATAGATTTCGATTGGACGCTTTTAGAACTAAATTTTGTAAAGAAATAAGATGTATATGTGGCTCTGATTTATCACCTAGACATATAATTTTTCACTGTAAACTACTTCAACCTTATTTTCATAGTACTCTCATAGATAAGTTTTCATTAATGTCATATGAAAAAGTATTGGATGATAATGTGATTATGCTTGAAATAGTTAAAAGTTTAGTTAAAAGCCCTGTTGGCGAATTTTTGTAAATTTTCTTGTTAGGAGTTTAATTTGTTCAAAAATTTACCACCCCCCCCCCCCCCCCCGTCCCGTTTTTCTTCAAGAAATAGATTATATGGGTCTGAATTTGGGTTTAAGATTGATAAGGGATAGACACATGTAGGTGAGGTTATTCTATTCATTTTACTTTTAATTCTCTCAGTCACTCAACGGGATAAATACATACACACCCACCTTAGTTACCAAACCCAAACCTACATGCACAGTTGCACGCATTCACCACACACACACACACACACACACACACACACACACACACACACACACACACACACACACACACATGATTTTGCACATGCACGCTCACACATACTTGCTCATATCCACATGCAGGCATGTGCACTGACATACATACTCACACACTCGCACATACACACTCAAGCACACAAGTGACACAATTAATTTTATTCTACTTTTGTTTCTCGTCTAATATCACTATGAGTGAAGAGACGTTAAATTGAAGAAAGAAACCACTCAATAGTGGTGCTTAAAGATTCATGACAGTTTCACAAAAATGAAAGAAACAGCAACATTTTTGTCATAAAAATAAACACCCACACATGATGTTATAGTGCTCAATGATGTTGATCTCGAAGATAACTGTTCTAAAAAGCTGATAACAACAGCAACCTTATTTAAAAAAAAAAAAAAGCACATTATTTGTCATGAAATAAAACCCACACCTTTGTAAACGTTAAAAACAATAGTGATGCAGGTGACTGTTTTACAAACCTGATAGAAACAGTGACAGAACTGATACTTCACAACACAACTATTTAAACAGCAACAGATCCATTGTCACAAAAAACACGATTTGTAAGTTTTGATGGTCATCGTTTCACACAGCTTATAGATCACCAGCAGAGATTATTGTTCACAAAACTGATAAAAACCAGCAACATACTTTTCTACTTTTTACAGATAATCTATGCTGTTTATCAAAAGAGTACAATATATAAAAATAATATGCACTGTAACTAAATCACATTACCAATTTCCCCTCGCAAAACTGTGATAGAAACAGCAATATCATTCATCTAATTTTCTATTTTTTGTGTTCAAAGTCCATGCTGAGTGTCATCAAAGAGAATGCATCGTATAATTTACAAACTTCCTCAGACACTGACAACATGCTACGTCTGACACACAAAGCCAAGCACACGCACACACGCACACACGCACACACACACACACACACACACACACACACCGACTTGCTATTTCCACATGATGAGTAAAGCAGCCACTTTTCAGCCTGATCAACATGTTTCCATGCGCAGGTGGTGGGGCATAGTGTTAAAGAGTCCCCCCTCCCCCACCCCCCCCAATACACATGGCAGACAATGGTGTCAGTTCTTCCTCCCACTTCCCTATGGTGGGGAATAGCACATGTGGTGGGGCATAGTGTTAAACAGTTGCCCCCCCCCTCCCCCCCTATCCATCCACATGGCGGAGAATGTCCAGAGTTAGTGAGTGAGTTCTTCCTCCCACTTTCCCCTATGGTGGGGAGTAGTGTCCTCCTTCCTCTCTCCCCCCCAGTCTCAAAGAATGATTAAATCCAAGTTGGAAAAGCAGTGATCGTCAAAAATAAGTTAGAATAATTTTTAACAAGAACAGCATTATTTTTACACACACACACACAGACACAGACAGACAGACAGACAGACAGACAGACAGACAGACAGACACACACACACACACAAACACACACACACAGCTTGTAAGTCCAATGTATCACCTGGAAATAAAAGTCTGACTGTGACTTGACTTTCATTCATATTCACACACACATACACACACGTGTACACACACACACACACACACATACCCCCCCCCCCCCCACCCCCTACTGTCAGCATCACATGGATGCACAGGTGGGTGTCAATCCTAAGGCTATTCCATAAAATAAATTAATTCAACAACATTTATCTGTCTGCCGGGCCTCCCCCCACCTCGCCTCCCCCCACCTCGCCTCCTCCCACCTCGCCTCCCCCCCCCCAAATGGCTGACGATATTTAGATTTTCATTTCAGATAACTTGATTAGTTGATAAGTTCAATAAGATTCTGCATGCAAAATTGATAACAATAGCTCATAATAATTGACACAGTTGTAATTCTATCAGCTTTTTGTATTTAATCAAGACGAAAGGGGGAGGGGAAAAATGGAAGTGTTTTGCCCACAAGGAAAGTTCATGACAGCTACAGTCTATTGCTAAATAAAAATTTTTAAGTCAGCAGTTTCATACTTATTGGGGGGCGGGATAGCTAAGTGGTCAGAGCGCTCGCTTTCCCCCAGTCAAGTTAAGCAGCATCGAGCGTGGTTACCAGCTGGATGAGTGACCGTTTGCGTGCCTTGGCTTCAGTACAGTCCCCCCCAGTTCACTCAGCTGTAAATGGGTACCTGCCCTCTTTAGGGTCAAGGAAAGGAAAGCAGCAAGGGAGAGGAGGTGGGCACTGCCCTCAAAATGCTGGCCTCTAGAGAAGCTGAGGTCTCTGATGCCTCACTCCCCTATGACTGCCTAGGTTATGGGACACCTTTACCTTTTTTAATGCGTACATGGTATTAATGTTATAGTACAGTTATAGCTATAGTACATCTGTACTTCCTAACCACATTACGTGAGAACTATATAGGCTTCACACTTACTCTCAGGAATGTTTGGCTTAAGACTAGTGATGAAAATGAAGGCTAGTACATGATAGTGCATACATACATGTACAGTGTGTGTGTGTGTGTGTGTGTGTGTGTGTGTGTGTGTGTGTGTGTGTGTGTGTGTGTGTACATGTGTGTTTTATATGCAATTTCTTGGTCAAAATGTCTCTAGTCTCAACAATAACTATTCTGGTTTAATGGTATTAAAATTTTGTTTCTTGCACCAATTCCACTTGAACTATTTTGGAGCGTCATGTTAAACAAGGAGCCTTTTTTGTTGCTTTTGTTTTAACTTACAATTAAGAACTTTTACTTGTACTTAAGTCTTTTTTTTTTTTTTTTTTTGGGGGGGGGGGGGTTAATATTGCTTCATTTCAAAAAGAAATTCAACCTGGTTCCTGAAAGAGTTTTAACAACCTGCATGTATACAACTAGGCCTAGAACAGTAGAGGAAAACAAATAATATAAATTATCCTTCAACAAAATTACCTTTTTTGATACCAGAAAGGCCAAATTTATATCAATATCTCATGACTCACTTTTGATTCACTCTCGTTGATCATGATTATCTCTAAATTATAATTTATTAATAGTCTTCACAAAACATGTAACACCTACAATTAGATTACTGAGAATCTAAAGAGTTTGCTTCTGTCATGTTCAGTTCTTCATTTTCGTGATGGTGTTTCAGTTCTGCTAATATGCTAACCGCTGATTTTTCATTGTTATAGCATCCAAGATTTGGGGAATGAGATGCTTTATTTGTTTATTTTTTTTTTTTTTTTTTACGAATGTCAACATAATTTGCCTGTTACACTCGATGCGATTTTAATTATAATTTTGCTACAAAGGAAAAAATCTCTTAATCTAATGCATAATGTATACTTGGTTATTTTCCCAACACAGTAAGATCTCGTAATTTACATAGTAAAAGCAGACCAGTTTACCGAGAGAGGGGGGAGGGTGAAGGTAACGAGGAAAAAGTCGATTAGGTATCAGACGATCTTTGAAGACAATGCCAGATTGTTCATGACATATGCACAATAGTCGAACTGTTCCAAACCAAATAAATACAATTGCGTCAAACCTGTTCACTGGGCAGACTGGATTATGTTAGTTGTGCTCCATCATCTTGTCTGTCAACGTTTTACGTCTTTCCTTCTGTTACCAGAAACAAGTGGCAGAAACAAGCTGAGGATAATATGATGATTTGATACCTAAAGGGAGACCACTCAAATTTTACTGGTGAGGTTCTGTAAAGGATGCCAGACATTAAGAGCAGCCACAAAAACTAAGAATTTACACTATAATAACTGTTATTGGCCACCATTGAAACAGAACACAAAACTAACTAAACAGTAGAACAAGACATCAGGATTAAACCCCAAGGAAAACATTATGATCTGTTAACTGCATCAATGGCCGCAGGCAGTGAACCTCGAAAGTTTGCAGGGAAGCAGTATAGTATCAATAGGGGCCGAGCTAGGCCTAGTAGTAGTAGTAGTAGTGGTAGTAGCGGTGGCAGCAGCAGTAGACGAATGATGATGATGATAATGATGATGATGTTGATGATGATAATAATCTAATGATGATGATGATAACAACAACAACAACAACAATAATGATAATAATGATGATGATGGTGATGATTATGATGATGACAACAATGATGATGATGATAATAATAATAATGGTGACGATGATGATGATGATGATGACGACGATGATGAGGATGAGGATGAGGATGATAGTTATAATACGAAGAAGACGAAGTAGTAGTAGGCCTAGTAGTAGTAGTAGTAGTAGTAGTAGTAGTAGTAGTAGTAGTAGTAGTAGCAGCAGCAGCAGCAGCAGCAGCAGCAGCAGCAGCAGCAGCAGTAGTAGTATAGTAGTAGTAGTAGTAGTAGTAGTAGTAGTAGTAGAAGTAGAAGTAGTAGTAGCAGCAGCAGCAGCAGCAGCAGCAGCAGCAGCAGTAGCAGCAGCAGCAGCAGCAGTAGTAGTAGTAGTAGTAGTAGTAGTAGTAGTAGTAGTAGTAGTAGTAGAAGTAGAAGAAGTAGAAGTAGTAGTAGTAGCAGCAGCAGCAGCAGCAGCAGCAGCAGCAGCAGAGTAGTAGTAGTAGTAGCAGCAGCAGCAGCAGCAGCAGCAGCAGCAGCAGTAGTAGTAGTAGTAGTAGTAGTAGTAGTAGTAGTTAGTAGTAGTAGTAGTAGCTAGTAGTAGTAGTAGTAGTAGTAGTAGTAGTAGTAGTAGTAGAAGTAGTAGTAGTAGCAGCAGCAGCAGCAGCAGCAGCAGCAGCAGCAGCAGTAGTAGTAGTAGTAGTAGTAGTAGTAGTAGTAGTAGTAGTAGTAGTAGTAGCAGTAGTAGTAGCAGCAGCAGCAGTAGTAATACGAAGACGAAGACGAAGACGAAGTAGTAGTAGTAGTAGTAGTAGTAGTAGTAGTAGTAGTAGTAGTAGTAGTAGTAGTAGTAGTAACACGAAGTAGTAGTAGTAGTAGTAGTAGTAGTAGTAGTAGTAGTAGTAGTAGTAGTAGTAGTAGTAGTAGTAACACGAAGTAGTAGTAGTAGTAGTAGTAGTAGTAGTAGTAGTAGTAGGAGTAGGAGTAGGAGTAGTAGTAGCAATAGCAGCAGAAGCAGTAGTTGTAGCAGCAGCAGCAGCAGCAGCAGCAGCAGCAGCAGCAGCAGAAAAGTAATAGTAGGAGGAGCTGTAGTAGTAGTAGCAGCAGCAGCAGCAGTAGCAGAAGTAGTAGTAGTAGGAGCAAGAGTAGGCTAATAGCAGTTGCAGCAGTCGAACTGTGGTGGTGATAGTGACAGGCTAGAAAAAAACTTCATACAGCCTCTTATCTTTTGAAAAATTATGCAACATTTTCTCTTTTTTTCCCC
>CM060340.1:36005201-36010201 GCA_030674155.1 Stramonita haemastoma
CCTGCGTAGCCTACGTGGGCACACAGGGCCGCGGTTAATAGTCTCATTCGACGGACTTTCGGGGCAGCTGAGTCCGTACTGGTGTGGCCGACGGTGATAACCCTACAGCTCAAGCTGTACGGCCCACGAGAGGAGCTGGAAAGGACATGCCATTATTTTCCCCACACACATCCGACAGTGTAAAGCGAACGAGAGAAGAAGTGCTGATGCTAACTCTAGGGGAAAATCACCTTGAGCGTTTGTCTTGATGGTGGCTGGAACCTGGGCTTGATCCCCGGGCCGTCAGATCGCCAGCGCAATGCTCTATCCACAATATCATACCGCCCCTTTTCTTTTAATAGTAGTTTTTATCGCATTTTGGATGCACGGAAATCAACGATTTTTTTTCTTCTTCTACTCTGTGTGTGTGTGTGTGTGTGTGTGTGTGTGTGTGTGTGTGTGTGTGTGTGTGTGTGTGTGTGTGTGTGTGTGTGTATACGTGCGCGCACGCGCGCGCGTGTGTGTATGTATGTTGTGTGTGTGTGTGTGAGAGAGAGAGATTGATTGATTGATTGATTTATTCTTTTATATCGAGGATAATGGGATAAGCACTCTTGTGCTTTTTTACATCCAGTCCCCGTGTGTATGCAGTTTTGTAAATGTCATCTGTTCCCACCGGCACACGATGGCCTACTCTTACGAAAAGCGGAACAGGATTTAACGTGTGCGCAAGATGTTCTGCGTGCGTTCGCACACGGGGCCTCGGTTTAAAGTCTCATCCGAAGGACTTGTGGGGAGAGTGGAGAGAGAGAGAGAGAGAGGAGAGAGAGAGAGAGAGAGAGAGAGAGAGAGAGAGAGAGAGAGAGAGAGAGAGAGAGAGAGAGAAGACAGACAGACAGACAGACAGACAGACAGACAGACAGACAGACAGACAGACAGAGATAGAGACTCAGACAGACAGACAGACAGAGACAACGAGGAATACAGTTACGGAGACAGATATGCAAACGAACAGATATAAGACACACCATTTAAACAAACAAGGGCAGACACTGAGTAACAAGAGATACACCAACAGACACACAACCCCCCCAAAAAAAAATCACCCAAAGAAATCACACCACCATATGAAAAAACAACAACAAACAAACAAACAGACAAACCAACCAACCAAACAAATCAATAAACAACAAACAAAGCAGAAATCCAATGGATCTGGTTGGATGCTGATGTTACTTACATTTCTGCAGCAGGTGGCGTAGTTTCCTGGTCTTCATGATGACTGTTGAATGTCTGATAACTGTCCTGCGAAGACACTGGGATGCTTTGGTGGGCAGGGTTGAGCACACCCGATGGAATCTCCACCATTTCCTGCCCATTCTGTAGGGAAGCATCATTACCTATGGGAGGGGCGGGTTCTGTTATCTCCAGTTTACAAACGATATCCAAGGGACGATCTGTGTGGCTGAGCTCCTCAAAGTCGTTCATGTTTTGACCAATCAGAAAGCACTTTAGAAAAGTGTCACAAAAGTGGGAAAATTCTCACATTTAAGGCTGTTGATAAGATTTTTTAGCTGGAGGTCAGTGTGACTTTTATTGACAAATGTGAAAGTGAATGTGGTAGTACTTCCAGCAAAATATGACAATAGCATTAAACAGTGCAGGATTCTGTTGGACAAATTCAGAATGATGAATATGGGTCAGCTGTGTCGAAACAATGCTGCCATCATGACGACTGTGATACAAGCCATGGTATCAGGAATTCACTGACCACTGTCCGTTAGTGCATAATTATGTGCAGCATCTGCAGCAGGCGAGTTGTGATCCCTCAGACTGTTAACTGGCCGTCACAGTGCTGTAGCCTACCTGGAGAAAAAACCAAGACACTCAGCTGGGATACAGAATGATTTGAGGCTTTCTTGATTATGCTTCCTATTACAACAACAACAAAAATAATGATGATGATGATAATGAAAACAACAACAACAACAATAATAATAATAATAATAATAATAATAATAATAATAATAATAATAATAATAATAATAATAATAATGATGATGATGATGATGAGATGATGATGATAATAATAATAATAATAATAATAATAATAATAATAATAATAATAATAATAATAATAATAATAATAATAATAATATAGTAATAATAGCTTGCTAAAGCAAATCAAAGGGCTTGCATTCGACCCATACAACACACGAGCAATCAATAACAATTAACAGTTTTAGCAAATTGGAATGTACATACACACGCGCGTGCACGCACGCACGCACGCACGCACGCACGCACGCACGCACGCACACACACACACACACACACACACACACACACACACACACACACGTGCACACATTTATAAAGGTTACAGACTTTGGCAGGGTGAAGGGGATTTCAGATGTTGAAGGCAGGGACAGATAGGAGATAGAAACAGAGGGCGAAAATCTTAGGTTTGAAATAAGTGTCTTGAGGTTGGATTTAAAAGTGTTATAAGTAGACTTTGGTTGAAGGGAGGGAAGGGAGGAAAGTCATTCCAGATCGATGGACCAGAAATAGAGAAAGAGCGGCGGCCAACGGTAGATAGGTTGAATCTAGGTATTCTTAAGGACAAAGTATCTGCAGCCGAGCAGAGGGAGCGAGAAGGTGTGTACAAGTGAAGACATTCACAGAGGTATGTGGGTGCTGTTTTGTGGAGACATTTGTAACAGAGGGTATTGATCTTGTAGTTTACTCCCTGAGGTAAGGGCAGCCAGTGGAAAGATTGCAAGAGAGGGCTAATGTGCTCAGAGTTTTCTTTCTGAGGACCAGCCTTCATGCCACAAACCAAACCCCAACAGAGGCGGCAGTCATAAGCCCCCTAATAGGGGCCAGGCACACTCAGCATCCTAATAAGGGCCACCAGAAGTGGGGGAAGATCTTCTTCTTCATCAAACGCTCAGACAGCAACTATTGTTGTCTGTCATGTGAGCGAAAATGCGTTGCGCTGCCGTTAAGCGCCTGACAAGTCAGGCCCAGCGCATCCGGCTTTGGAGTGGGAGAGAATTGTCATCTTTAGAGTCGTCCTAGACAAAAAGGCAGGGAAAGGGACCAAGAAGGCAGAGTATAGACAAGAAGGTGACAGGAAGAAAAGGAAAACAAAGAGAAGGATGGAAAAGAAGGAATTCCTGTTACAGAATTTCCAGAGGGAAAAGGGTGAGTTTTACGTCCTCATGGCAATAATATTAATAATAATATTAATAATAATATTAATAATAATATGGCTATATGATAGCCTTTAGGAACAAGCTGGTGTGGGTGCAAGCACCCACAGAGAGATCGGTTTTGTTGTTCCTCACAGGGAGGAGGACAAAGGTGTCCTTCATTTCACACCAAAGGCTGACACAACACGTTGCCAGGACAGCTAATAATCATAAGGGTGTGGAGTGTGGATGAGGGAGAGGCAACAGCTGCAGGGGGCACTGTCAGGGGGAAACCCCACCATCACCAGGTGTCATATCTGTCACCCATCCAAAATGGGCTGATATCTACTGCTCAGGGCGACGGGATAGCTCAGTGGTCAGAGCGATCGCTTTCCCCTAACCAAGTTAAGCAGCGTGGAGCCTGATTGCCAATTGGATGGGTGACCGTTTGCGCGCCTTGGCTACAGTACAGTTCCCCCAGCTATAAATGGGTACCTGCCCTCTTTTAGGGCCAGGGAAGGTAAAGCAGCGAGGGAGAGGAGATGGGCGCCGCCCTCAACATGCTGGCCCCTAGAGAAGCTGAGGTCTCTGACGCCATGCTCCCCTGCGACCACACAGGTTATGGGACACCTTTACCTTTTTTTTTTTATCTGGTGCTCAATGAGCAAAGTGTGAGAAGTATATACAGTTTGTATACAACAATAAAGACATTTAAGATAATACACTTCACTGATGCCAAGCCGCGGTGCCCACAACACCACAGACCCCGAGAAACATTAGTTTTAAGAAACAACATACATTTCTTTTGTGTTAGACTGTTTTGTTCCCCTTCCTTTTTCATGTCATTATTTACATACAGATAATAAAACACCAAACGATTCTGTGTATGATGAATTGGTGGACATACAATTTATTGAAGTCCTTAAATATGACATATGAAATATCAGGTCCTTAAATAGGATATGTAAAAAATAGGGATCAGTTAAAACTGATAAGAATGGTTGACAGGTATTTCCATGAAAGCAGCAGCTTACATAAATCTGTTTTTAAGACACTGGTAAAAAGAATGGTATGATCAACTCCTGACTTCAGTGGAAAATCGCAAACTGAAGTGGTACAGGCACGTCACACGAACATCTGGACTGGCCAAGACTGCCCTACAGGGAACAGTACAAGGAGGGAGACGAAGAGGCAGACAGAGGAAACGCTGGGAAGACAACATCAGAGAGTGGACTGGCTTTGAGTGGAACGATTTGCTACGGAAAGCTGAGGACCGCGGGGAGTGGAGGAAGCTGGCTGCAAAATCTTCAGTGGTGCCACCAATGTCTACAAGACTACAGGAGAGGTGAAGGTGTGAAGGTGGGGGTACATGGACCAGGGTCACAAGTGTTGGCTGATGTTTGAATTTGAGTAGGTTTTTTATTTTATTTTTTAATTTATTCTTTTATATCCAGGATAATGGGATAAACACTATTGTGCTTAAAAAAAAAAAATCCAGTCCCAGTGTGTATGCAGTTTTGTAAATGTCATCTGTTCCCACGGGCACACGATGGCCTACTCTTACGAAAAGCGGAACAGGATTTTTAACGTGTGTGCAAGATGTTCTGCGTGCGTTTGGGAGGATCAGGGCGTTGAAAAGGCCACAGTTATTGTGAAATACTCCAGACAAAGAATTATTGATAGCTGCAGACAGCAAGATCAGCGTTATCACACTTAAACTACGCTGAATTTTGCAGGGTGTTGTAAACTTCTGAAAACATTGCACTTGACGGAATCATATTTATATGAAGTAGACATGAACAGATAATAACGAAAAGGGCAATGACT
>CM060340.1:36012701-36015201 GCA_030674155.1 Stramonita haemastoma
CACACACACACACACACACACACACACACCACACACACACACACACACACACACACACTCACACACACACACACACACACACACACACACACACACACACACACACACACACACACACACACACACACAGAAAGGTCTAAATTCACTTGATGTGAATAGACGTTAAACTAAACACACACACACACACACACACACACACACACACACACACACACACACACACACACCACACACACACACACACACATACACACACACGCATGCACATTAACACACTAGCACGCACGCACGCACGCACACACACACACACACACACACACAAACACACACTAACACACACACACACACTAACACACACACACACACACACACACACACACACACACACAACCACACACACACACACACACACACACACACACACACACACACACACACACACACACACACACACACACACACACACGTGTGTCTAATATCACTTCGAGTGAACAGACGTTAAACTGAAGAAAGTACACACACACACACACACACACACACACACACACACACACACACACACACACACACACACACACACACACACACACACACACACACACACACACACACACACACACACACACACAACACACACATTTGTCTTTGATTGTTTAAGAAGTCAATTTTCTTGATTTTTTTTGTGAGGGCAGGAAAAAAAAGTTGTGTAAACTTAATCTTTTACCCTCAATAAAAATCATTTTGACTTGACATACCTTCATACACACACACACACACACACACACACACACACACACACACACACACACACACACTCACACACACTCACACAGAACACACACACACACACACACACACACACACACACACACACACACACACACACACACACACACACACACACACACACACACACACACACGCATGCATGCATGCATGCATGCACGCAGGAACTTTCAGCTTTCTTTTCTTTTTGTGCCACTGACGGCCTTAGTGATTGATTGACTGCAGTTATATGAAAGCCCCAGAGTAGATTTCCAAATAAGGGACTGCAGCGACTTAAGCACAAGATACTGTTATTCATCCCACTCAACCTCCCCGCCCCCCACAATAACAACCCCCCACCCCCGAAAAAAACAATAACAAAAAACAAAACAACCCCCCCCCCCCCAAACCCCAAACAAAAACAAAACAAAACCCAACCAACCCCACCACTACTATCAACAACAACAAAACCAATTGACACAACAAAACGCTCTTCTTCTTCTTCTTCTTCTTCTTCTTCTTTCTTCTTCTTCTTCTTCTTCTTCTTCTTCTTCTCTTCCATCCCATAGTCTGTTTAGACCGTAGGGGCGCCACGGAAGACCTTCACAACCAGCTCTCTCCATTTCCCTCTGTCCTCGACCTTTCTCAGGGTGTCACTCAGCCTGAGGCCCCTCCACTCTCGGATGCTGTCCTCCCTCCCATCTCTTTCTCTGCCTGCCTCTCCTTCTCCCGCCTTGCACGGTTCCTTGCAGAATCGTCTTTGCAAGCCCTGTTGATCTTGCGACCTGCCCATACCACAACTAAACGCTCTACAAAGACATGAAAACTTGTGACAATGAGAATGGTATCTGTACACTCGGTGACCGATTAGTCAAGTAACAGTCAATCTTGCTTTTGAAGACTCAAAACTGACTATATTCGTATATCTATTCTTCTGAAGTTGGATCATGGGTGCCAATCTGGCGAGGTAGTTGAAAATGGTATGAATATACACACACTTCATATCCAGTGTGTGCTCGCACGGTGATTCATATAATTTATTTATTTATTTATATTTATTTATTGTTTTATATCGAGGATAACAGAATAAGCAATCATGTGCTTTTTTTCATCCTGTCCCCGTGTGTATGCAGTTTTTGTAAATATTGTCATCTGTTCCCACCGACACACGATGGCCTACTCTTACGAAAAGCCGAAACAGGATTTAACGTGTGCGCAAGATGTTCTGCGTGCGTTCGCACACGGGGCCTCGGTTTAAAGTCTCATCCGAAGGACTTTGGGGAGAGTGGAGTCGGCACTGATGTTAACTCCAGGAGAAAATTATAATTGATGATTGAGACAGAGTGCAGGATTCTGGGTGACCTCCCAGGGTGTTTGAACTGAGGAACTGTAACACGGGGACGGGACAGCCTAGTGGTCAGATCACTGCGCTCGCAATTTGACGGCCCGAGTTCGATTCCTGTTCGAGGGGATTTTCCCCCTGGAGTTAACATCAGTGCTGACTCTACTCTCCCCAAAAGTCTTTCGGATGAGACTTTAAACCGAGGCCCCGTGAGCGAACGCACGCAGAACATCTTGCGCACACGTTAAATCCTGTTCCGCTTTTGGTAAGAGTAGGCCATCGTGTGCCAGTGGGAACAGATGACATTTACAAAAGTGCATACACACGGGGACTGGATGTAAAAAAGCACAAGAGTGCTTATCCCATTATCCTGTTCTGCTTTTCGTAAGAGTA
>CM060340.1:36020201-36022701 GCA_030674155.1 Stramonita haemastoma
ATAACTGACAGAATAACAGCTTTTCGCGTTCTGGTTATTTCGTTTCCAGCAAAACCGGACACCTTCACAGCAGCATAGTAGCAACAACACAGGCGATAGGAGTAGAATAAGCAGCCTATTATTTTTCAAGTGTGTCAGTTACGTTTGAAAAATCTTGCTCCCTGGTGAAAAAAACAAACCCACATTGATTTCAATGACAAGCTGTTAATTTACGCCAGTAAACTGTCCGGGTGTTTGTTTTTAGCCAGTAGCCTAGGTTTGCATATTATTGTTACGGATTTAGGATCCTGCAAGAAGCGACACAAATCCACGCACGCACGCACACACACACACACACACACACACACACCGCGCGCGCGCACACACACACATACGTGCGCGCGTGCACGTGCCAAAGTAACCTTATCACCCCCCCCCCCCTCCCCAAACAAACAAAGCAACAAAAAAAAACCCGACTAAAAAGACGAATAAGACACTAGAGGCCTTTAAAGACATATGAGAGAGAGAGAGAGAGAGAGAGAGAGAGAGAGAGAGAGAGAGAGAGAGAGAGAGAGAGAGAGAGAGAGAGAGAGAGAGAGAGAGAGAGAGAGAGAGAGAGATGTAAACATGCTACAAGTACTGAGTAGTATAAGAATCATGTATTTGGAATTATATACCCCCATGTGCTTTCCGAGAAAGATAAGCCATTCCTCAACTTTATTATTTAAGGTTCAAGAAAATACTTTTAACAACTTATGTGGTACAAGTCTTGGACTTGTTGTTGTGCGTTCCCCAGCTTAACACCCTGGGGGTTCCCAGAATGTGCACTCTTGACTCGTTCATCTCCCCCTGGGAATCACTTTGAGATCGAAACTGTACACTGGATGACGAGTTTGCGGGTAATATTGGACATCTAAATGAAAGAATGAAACACACTTCACATAACACGATACATTTCCTTTCATTTTTCTTAGGTTTGAGTGAATATGTGTAACAACTGGTGCGTTTCAAATGTTTTCAACTTTTGATAAATACGCGAAACACATCTACCATAACGCTGCCAGTTTTATACACGTAACTCAATATTCACTGAATTATTAACAAACAAAAAGAAGAAAAAGACGAAGAAACTCAAATAAACTGAAATAACAATGTTACGAATAAGCTTACATCTAGCTGTTTGGGTGAATTAATTTTTTTTTTTTAATAAGTAAGTAGCATATTTCACGAATATACTTTAAATGAACATAAAACAAACAAATAGAAAAAAAAGATAGGCTTAAGAGAGAACAGATTGCAGGTTCAATTACATCAAAGCCTTACGAAAATGAAAACCCTTTTAAGTTGTCAATCATACAAATGAACTCTGACATAACGTGTGTGTGTGTGTGTGTGTGTGTGTGTGTGTGTGTGTGTGTGTGTGTGTGCGTGCGTGCGTGCGTGCGTGCGTGCGTGCGTGCGTGCGTGCGTGCGTGCGTGCGTGCGTGCGTGTGTGTGTGTGTGTGTGTGTGTGTGTCAATTTAACGTCTTTCCACTTAAGTGATACTAGACGAACGAGTGTGTGTGTGTGTGTGTGTGTGTGTGTGTGTGTGTGTGTGTGTGTGTGTGTGTGTGTGTGTGTGTGTGGTGTGTGTGTGTGTGTGTGTGTGTGAATTTAACTCTTTCCACTTAAGTGATATTAAACGAAAGTGTGCGTGCGTGCGTGTGTGTGTGCATGCGTGCGTGCGAACGTGCGTGTGTGTGTGTGTGCGTGCGTGCGTGCGTGTGTGTATGGTGTGTAGTATGGGTTATTGAAAATTCATGCAAAAACAAGCAGTCTGTTTTCCAGAATCTCCTAACTCACTTTCATACCAATCAAGGAATGCTGGTGTAGGTGGACCACATAAGCTTCATCCAGGGAGGATGAAATCTGGGGTTCCAATCTCATGGGAACTAAACTTTCTCCCCATTTCCTTCACTGTGAGTGATGGTCTGGTGGCCAGGCATTTGGGGACAGAACTTCAAACCCATTTATTTATTTATTTTATTTATTTATACCACTTTATGCCACAGCAGATTTCTCTGCGTGAAATTCGGGCTGCTCTCCCCGGGGAGAGCGCGTCGCCACAAGTGCAGCGCCTACCCATTATTTTTTTTCTCCTTCAGGGATGGTGTCTAAACACGACACCTATGTGTATGCTGGTTTTTTTTTTTTTTTTTTTTTTTTTACAATAATTTTGTCATCCGCTCCTACCGGCACACGATGGCCTGCTCTTCCGAAAGGCGGAATGGGGTTTTAACGTGTGCGCAAGATGTTCTGCGTGCGTTCGCACACGAGGCCTCGGTTTATAGTCTCATCCTAATGACCCATGTCCTGCATGTTGTACACCTTTGTATGCATGTCAAGACAATCACCAAATCTGTGGCCCAACATGAGAGTACAAAAGGATGACTACCACCACCTCAAAAGAGAAGAAGAACAAGTCATAACTAGAAGACTCCGCACTGGGCACAACAGACTAAATCACCATATATCCACAAA
>CM060340.1:36032701-36037701 GCA_030674155.1 Stramonita haemastoma
GTGTGTGTGTGTGTGTGTGTGTGTGTGTGTTGTGTGTGTGTGTGGTGTGTGTGTGTGTGTGTGTGTGTGTGTGTGTGTGTGTGTTGAATAATGTATGAAGTGGGAGTCGAAGGCGCTAAAAAGGCTGACACTGTAAACCAAGGCCCCGTGTGCGAATGCACGCAGAACATCTTGCGCACACGTTAAATCCTGTTCCGCTTTTCGTAAGAGTAGGCCATTGTGTGCCGGTGGGAACAGATGACAATACTTACACAACTGCTTACACACGGGGACTGGATGGAAAAAAGTACATGAGTGCTTATTCTATTATCCTCGATATAAAAAAGAATTATCTCTCTCTCTCTCTTCTTCTCTTCTCTTCTCTTCTCTCTCTTCTCTCTTCTCTCTTCTACCTCTCTCTCTCTCTCTTCTTTTTTATGTTATTATTATTATCTATTATATATTATATATATATATATTATTATTATCTATTATTATTATACTATAAAAAATTGGTGGTGATCATAGGCAGATCACTAGCCTACATTTACATTTCTTATAGGATGTCCATAGGGTCAGAACATGCCTAGCAATTTACGCCGGATAGTCCAGGTCGAAAAACTTCCTAGAGTAAATTAGACCCACTAAAGCCTGGATGAGATTAAACCTGTCAGGCCCTTGCGATTACCATCGCTAGTACATCTTGTGTTTATTATTAATTTTTTTCTTTTCTTGGTTTATTTCGAGGATAATGGAATAAGCACTCATTTACTTTTTTACATCCAGTTCCCGTGTGTAGGCAGTTTTGTAAGTTTTGTCATCCGTTTCCACAGGCACATAATGGCCTACTTTTCCGAAAAGCAGAACGGGTTTTAACGTATGGGCAAGATGTTCTGCGTGCGTTCTGCATACTTCATACCTTGTCAAGTTAGGCATGTGAGTGCCACATTTTACTTTTTTTTTTTTTTTTTTTTGCACTCATTGACTTGATTTAACACAAAAAACAAAGATATATGTATGTATGTCTGTTTGTCCGTCGTGTCTCTCGGCCAAGTGGGCTTAAGGACAGTCATCGTTGGAGATATTCTCCGAAGGCCAACAAGCCCCAGGGCTGCAGCACACAAGGACTGTGCAAGCCAAGCCTCTTTGTCAGAGAGTCATAGTCGAACACTAAAGACTAAGCTGTAGAATGGAATTCCATGAGGGGGAAAGCCACTGATCATACAGCCTCTCACTTTGTTGTTGCCCCCAGCATCAATGGAAAAAATCAAGAACTGTGATAAAGCCCAGGCGCTGAAGGCACAACAAAGATAAATACTTATATTGAAATAATTTTTCAGATAATTATCAACGATGCACAAAATAAGCTTTTACATTGTGAGATGTATTTCCGTGTTATCAATGTTGTTATGTGTTAAATGAGTCAATGTCACTGACTGGTTGGTCTAGCAGAATCTTTTATGAAAAGAGGATGGGGTTCTAATGTGTGCGCAAAATGTTCTGCATGCATTCGCAAACAGGACTTTTGTTTAAATAGTCTCATCCCAAAAAACTTGTTGGGGAAGGTGTACCCCCCAAATAAAGAGCCTTTCTTTAAGCTTTGGTACGCCTCAGTGGGGTTCAAACCCACCACCTCAATTATGCTTATGGTTAGATTAGCCTACAGATCAACACTCTGACAACAGGAGTACAGTTTCCATTTAAATTCTTTCATTTCGAGGATAATGAATAAGCACTCAGGTGTCTTAGATAAATCATTTATGAGGTTTTTTTTGTGTTGTTGTTGTTGTTTGAAAAAATCGCATCTATGTAAGTGATATGGCAAACACGGGACTCCGTAAGAGATAAAAATAGATTATTGATCCAGATGAACTATCTGTGTTCCATGACAATGCCGCACCCCGTGCTCAAAATGCACACAGTTGGATACTAACGTACTGGTCGCCAAAATGATGAGGGGTTTTTCGGTGTTAAAAATAACTCCGTGGAGATATACATTAAGACCCCTCAAAAGTAAATTGAAATAAATTCGGTTGCAAAACATACATTTGAAAACAGAATTATTATCAGTAACAGAAATATTGAAAACAATGGTTTTAGTCGAAACATTGGATGTTTCTATGAAAAAAAAGTGCATGGAATTAAACAATTTGTAGATTTAAAAAAAAAGGTTTTTGTTTCTAAAATAACAGTACATGGAATTAAATAATCTGTGTGTTTTTTTTGTTGTTGTGTGAGGGATGCCTTCTTTATTTATTAACAGTGAACACTCACTTGAAACAATGTATGTAAGTTGTAACCCCATGTCCCACCTTATAACCTGTGTGAGGATGACAGTAAGAAGCGCATGCCGGATAATAACACCTACACTCGGGGAAAATTATATTCTCCACTGCAGACGCACTCTCGATTGTTACCAGTCCCGCACAAACCACACCCCAGCGAAAAAGTAAAACCCCACACACATGACCAATCAGTCAGCAGGAAAAAATGTCAGTATGCGCGCGCAGTTCTGCAAGCAGACGACAAAAAGCTCTTCCTTTTTTTTCTCAGTCAATACTTCATGAGGCTTTCACACATCGCCTGTTCGTTTCTTCCGATCTGACAAAGCAGTGGGATCGATAACAAAAAGAGACAGTTTGGATCAGTATCATTGGAATAATTCATGGTCAACATTTGTGACTTGGAGAGAGGGGTGAAAAATGCCTGGATTCACTTATGTGTTTATTGAGAGACCACGCCGTCGATGTTTTTGTCCGGTGTGTCGTCTGCCCATGCGAGATCCAGTGCAGATCAAAAGCTGCGGACATAGATTTTGTGACCTGTGCTTGCAAGAAATCTTGAGGTAAGGCACCTGACATTTGATTGAAGTACACAAACTACAAGATCGTATCTATGTAGGGGACATTCGCGTCAGTACGCGCGCGTGCGCGCGCGCACACACACACACGCCGCACGCACGCACGCACGCACTGCACGCACACACACACACACACACAACACAACCACACACCAAAACCAATCCATCTACCACCACTTTGAGTGAAGAGGTGATACGTTAAAGAAAAATACACCACACCCACCACCACACACACACACACACACACACACACACACACCACACCACACACACACACACACACACACACACACTCTCTCTCTCTCTCTCTCTCTTCACTCACTCACTCACACACACACACACACACACACACACACACACACACACACACACACACACACACACACACACACACACCCCGTCTAATATCACTTATAGTGAACAGACGTTAAATACAAGAGCGAACGAACGAACGAACGAACGAACACACACACACACACACACACACACACACACACACACACACACACACACGGATATGTGAATACGCAACGCACAGCCAGTCAGTTACACATAACACAAATACAGGGAACAAGTTTGCATACTTTAGTATGCTGATTGCACACCGGCACTATAATCAATCATACACTTTTTACTTTGCATTGTTTCCCTGCAGAACTTTTCATGCTGTGGAAATGTAGATCAAGATCTAGGCTATATTGTTTTGGTTGGTTTGTTTTCATCGGCAGTTATGTGACGTCGGTCAAAACAGTCAGATGTCTTTCTCTACTGACGTCCCTCTCGCCTTTCCACGACTCTGTCTTCCATCTTTTTTCAGCATCTCTCTCTCTCTCTCTCTCTCCTCTCTCTCTCTCTCTCTCTCCTCTCTCTCCTCTCCTCTCTTCTCTCTCTCCTCTCTCCTCTCTCTCACATACACAACACCACGCACGCACGCGCCGCGCGCGCACACACACACATACACACATGTTGTATGTCTTTGCACTCAGAGTTAAACAAGCTATAGGCCTAAAGATCTAAGACTTGTTAAATGTAAACAATAAAGAGAAATCAATTCAATAAACACACAAAACCGTCAAGTCATTAAGATTATAACAGCAAAAATTGTACATAAATAGTTATTTCAAAAAATATTTACCGAATTCATATTAAAACAGTGTGGCAAAATGAAACACATAGGCCTCCTACACATTTTCAACGAATCGTAAACACAAACCATTAGTATATGAATGAATGAATCTTTTATCTAACGCCTTTTCACATTTCATTTACTCCCGCCAGTTTTTTCAGCCATGCGGAAGAATAGCTTTCTGCTTCATTGCGCAAAGAGAATCAACCGTGTACTAATGTGCATTTGACCATCCACAAGCGGTTTTGGTGTGACCAAAGATAGTAACGACCTTCTCTGGTGTAAAAAAAGAAAAAAGAAAAAAAAAAGAAAGTAAGACCTGCGGTGTACTCTGGTGCCTTCTCTGGTGTAAAAAAAAAGAAAAAAAAGACTATCTCGGGTGCAATAGCCAAGTTTTTACACTACGGGTTTTTTGTCAGTATTTTGTATAGGCTAACAACAACGCTGCTACTATATGTTTTCTCTGCTTTTGTTCAGTCAACCATCAGCGTACATAGTCTCTGCCCTACCTGTGTATTTTTTCCCACAGGTAGGTAGGTAGGCCACATTCCAGTGTTTGCTTACCTCTGGTAGACTAGTTTTCTTCCTTTCTTTTTTTAATTTTTATTTTTACAAGGTCGAGTGTGCAGCTTGCTGGATTGAAAATTACTCTTTTTGTAGTTGGGGTAGATCTATGTGTGGATCAGTGCGAGTTTGGGATATGGCGTTGCATGTATGATGGAGATTTGGGGACACAAAGACGTATGCGTGGAAGTTACCCGCGGCGTACAGCAATAATCAGTTGTTTATAAGCATATTAGGCATGGTGTGTGTGGTGTTGTGTGTGTGTGTGTGTGTGTGTGTGTGTTGTGGTGTGCTGCGTGCGGCGCGCGCGCGCGTGCGTGCGTGCGTGCGCGTGCGCGCACACACACACATACACCATATGCTCTCATTTTTTCTCTGTCTGCCCATATATGTCTCTCTGCGCGCGCGCGCGCACGCGTGGAAGGAACTACGAACGAAATGAGTATAATATCGCAGATGGATGCAGTCACA